>VZRX01024069.1:188751-208088 GCA_013398075.1 Notiomystis cincta | reverse complement strand
AGCGCAGCACGGGAGGGGGCGAGAAGCGGCAGGCGCCCCCATAAGAGGAGGGGGCAAGGCAGGGAAGCCGCGGTGGGCTCCTGTGGTCCCCAGGAAGGAGCTGTTTCATGGCTCCTGTGCCTGCATTGGAGGGGGAGCGCGAGTACTTTCTTGGCAATTCCCGTGCGGGGACGGGAGGGTCTGCTTGGGTTTTTTTTTTGGCTGAGCGTGGTAGGGGAATAAGGCAAGGTCTTTGCTTCTTGTGCCAAGGAGTGAGGAAGGGGAGCTGGTCCCACCGGTGCAGAGAAAGCGGCAGTTCCGTCTCCCAAGGGTGTGCCTCCGTGCCACTTCTCTTCACCTGCCTTGGAAGGGTGGGAAGCAAAGATCACCTGTTACTCTGCGTCCCCGCAGGGCTTAGGGCGAGGGCTTGCAGAGAGTACCAGGTGGAGCTGAAGGGTTATGTCAGTGCAGGGATGCTCCTTTGGGAAAAGAGAAGCGGGTAGCTCTCCCTGAGAGGCAGAGGATGCCCGCCGGATACGTGGCCTGAGGATGTTGCAACACATGACTGCATTCCTTTCTTGTCCCACTGGTGTAGTAGTAAATTTAACAGCCAAACCTGTCTGTGTAGTGGATGAGTCAGGAGGGCTGGATCACCCAAATTAGACGTTTGGAAGCATGGTTTAACTGCACTTACTCTTGGCTGTGTAATTGCTTTGTCCCCTTCTGGGTTTAGCTTTGTACCATTAAGAATGATTGGGACTTGAAAGCTTGAAATGTCATTGTGTAACTATCAGTTCAGCTGCCACTCTAAAAGGCTCTGCTTGTTCAAAACCACTTAAAACTCTTAGTTGTCTAAATCTTTCCCTCCTTGGAGACTTCCTGCTGTAACTGCACCGTAAAGGTAGAGAAACCTGCTGTGACAATTTCTGCTCTGAGGGAGAGAAGGCTCTCAAAGAGCTGTACTCAAACTAGGACTGAGCTTTCCTTTCCCCCAAGAAAGGCTTTTTCAAATTCAAGCTTTTTAGTGTAAGTCTGGTTATAACCATGCTCGTGTCCCATGCTGCTGGAGAAAGGGATCAGCTGTTGCCTGTCATGAAACATAAATTTGTAGCAGATCCTCAAATCTGTGCAGAAGTCCTTTTGACGTGATCACACAGTGATCCTTACATGCCTGGAGTTCCTGATTTTACTGCCTTATGCTTGTATTTCTGTGGGATGCAGGGAATCTGTTTTGCATGACTGGTAAAAATCAAGCCCTGCTCCACAGCTTCATGTGGCGTGGTGTTAGGGCAAAATGAAGACCTTTGTAAAATCATGTATCCTCCAGAGGTAAAGAGGAGAAAGTTGGTAATTATTCTTAGGAGGCTTCAAAGTGACAAGTTGACTTTTAAGGTTTTGGTCTTCCAAAATTGTGCTTGTGCTGTGGGCTTTGGGTCAGGCAGTCAGTACCTGTGTGCTGATTCTGTGTCCTTGCAGCGTTCCCGGTGTTCAGGTATCCTGAGCTGCCCACAGTGCCTGCTGTTGTTCACAATGCCTGCTCCATTTTGCTTTATGTCTCTGTAAAGTATGGCAGCTGTCAGTGAATTGAGATCTGCTTTTGTTTTGATGGTGTGTGGAGCTGGGCAGGAAACGCCTGTGCAGCTCGCAGGAAAATTCGCAATAAACCCTCCCTGCACTTGTGTAAATCAGGGTTTAGGCTGAAGGCTTCATCCTCCAGTCTAATTAACGTGGAGTTATGGGCTGCAGGGGTCTGTGAGTGAAGATATATTTGTGTCATGTGCTTATTTTTTGAATGATTTGGCCCTGCAATGATGGCTTCAGTTATACTGAGCAAGGGAAAACATAGCCTAAAGGACAAGAGGCTGTCTTGGTAAAAATAATTTCAGATGAAGCAGAATAAAAACAACTCAAATGTGATTTTGTTTTTCTGTTTAGTTGTGTGGGTTTGTTTTACTGTTGTCATAGAGGTATCTGGCAGCTGAATGCACAGAGTTTCTTGGGCATCCTCACAATCAATGGTTCCAGCCTCTCTTCCTTGGTCCCAACAAGCATTCATGGGCTTTGTACTTAATAATCAACTTCCAGCTTGTAAATGAATATGCTGTTTGTCTGCTTGTTCCTGCAGCCATTCGAAAGAGCTGACTTCTTAATACAAAAACACCAGATGATAGGAGAGAATATAATGAAAAAATATATTCAGAGCAGTCAGAAAAGATTTTCTTCTGTTTCTGGCTTTAATTTGCCTATTTGTGCAGGCTAATCTTTGAATTGAGGACATTTCCTATGTACTACAGAATTGAGCTTTTCAATGAAATCTCTGTCCAGGCTCATTCTTTCTCTTTAAATGGTGTCTGCTGTTTCAGTCAGTAGTTTTATCCCTCAGAGTAACAGCAGAAGGAGGGAAAAGGTTTTAAGAAACAGCTGAATTAAAGCTATAAAACAATTCCTAGAACCTTGAGCTGTGATGCTAAAATTTTGAAGTTTGAAACCACCCAGGAGTTTTTGTTGTCTATCCGTGCTGCATGTTACCTTCAGTAACATGGCAACATACATCACTATAGGTGATTTGGCTTTATTTAATCTTTCCAGTGCCTGGAACAAATGTGTCAGAAAATTAAGCAATCAGAAACCGTGTAAATATATTCTAGGAAATATTATTCTAAACGGTTTCTGCGGAAGTGCCTAGGCAGCTAATTGCTTCTGTATTTACATGTTCAGGGGAAACATTATGGTGGCTGAAAATAGTGTATTGCTTTAATAAGTAGAGTGAGGTCTCTGCTCTTTCCTTCTGCCTTCGGGTTTATTCTTTTACAGCTCTGTGGGTGCTTCTTGCTCCACAGAGGAGAGATGGAGAGAAGTCATCAAGGTCTTGGCCTCAAGGTCGTGCTGCAGATCTCCTTAGAAAAGCTGAAGCTTTGAGTTAGTCCTCACTTAGCCACAGTGTGCTCAGAAGTGGCTTCTGTCACTCTGTTCAGTGGCTCGGCACAGGAGATGATCTGGGAAGTCCTTTTTTCCTGGGGTGTGTAACAGGTCTGGCTCTAAATGGGGCTGGTGGCATCATGGAACTGAAGTGTTTCTGCTGACAGCTTAGAAGGTGCTTTGACTTCGTGACTGTGCTGTTTGCTCTCCACTACGTGTGTCTCGGCGTGCTCACGGAATGCAGATTGACTTTGCTGTAGATTCATCTTTTTCCTTTTTTAACAACTATTCGATAAGTAAAAACATACGATCTGTGGGTGTGGGGGTAGGAAGAAGCAAAAGGAATGCAGCTATTCCTTTTGTCTCCTGGATCTCTGCTGTCTGCCTCAGAGGCTGCTGAGCATCCTCAGCCGAAATGTTTAATTGATGTGGATGTAGCCGTGTGTAAACCGTGGGCTGCTGGTTTTTGCTTGGGCTAATGCAAGTGTTTATGTGGCTTCCAGTGCTCTGCAGAGCTACTGCTCTGCTCCTCTGTGGTCAGGCTGGACATCCACACTCTGTGTGAAACCTGCTGTTCTGGGAATGTGGCATTTGAGCTCGGAGAGATGCTAAGCTTGGAGGTTTTTCTTTGAGGTGCTGGCTGAAAGCGCTGTAGCAAATTAGCTGCCTTTGGTGGCAGTACGTTTTTATCTGATATGATGAATGCTTTATGGAGTCACCCTGTAGCTTGTTGTAGCAGTAATTTGTGCTCTATAAATTAACTCGGGAGCATGATGGAAGTGTATAAATCACATCGGTGATTGTGTGGTGCCCTCTGCTGCCGGCCGGCTGCAGTGATGTGGGGTACACCCTCCTGCTGCTTCCTCGGCAATGAGAAACCAGCTGCAAATCTGGCATTGAAAAATGCCTTGGGAGGATGCTGCTGTTGGAAAGTTTGGGGTGATAAACTTTGGCTTTAGCACCGTTGAGCCTAAAGTTTGCAGCCTGCATTGCTGAAAACGCAGCCCTGGTGATGGTGTGAGCGGGGAGCGATGCTGCTCTGCCTTGCTCTGTGCCCTCCTCAGCTGAGCAAGGGGATGGGCTTTGCTGTTCTGACCTGGGGGCAGCTGCGATGTTGTGTCAAGGCTTGTCAGCGTCGTGGTGTGGTTGGCAAAAGTTAACAAGGAAGAGGGTGTTTGTTAAACAACAGGCTCGGTGCTGCCAGGGCTGGGGAGGGAGGAGAAGGGCGTGGGAAAAAGGAGAGGAAAACCTTCTCTGCTCTCTGCCAGCCAGGGGGAATTAGGACAAGCAGCTTGCTGTACTTCACAGGCAGATTCCTCTGGCAGGTAGACTGGTCCTGTCCTAGACCTTACTCCTGTCTGGGGCCTGGCTCCTCACCTCTTGGACACTGTTGTGCTGGCAGCTGTGTTTGCCAGGCACTCTCAGGTGATGTAAAAGGAAGCTTTGAAACACTTTGTTTTGTAAGTATGGTGTAAAACAATTGGCATCTAAGGACTGGAGTGAAAGTGCTACAGCTGAACAAGCCTGTTTTAATTTAGGAGTGACTGATTCCCAGTGTGGGCTACTCTGAAGTTGATCACTTCAATGCACTTGTGAAACAAGCAGGGTTTCCTGAGCTAGGTCAGTGTGTCCTGCACTCCTGATTGGCACAGTGAGCTGAAGTGAAGGTGAAGGGTCTAAACCATCTCACAGCTGTAAAGTTCAAAGTAAAATTTGAAAATATGTTTATAAAGAAACTGGAGCTTTCAGTGGCCTTCACTCAAGGTCTCTCGTTTTCACTGTAATGGCAACACAGAGTTGAATGAACAAATGGGCTCCTATGCTGTGTGAAAATAAAAGGTTTATTACACTTTCTCTTCTTCATCATCAAGCAGGTCCTTCTGTTATTGGAAAAGTGGTTCTGTTTCACTGTTCAAACATGCTCCCTATACACTTAATTCCTCTTCATGGGAGGAATATTGCTACTGCAAAACTTTTTGGCTCCTGGCATCTGGACTACGCTTTAGGTCACTGGTGAAAACCATAATCATGTGGTGATCTCCAGAGCTATGTGTTTTTCCTGTAAGAATATGAATCAAATTACAAGAGACAACTGATTTAAGAGCAGCCACAGGTATAAATTTCATGGCAGATAACTGCCAGGTATTCGACCAAAGAGGACTGAAAAACTAACAGGAAGTTACTTATTACCAGTGAGGAGGGTTGGTGAAATTAGGCAGAAAAATGTTATCAACCAGACTTTGTTATACAGTGTCACCTTCCACTCCCTGTTTGCATACAGGTAAAAAAGATAAAGAACTGCAGTTTACCTTCCTGTCACTCTGTATTTGCTTCCTTGTGGAGCTTTGCTTACATTGTGTAGGAACAGACCCTGTCTAACTTTGAGGAAATTGTATCCAGGTGTTAAAACAAATCTGCATGCTGCTCCTGTTTGTTTGCAGCATTTTCCTGTGCCAGGTGACACAGGCAGGCAGCCTTCAGCTTCCTTCGGGGAAGTACAGAGCTGGTGGGGTGCATTCGGAGTTGGTGGGAGGGATTCTGCTGTGTGCTGGAAATACCAGCAGAAGAAAAATTGTGCTGCAGGAATTTGTTTTGATTCCCCATGAAAGCAAGCCATTTCAACCTGTGAGCTTGTTACCTGGTGGGTTTTAGTGGAGCTGTCAGTGGTAGGATTTTATGGAGTGCACCTCAACCAGAGTGCAGTGTGCTGAGTTCCTTGGTGCTTCAGCATGGTGTAAACAAAGCTGCTGTGGAATTTGCCATCAGAGGACTCTCTCTCTCTCTCTCTCTCTTCTCTCTCTCTGGTGTCCATCATGCTTCCATCCTGTTAAATAGTAGCATGAATAATGCACGATTCTGTGTACACCCAGGGAGAGAGGTGGCTCCAGTGACTTTCTGCATATGAAATTTTTTAATGGTAATAGGTCCCCTCAGGTCAAGTGACCTGAGTGTATGTGTAGATTTTTTTTTTTTTCTGGATCATGTTGTCTAGAAAACTGGAAAGGCTGAATGGATTAAAAACTGTCTGCTCTGGTGGGATACACTGTGATGGCAAGCAGACATTAATGATTATTTTAATAGTCATTCATTTAAATACTATTTAAATGTTGCTTCAGTCAGACTGAGCTAGATTGGGAATAGTTGCTTTCTGTTAATTTAATTTGCTCTCTGTTCCTATTCTGGAATCAAATCAGGAATAGACTTTCTGCCTGACATTTGCACTTTGTCTTAACCTGATCTCCTGTCCCTAGACAGAAGGGGTTTGGTGAGTCCTAGTGCTGTTTGGCCACTTGCATATTCCTTCTAGATACAGCTTGGCCTGGGATTCCTCTGCTTCTAGAGAGTTGTATAAAAGCCATTCTATCTTGCCTTCAGGCCCCAGATTGTTTGCAGAACCAAAAGCTGTCGGTGGGGATTTTTAGCAGTTCAGGGATAGTGTGAATCTGTTTATCATGTTTCACAGACTCCTGAACAAATTCTGGTGCCTGAGTCACTTTCAAGAGTGTAACAGTGTGATGCCTAATTTCCAAATCCAGGGATAATAGCCCCCACTTTCTAATTTTAAAATTTCATGTTCTGCTTTCAGACTGCCTTTTGTCTTGGTGGTGGTGAAAAAACTTTGATATTCTCTGTTATCTCTTCAAGAGTCTGCTTGTGGTTTTCCCTTCAGGTCATGACTTCTTACAGCTTAGGGGGCCAGTAAGTGCTACTGGTCCTGCTTTATTCAACAGGAAGCTTGGCCTCTCAGTGGCAATGGTATCTTTTCTATCAGTGTAACCAACACCCATGGTGGTATTTCCTGCATCTCTGTTATCCTGGATGGGTGATGGATAGGCAACAAGGAATGGAGTGTTTATCTACACAGCTTTGTTAAGAATATAAGTAGTAGTGGATATCAAATTATGGCTGACTTGTCAGACTCTGCCTCGTTTTTTAGATTTACAGGGTCTGGCAAACGATGGGAGAAAGCTGCAGATCAGTAAATCAATATGAGCACAAAGAGTTGCCAGGCAGCCCTCCCTTTCAAATGCCTGGGTAGAAGAGTAACTTCTACTGTGTCTGAGATCTGCTGGCAGCTCTGCACCCCCTAAAATACAAGAAATGTGTTGTTTGACATGTCTCCTTATTGTTCCTTGTATAAACTTGATAAAGCTTTAACTTGCAGCTTCAGAGAAGGGAGGTCTACCATTTTTTGGTCCTTAAATTTGCTTTTCTTTCTTAATAATTACCTCTCTTCTCTGCCCTTTTGCAATTCCTCCATTTTGCCTAATCTTAGCTCTAGGTTATCAGAGAGCTCCCTAGAGCATGTCTCTATAATTAAGGCTTTTTAACCACAGTTGCAGTGGAGCATCAGCAGTGCTCTGGTGCCACCAATATCCAAGGGAGGAACTTTCTACTCAAGTAGAAAAGTTGTTGATTTTATTACAACCAAAGTCTCTCCCACCCCACTCATGGAGTTTCCTCTGGTACAGCTTTGTGCCTTCTGACTTTGCTGAGTTACCTTTCTAAGGCTGAGGACCATTAATGGAATGTCTTCTGTAGCTCACAAGAATATAAAGGTTTTATTTAGTCCGCCTGTCATTATCTGGAAACACAGGCTGCCAGCTCCTGCAAATCATATCCCTCACGAGTACCTTCAGAGAGCTTGAGGGTTTAAAATGGAAACTGTTTTAGGCAAACTCGTGTAACTCCTGTGGATATTTTGATTCTTTCCTTGGCCACCAATGGAAAGCAAAGGAAGGGAAGGAGGATGGAGTCTTCAAAGGCTTGACTGTGTTGTCCTGCCCAGCTTGGTGATGAAGTTCACTCTTAATGTCACCAAAGAAGGTGACTGTGTCTTCCAGTCTCAACTTCTTATTAATTTTTCAGCTTTAATACTTTTTCTTTCACAATTAGTGCAATTAGCAGAAAGCAAAGTCTAAAAACTGTCTTTCAAACACTGAATGCTGACATCCTTCCCTGTTAGGCTGAGGATTGCTTCTGCCCAGAGGTAACTAATTTCTGATCAAAGCATCTCCCCTCTGCACTAATGTGTATCTCTCATGTGTATGCCATGTGTAGCTGATCTAGCAGTGACCTGACACCTTTCCCTGATGTAGCTTTCAAAGAGAGAATTTGTCCTGTTCTTCTTGGCTGCAGATCACAAGGCAGCTGCTGAAGTGAAACTTTCAAAAGGCATGTCAAAATATTTTTTAAATACACAGAAAATGCAGCTGTTTACTGAAATAATGACCAGCAAAGGGGTTAAATTTCAGAAAAAAGAACTCATGCCTTAAACTTGGATGGCTGTAAATGAAGCCTGTCTTCCTGCTGTAAAGCTATTTGGTCATAAAAATAAAGGATTCACAGGATAACAGTAAATCAGTCTGTCTCCTGCAAGAATTTTAATTTTCTGGGTGCATGAAATATTCTTGTTTGAGTACTCTCCTATTTAAAAAACCCAATTAGATTGGCATTTTGTCTTTGTTAGTCAAGGTCTTGTGATGTTTTGGGGCTTTACCAGATCTTATCTGGAAGCACTGTCAGCTGTTCCTCCTCCATGCAGAGCTGCCTTGCTTCAGCCCTCCTGAGCTACTGTTTGTTGGGGGTTTTTTGACAAGCTTAAGTTGCTATGAAAAGTTCTGCTCTGCTTGATCTCTAAAGCCTGAAATCCTTTGCTTGCAGCCATGTGTGCAAGCTAAGGTGACTTTTCAAAGGAAAGTAATTTTGTTCTCTTGTCTGCTTATGATTATTCAGAAGATCTAATATTTAAAACCCCTAGTAGCCAGCCTTGTCTTGTCAGTGGAAGATCACATAAGCTTGTTTTTCCATAAGTTACCTTTACTTGTGTTCCTGTTCACTTGGGAGGTTACTTTTACCTAGTTGATCACACTAGCAAGGAAACAATTTTTCTCCATGATGGCAAAGAGGTGGTTTTATTTTTTTTTTCTTTCTTGAGCTTCCCTAACGTTTCCCAGCCTTCAGATGAAGGCCAAAGAAGAAATGTTCACAGGGACTAGCAAGCATGAGCTGTTTCTTAATAAATAAAACAGGTGAAATAGAGTTTGAGTGTTCCTAACAGTTAGACTAAAGTTTTCAAAGATGTCTTAGAATGTGATGTTCCTTTGAAAAATAAGAGTCTTAGTGACTTTGATCTAGGGTATGATATAAAAATAACCACAACCAGGACTGGCATCCCATAAGATTTTTTGTTTGTTTGTTTTCTGGGGATTTTTATAGTATTTTTTAAAGAGTGAGCAGCTCGTTCACTTCTCCTCAGACTGACTTTAATCTTAACTCTGCTTCCTTGGAAGTGGCTCTTTAGAGACTGCACTTTCAGCTCAGATAAATACAAGCAAAATATATTCCATCACTGAAGAAAATCAGAACCCCAAAACCTAGATAAATACAGACATAATGATGTTGTAAAAGGCTTTCATTGGGCAAGTAAGTAATTTCCTGTAACAGTACAGAAGGTCACTTAAATTTAGCCTGTCAGTCCATGTTAACCAGTATGTAACAGGCTTATTCAGGATCTCCAAAAGAAGTGAACCCTGTGATTATCTTCTGTCTTCTCATTTATCTCCAGGTGGCCTGTTGCCAGTGTTTTGTGTGTGATAGCCAAGTAAGAAGGAATAACTGTTTTTTTTCACTCCTGTGCATATTGGTTTTGCTGAGCCACCAAATACACTCTGGGCTGCCTCTTCCCTTTGATTCCCAGGCTGTGGCTTACTGTGTCAGAAATATTTAAAACTTCTATGGATATCTTGCTGCTGCATGCTGCCTAATTTTTTTATGTGTGTGGATGTTTTGGAAACTGATTCAAGGTACTAATTTAGCCTGGAAAAAAAAAATCTCCCTTCAGAAAACCAGCATCTGCTCACAGGTCTTATTTGCAGCATTGAAGAAGTTATATTGGTACAGTTCAAGTGTTTGGAGTGAGATTTCTCACAATTATTGTGCTTGGGGCATGGAAGTAAACTGCAAAAATATCTGCAAAGTATTGGAAGACCTGGGATTTTGATGTAGGAACTGGCAGAAGTGTATCTGGTTATGTGTATGGAGACCAGAGAACTATCCAGGTTATCATTGTTGCTGTTGCAGCTGATTTTTGGAAGTGTGATTCTTGACCCATTGTGCCCAGATTGTTTCTGATCTTCAGATGAGAATTGTGTGCTCTGCCAGTGGGGATGTGGAAGATGGGAAAAGTCTTACCTGCCACATGTCAAGGTCCTATTTGTGTTGTCCTTGATTTTGATTGCTGCAGAGAATAAAAGATAACAAGTTTTCATTCATTGTACTGTCATATTTTCTGCAAATAGGAACTTGGGCCTGCTGATTACAGAAAAAGAGTCCTTGGCAAAGCAATTACAAACTAACTATAAAGTGTCTTGAACCTCAGTCTCTGCCAACATCCTTTTCCATGCATCTTGGCCAAAGCTGTTATCAGCAGAAACTAATACTGGTCACCCTGGATGGAAGGCCTAAGCTGTGGAAACAATTGATGGTTTGTGGCTTTTCAAGTGCTGATATTTTTATAATAAGAGGCTGCTCCTGGTAGAAATGCATCTGAGAAGCTGTGAATTGATGTGAATACATGAGCAGAGAGCACTGGCATTGCTGATAAATTAGTTGGGAATTGTCAGTTGTGTAGAAGAACCCAAATATTGGCTTAACCTGAAAATGTGAAATTAAATAGAAAAGAACAGATTTTCTCTCTGGATACTTGAAAACAATAACAAGTCATGTGAAAACTTGTTTTAGAAATTATTTCTAGAGGGTATGAGTTTTCAAGCCTAATGCAGTGAAGTCTATTTTTACAGTCTTTGAAAACAAAACCTGACAGACCATATTTGCCAGCACTTATATTGCTCCGGTGACAGTGCTTCTTTTTAGAGCATGCCAGAGGAAATACTCTGTGCTGGAGCATATGTCAGTGATTAGTGGGACCAGTGCTGCAGGATGAAGTGGAAGAAATATGGTTGTGTGAGGGAAAAGCTGAATGGACAGAATGTGAGAAATGTAGTGGTTTATGGGTCAGGTTTAGGGTAGGAATAGAAAATAGTTATTTTTAGGGATATCTGTATGTAGCTGACATGCTGTTTTCTAGATCATTGAGGGTTAACTGAGAGGATGACTGGTGCCTTTCTCTGTGTGTTCCCCTTAATTTCTTCATGTAGAAAGCTGTCTTCCCTTTGAGTTGATCCCTGTTTGTATTATGCAGGTATTTGTATGCTCAGGGTGAACTGAAAACCTCAGGAAGTGAGAGGCTTTGGTACCCAACTCCTTTTGAGTTTGTGAATAAGTGGATTTAATGTTGAGGCAGAGAATGATCCTCAGAAACCAGATGAGTCTCTCCAGACCTGACACCCTGGGTCCAGAATTGTTGCCAGTCAAGGCCATGGGGTGTGTGCTCACCTTTGGGTTCGGGGTGGCATTTGTCACCTCCTTGTCCCCCCAGAGCCATCCTTGGCATCGAGCACCTTGTGAAGGGTGCTGAGGTCAGAGCACAGCTCCCAGCCCCGAGTTCTGCATGAGCCATGTGGGTACTTGTGTCCAAAATCCTGGGGTGGAGGGAAGAGGAGGAGGATGGAGCCCTGCTGCCCTTCCCCAAGATCACAGACAGCTTTTACTCAGGAGCTGCAGTGCAGTAGCTGCACCCTCAGCTGGCTTTGGCCACGCAAAATTACAAATACCTGTGTTCTGTGCAGCCAGGTACAAGTGATTCATGTGCAGTCTGGAGGCACCACTGTACATAAACCCTGTACCAGGGCCTGGAGAAATCAGCTCAAAAGCCTGTCATAGCCAGTTGTTTTAATGTGATCCTGAAAGTGCCCCCAGAGCTCACTCAAGGACACAGACCCTGCTCTGGGGATCACAGAGCTGGAAGTTGAGCTGCAAGATGCAGAGCCTTGTAATTTTCGAGTTTCTTGTATATTTAGCCCTTGACATCATAGGTTAGTCATCAGTCAAGTGCTGTAAAAATGTTCTGCTGCCTCACCCTGTTTTTCATATCTTGTCGCTTACATTGGAGTACTCCAAAATTTTTGCTGTTCAACATAAATGGGAACAAAATGAAAATGCCCTGTTCCCTTCATCACAGTTGATGCCTGTACTTGAACTTTGCCAGTATTTGTTTATGAAAACTGTTTGTTTTCCCCTCTGAAATGTTTTTGTCAGAGCAGCTCAATACAACTTGGATTAGGGGAAGTCAGAAGAGGTTAGAGAATCCCTGAAAACTAAAATTTGACTGCTATATAGAATACTCAGCTGGTATCAAAATTAGACTGCTACTGCAATTTGGCTATTAATATTTAAAGAAATAATGCAAGAAGCCAAGCAATATTCAGTTAAATGCAGATTATAAAATAACTGTACTGAGCTTACTACACAGGTGACTTAGGCTTTTTTTTGCAGAGTTTTCCCTAATTTTTTAGTTTTTTTGAGCTATTTTAGGTCTGGTTTTTGCTACCCTGTAAAGTTCTTGCTTTTGAATAACTCTTGAGATAATTGGTAAAACAGAATTAAATTATTTGGGCCCTTTAGGGAAAAGTGAAGGCTTCATGAGGTTTGATTTGTATTTCTATAGCACACAGGAGGCCTAGTCAGAAGTCTGCAAGGAGAAAGTAAAACACCCAAGGGCAAATTGCTTCCCATAAAGCAACCCAAACCGAAAGTATATATTTATTTTCCTTCCCTAAAGTTGCTCTGTAGGAAATGTCTTAAAAATGGGATTGTTTACTGGTACTTGTACCAAAAAAAGGAGCTTTTCAGCAGTGCAATAATTAGATTTTGTAATGTGTCATCAGTACTGCATGGATTTCTCAAAGGGACATCTGGGTTTTCACTGGTGACTGAACCCAGTGTTTAAAGACCTTGGTATTTTCAGTCTGATGTGTGGTGTCTCTCAGTTCTGAAATTGCTTCATACTTGAATCTATATGGCTCAGGCATGAGATTTACAGATCCAGTTTCCTCTCCCTTAATTTGTCAGAGCTGTGAACAGAACTGACTTTGAAAACTTGATTTTAGTTCATCTTTTTGTTTCCTTAAAACTCTTAAAGATCTAAACATTTAAGAGGAACACCAGCTTACCTCATTTGGGAGTCAAAGCTTCACAATGACTGGGTGTCTTTGCAAAATGTTTTCAAGCTTGTGGAAGTTGGATCCATTTGTGATGGATTTCCCTTTTGTCTGTCTGAGATACAGCCTGGGTTTTTTTCTCTTCTGCTGGAGGGCTGTTGAAAGCTGTGGGTCTTGGTGAAGTGTTGTGATGTTACTGTGGGCTTGTTCACCAGCTGCAGTGATCTCTGCTCAGGAGGTGGGAGAGAATACTAAAGGAAATTTCCTTCCATCCTGCTTAGGAACTTTGTCATCTTAACAGGAATGAGTTTGGGCATGTGCTCAGTGCTGCTGGATTGTGCAGTTGGGATTGTGTTCTGGCTCCCTAAACAAGAGCAAGGTGAGACACCAGCACCACTCAGGGTGTGTGCAGCCTGCTCTGGGGCTGCTGTGCTGTGTGCAGGCAGCACCAAGGCTCAGCATTCAAATAACAAGATCAGTTTGTGCACCTGGATCTTGTTTGAAGTCGCAGGGTGAAAAGCTTGTAAAGCCTCTAAAACCTCTCAGCTGCTCCTCAGAAGAGAAAACTGGCAGGCAAGACCCTGAAAACTGATTGGTTATAGAGTACCCTTAAAATGTTTTAATTGCATGTCTGGGCTTATGCATTTAATGTTGACTTTAGCAATTCTGCTTAGTACCTAATGGGGCTGAACTCTTTGTGTAACAATGAAATCCAAAAGATTTTAAGTTTAAGAAATGCCTGAAAAAGCAGGGAGGGAGAGACAGCAGTTGCAAAGATATCACCTGGTTTCTTGAAACTCCTTGAGTTTTAAGTGTCCTTTGTGGTTCAAAGTAATCTTGGCTTTAGTTTGTTATGAAAATTTCCTCCTTACTGGTCTGCTGAATGGCTTGGGCCATCTATGGCAGTGTGTAAGAGATTCTGTGATCTGCAGCCAGAACAGTGGGGGCATCAAACAGGCTCTTTAGCAAACATACTGCAGAACAGCTTTCCAGAGGGATTTAGAAACATCCATTTCTTCATCTTCTCCTCAGGCAGCATCCTAATCCCAACCCCAGCAGGCAGAGTGGGCTGCAATGGGCAAACACTTGGCACTAACTCTAGGAAAGCTGATGGGCTGTAGTACTAGAAGCTGGCATCCTGTGGATCTGGCACAGTGCTTGACATAACCCTTAATCTCTATTAATGGAATTGCCTGAGTGGCCTTAGTTTTTTCATCCTCAGCAAGGTGGATGTTTCAAGTCTGTGAGGTTGAATATTTGCTCCCAAGGCTCCCATGCAGCTCCAGGTTAATGTGCAGCTAATGCAGGAGGTGATTGCACTAAAGCAGCACTCTGAGGTGATGGTTGTGTGTCCCCTCTCTTGCTTTCATTTGTCATAATGGCTCTGGTTTCTTTCCTGACCTGCAGCTCAAAAGGAAATGTCTGTCATGCAAACATTTGTATGTGTGTGTGTATGTGTGTATATATATATATGTGTATATATATGTATATATATATAACAAACTGCAAACACTGAGGTGTTTTGGTATCTCACAGTGTAAGGCACCATCTAGAAACATCTAGAAAAATTGTTTGGATGAGCAGCTCCAGAAAGAGCAAAGTGTCTCTGCTGTAGCTTTTGCTGCTGCTCCATCTATTTCTATCATCATTTCTCTTGCTAGAAGGGCACTGGCTGTACTTTGGAAAGGTTATAGTTGAAAGAAGTTACAAACCAGCACCCAGCAGGGTATAATCTCCTGCAAGTAATCTCCTGGGAACGTACGTGCTTGATAAGGCATTTCAAGGCATAAGCCTTCTCTAAAGAGTAAAGGAAAGTTCACTGGTATCCAGACAAAGACCCTTTGGCCATCTGGGCTTGACTTACTGTTGTCTGCTCTTGCTCGTGGCTGAGGAGGTGCTGTCTGAGCTGTGGATATGAGGTGCTATGCAACACTTAAGCTCCCTTGACCTAATTCACTTGCTTTTTTGCTGGAGCATGGATTAGCACTGGCTTGCTGGTGCAAAAGTAAGCAGCAGTTAATTCTTGTAAGTCAAGTCCTCTATGACTGTGATTTGGGTAATGTCATCTTTGTGGAAAAAGCAGGGCAAACTCCTCAAATGAAGTGATAAAAGAATGGCAGGGGTGATCCTGGAGGCAAATACTGACACGGCAGAGGAGTTGTGTGTCCAGGTTTGGGTGATGCTGGCTGCTTCTGACTGCTGCTTTCCCTTTCTAAGTCATGACTGATCTCAGCTCAGCCAGAACAGGCTTCCTTGGAGGCCTTAACACATTCCACAGGATTCCAGATTGTTCTGAAAATGCTTTCTAAATGCTCTCTTAATTAAAGATTTCTCTAAGTCAGAATTAAGCTATTAAAATGTTCCAGGCATTTTCTAGAAGTCTTTAGAAAGCTGGCTGTACATTCCTTTCAGAGTTGATCTACTGCCTGTTTTGAGTTACAAAGTAATATTGTGCTGCTTGCGGGTTAGGGATAAGTTCAAATAAACAAACGCTTGGGGTTTTTGCAGTAGTTTGCCTTTCTGTGAACTGACACTGCTGTTGAGTCACTCTTCAGGGTTTTGCAATTGTGTAGTTGGGGTTCTTTAGCTTCATCTTTCTGGGAGGGCACTTCCAAAATCCCTGGGTGTGTCAGAGCAGGTAGTGCTGCATAAGACAATAGACCAACAGCCACCTAAAACACTTTTGTTTTGTTTTGCAGAACCTGTGTTCTGCTTCTGAAAGACTGTCTGATCCTAAATGATAGATTTTGTATTATACAGAAGAATTGCACTGATCTGAAGGTGACAAGTGCCAAGGAAAGAAATTGTGCTGTCCTGGGTGTGTCCCTGCCAAGCTCTGTGAGAAGGGGTGGTTCTTCTGCCCCCAAAATAGCGGTTACAGCATCAAAGCCAAACCCTGTCCTGACTTCAGACACATATACTGACATGGACTGAGTGCTGTTGCTCTGGGTTTTAATTAGGCTTTTAGTGTTTTAAAGGCACACTGCAACCAGAAATACTCTGTGTATCAAACTGAAAAGGCTGTGTATTGGAGGGAAGTGGATTTCTGTAGCAGTAAAGTGGAGTTCTTAGCTTAATATATATGTTTTTAAGAGACCTCTGGTTCTGCTTCCTTTGCAGATCCAAGTTGGGCATAGATTATATTCTTCCCTGCATTTTGCAGGTAGTTTGGAGGAGCTTCAATGGAGGTGTCACCTTTTCCTGGCAAGTGCAGTTAACTTCTGCTAGAAGATGATAATCAGAGTCCCTTTCACTAGGCAGTGTTAGGAAACCTTGGCTGCTGGTTCCAAGATAAAGTCAGTTCACAGGTGTCTTTCTGAGCTTGCAGTTGGCTTTGGCATTTTGCTGCTCAGTTCTATGAAGTTGCAAAAGGTTTAAAAAAAATTACATCAGAACCTTGTCAGTTTGTTGCTTCTGCTGGGACGCATGAGCAGCTGTGAAAGAGCTGATAAAGTTGACATTCCAATTCTGACTGGAATTTGGAAGAACATGTCAAGTTAGAACTTGGACTGAAAACAAATGTGTGATTATAGAGAGCACTGTTGTCAGGTTCATCATCCCAAAATCTTTTACAGTAAGTGAAATGTTAATTGTTTTCTGTTTGCTCTGCAATCTTCTGGTGTATCAAAAGCTGTGTAATTATCTTTCCTTATTAAAGGTGCTGTGGTGGGAATAGATGACTGTGTCCATATTTGCTGTGCAATTACTGTTAAGTAATGGGAAATCCTGCTGAGGGGTCAGTCAGCAAAGCATTACTGGGAAACTGCACAGCTATGGAGCATTTGGGAGCAGAAGACAAATCTCTAAGTGTCCTTTGTGTTCTGAAAGAAGGATGGGAGGCAGCTCTTACAAACTTTGCACTGAGATCAGAGTCTAAGCACTGAAGGCAGCGAGTGCATTAATCCATGGGGCTGAGAAAAATGTTTCTTTTCCTAAGATAACAAAGTTTGACAGGGCTGTTTAACTCCCTTAAGTTTCCCAGGAGGTATGAACGCAAAATATGTTGTGCTCAGCCTCTTCTATCACTGTGCTAGATAATTCCTTTGTAAAACATCTTACCCAGAGAGATCAGGTTTTTAGCACAAGCCTTGCTCCTCTGTTCCTGCTCTGTTTTTGAGAGTGTTTTGCAGATGTGCCTGGTTTGTGAGAGGTGCTTTCTCCAGGGCAGCAGAGGTAAAATGAAATTTAGAGCTGCTTGCATTTAAAAGACAAGGCAGCATCTTGACTGTGTGAACAGTTGCTGCTCTCTGACCCACAAAACAACAATTATTGGGAAGATGCAGTTTTTGGGGAAGGTTTCCATAGTTTTTGGACCACCTCAGTGCAATCTGAAGCATAATTTGTATGTTTGTGTAGAGGATTTCCATTTGCAGTACATCACTCTCCCAGTGCTCTTGCTCTGGAGCTGGCTGGTGGAATGTCCTTAGGGACGTGGGGCTCTGCTCACAGGCCACAGAATTGTGCTGAACATTTGCTATTTAAATTGAACATTTCTGCCTGCCTGTAGCACAAGCTGTTTCAGCTGGCTTCAGCCTTTCCATTCAGGAGTGCCTGTTTGGGCCACAGGAGCAGCAGCTCAAGAACCTTTGCAGCAGGAAAATCCCATCACCTTGTTTGAATGGCTTTCATTCAGAGGGAATGGAAGACCTGGGTCAAAATTGAGTTCCTGACTGATTTAAAATCCCTGCTCTCATGTACTTCTTTTGAAGCAGTAAGCCACTATTTATTTGAGATGAAGTTTAAATTTAAAACCCACAATGTAAATTACTTGGGAAGGGATGTCATTTTGTGCACCCATAATGGTGATAAGCTGAATAAAACAATTGCAGGAAACTTATTTCTGGGGGAGAAGCCAAGGGAGGTATTTTAGCCATGGCACTTTTATGATAACTTCTGGAGCTTACTGCTCTTACTAGAAAGATTATGGATGTTTGACTGGTACAATCAAAACCAGCTGGATTTGGGGAATTTTAAGGGGTTGTTTTTTAAAGCATTTTTATAAAAACCCAAGAAGTCCAATTAGTAGAATTCAATTCATAGGAGTTTAAAAATTAATGGTAACTTACCTTATGAAATATAGATCACTTGAGACTAAACTAAGAGCAGACATATGGTTTTGATTTTTTTTTTCCCTTTAAACACCAGCATGGTGCTAAGGCCAGGGAATTTTATTTTCCTGATGCCTTATAACCAGCTGCAGATGTTTTAGACGTTATCGCTTCTAAATGGGCTCTGACAAATGTCTCCTGGAAGCCAGCAGCTCTAAATATTACATGCACTGTATTCCAAGGAAATGTTGAAAATAAAGTTTTAGGAATTAAATGTTCAGTGTCTGATTCAAGAAAATTTACTTTGTGCCTTTCTCAGGGGGATTTGCTAGCTGAAAACATTCTTTTGTGAGACAGGCACAGATGTTAGTCAAGACACACGTGGAGACTGGAACAAATACTGCCACAGATGGTCTTGCATGGTGTTATTTACTGGCCCTCTGCTGCTAACACTGGAAGGTGGACACTTGAAAAGGTACTTTGACAGAGAACTAAATGCTGACCTGGAATTTGTAACAGGTGTACAACTATTCAGCATTAAGGCAAAAAAAAAATTGAAGTATTTATTAAAACATATGGAAACGTTGTGTTTTGTGCACCAGTGAGCAGGGCATGGCCCTCTGCTATAGGAACTTTTGTGATATTTCAGTTACTGTGTTCAAGATTAAAGTAAATAGTATTAAGTAAAGATTTTTTTTGTGCTTCTTGTCTTTTCTACATAGCTTAGAATCCCTTGAATCACCCAGAAGGACATTTTCAAATATATATGAAATACAAAATGTTGCTTGCATATCAGATGTGTGGCTTTGTGGGGAGAGAGGGACCATATGAATATTGACATGGGAATTGCATCTGATGTCCTTGACTTGCAAAATTCAGACAGCTTGATTCATCACTGCATAAACCATTCACATTCATTTTTCTCTGAGAGAGAGTGGGACAGTATCTGTGCTTTGCTGTAGACACCTCATTAACATGTGATTCCATATGCAGCTCTGTGAGTTCCCAGGTCAACACAGGAGAGGAAGGAGGTGTCCTGAGGGGACAGGCTGAGTGACTAAAGGCTGAAAACTGGCTAGGAGAAATACCTCTGCAGGCAGGGATGTGCCTACATCTGATAGGGCTCATTCTTGTGTTAGCAGTTCACTAAATAATGCTGGTCCTGATCGCTTGAAATTTTGTTGGGAGTCTTGCCAAAAATCTTTCTAGAGTTTTTAAAGGAAAATGGGGATTGTTGAAGTGTTATCAATAACTGGTCAGGGGTTTTGTGCAAGGGCTGTTGTGGTAAAAAGGTATTTCAGAACATGGTATGCACTTTTTTATATATATA
>VZRX01024069.1:124456-187685 GCA_013398075.1 Notiomystis cincta | reverse complement strand
TATATATATATATGTATCTGTAAAAGGTTAATGGTGCATCCAGTTTGTACCACCCAGGGTGACCAAAGGGAAACTCCTTGCCTGTCCTTACCCCTAAAGAGCCTTGCTCCAGCTTTGGTCTGGTTTAAATATAAGCCAGCTTGTTCTCCTTGGAATCTCTGGAGTCTGCCTGGCACTGGGGAGCAATTCCAAGAGCAGATTAGGGCTGGAAGCATCAATGGGAAGTGCTTGAGCAGGGAGCTGTGTGCTTTGCTGGGAGGGCTGTGGCAGTGTGCCCTGGGTGGGAGCAGAGCCCAGCAAATGCAGGTCTAATGATTTGGATTTTGCTATTTCACATTAGTGTTTAAAACTGCTTAGATATAATCCCCCCAGCAAATCTCTCCATGCTCTGGGATGGTGAACACTCGCTGCTGCACACTGATTTTTAAGTATGAACTGGTTGCACTGAGTTCTTGTGCAGCTGAACAAAGGCTCTCACTGGTGCCTGGCAAAGAGGAGAAGTTTTCATGTCTGGTTCTGTTTGTACAGGAGCATAAAATGGCTCTTTGTATCGACATGCTATAACAAATGAAACATTCAGGCAGAGGTTTGGGTTGATACTTGCCAGTTGTGTGGTGACTCTGGAAAATCATAGAATGTATATATAAAATCCTTTGAAAGGAGGAGAATTTCTGCCAGAGCTACTGGTTGCATGTGCTGAGTTGGACATGTTGTCTTGGCTTACAGATTTTTACTAAGAAAGTTTATACATTGAAGGTTGACGGTTATAATGTGAATCTTTTCTTACTGGTTGCCCACCTGAGCCACAAAGAAGTTTGTTTTCCCCAGTCACCCAGGATACTTCCACTGTCTTTTGAGCTGGCTCTGGTTTTTTGCCATAATTTCATCAGAAAAAATATCTCAAAGATAGTAGGTGCCCCTTAGCTGCAGCTGTCTGAATATACTTATGCTCAGAGATCCTTTTTCTGTACTGTGTATGGAGCCTGAATCCCTCACATTTCTGATTAAAAGACAAGCCACAGTTCATTTTCTGAAACATCAATCAAAAGCACACTGTATTTTTATGCAGCTCTCAGAAGATTCATCTGAATACTCTGAAATCCAGAGAAGCTATGAACTTTGGCTTGCATCTTCTTAGGGAAAAGAAAATGATCCTACCTTTGATGGAAGCTAGCAGACAGTTGGCTTCCATTTAACTTTAAGGAATTTGGGGTGGTTTCTCATCTGTGTGGTCTAAGTGGAATATCTTGGCTTGTTTGAAACAACCACTGCTTTTTTAAAATGCATTTAAAGGAATTCTGGAGGTTAAAGTATTTGATTTTCCTGTGTCACCCATCATGTACTGTAGTTTCTTCAGATTTTCCCCTTCTTGGAGGAAATGTTCAGCTTACTGCAGTGGGATCTGCTGCACAAAGTGTTCCAGACGGTCAGGAGAGTTCTTACAGAGGATAAAGGATTAAGTGATGAAGGCTTTTATAACTACACGAGCATTGGGTTGTTTTTGTTTTTTGGGTTTTGGAGTTTGTTTTTTTTAAGGCAATGATCATCCTGAAGCTTGCAAAGGAGATTAAATAGAACAGTGTTACTGTGGAGTTGTTGTTTAATCGGGCTCTTCTTTGGCTGTCATTGAGATTAAAATTTAGCACAGGCTTGATGCAGTTCTGGAAACTAAACCAAGTGCCTGTTTAAAGTTTTAGATAGAGAAGGTGCCTTAAATTCTAGTGACTAATTAGATTCAACTGTTTGGAGATGTTAAAATAGGTGTACTAAGCAGACAAAAATGTGAGGAATTTCCCACCTACTAATAATTATTTATTGGTTCCTTTAGGCTGGCACTGAGGTTTCCCTTCTGTTTTTACAGATGCAACTTTCTGCTTTAAAAAGGTTTTTAACCTTTTTGGTTTGGTAAGCCTGAAAGGTAGGGGGAGGTGGAGATTCATTCACTTTCTCATACAGGAACACGTATCAAAGTGTGAATTTGACTTTGAGTGGTAGAGTTGGCAGGAAGAATAGTAAATTAATTGCCTGAATGTGCTCTGCTGCCTGAAAAATAAGGATCCTGTAACCAGGGTGTGTTAAGGAGGGCTTTGACTGAGGTTGTCTCAGTGATAGAGGCAATTTGGTGATCTTGCCCCCATTTTCCAGTTTACTTTCACCTCCATTGCACTGGTGCAGCCCTGGATGGGGACTCACTGCAGCCAGATCGATGAGAGAAGCTGGATTTGAGACAAGAAAAAAGCCTTAAACTGAGCTCTGCTTCCGAGGATGATGAGTGTAGAACAGCAGTGTAATTGAGCAAACTGTTTTGCTCAGCTGTGTAGAGCAAAGAGACTTTTGGCCTCACCTCGTCAAAGAATTTGCCAGGATTTACTTCAGACCATGGACAAAAGTGTCAGGATTTATCAATCCAAGATTAGCTTTACTTGAAAGTACATAGCAGCCTTCATTTTTGTTTTGTTATGCGAATTGGAAACTAATTCCACTAAATTGCATGTACTAAGAACCTTAATTTTTACTTTTTTGGCAAGATTGACATCTCATCATTACAGTAAGCATTATGGTCCTCCCTCCTCTTAATGTAATTTGTGAAAATCCAGTCCTACATAGGCTCTTCTGAGCAGCTGTCCTAAATGGGATTACTGAAACATTGACATTTATCTGAGCTTTTTGCTTTTATAATTCATAATAGCCAACTGCTCTGGCTTATGCTTTTTGGGATGGTGAACTTGTCTTGCCTCTTTGCACACTGGTAAATTTATGGAAATACATAAATATTTCCTAATCTGGGAGCATCATGTGGACACTTAAATCTTGAAGTCTCTTTGCTTACTTCAAGTTTCAAGAGATGTTCTTAAAAATAAAGACTAGTTCACTTTATGTGTGGCCTCTAGAGTGTTCTCTAACATGAAGCATGGGAAAATAGGGCTGGTTGAAGTCATCTGTGAAGAAGTACTGAGAGAGAAGTGGCACTTCTCTCTGAGGTAGATACTGAGGAGGGGTGAGGCTCTGTCTGCGTGGTAAAGTGAATTTAGATGCATCTGAAAGACCACTCTTGATGGCAGCTTGCTGTGAAATCCCAAGGCTGACTTTTGGTATGTGTTAGATATGAATTATGAAGTGATCTGGGTCCATATTCAGCGTGCATCTCTTAATAGTGTAAAATTATTCAAAGTTGACTTGTTTCCATGCATTAAATTATGATTCTCTTACCAAAGGTGGTAACTTCCACATCTAACATTTTGCTTGCATTTTGCAGTTGCTTTTCAGATTTTTTTTTTTCCTATTACCTTAAAATATGTAGCTTGTCTCCCAGTGGTCTTGCATGTGCTGACACCCAAAACTGGCACTGTATGTGATGGATTTGGGATTAAGACTGATGTTCTTGGGCAAAAAACACTTGCCATGTAGCATCATGTTTCATGATCTCATGGGGAGAAACTGCTCACAGGATTAGGTGTGGCTGGCTGTGGTTTGGGCTAAATAATCTGCCTGCGTCTTACTGCAAGTCTGGGTAACCAGTGTGATGCTTTTCTCCCTGAAGCTTGGCAGCCACCCTTCCCATTGCAGTTCCACCTTTACTTAAAAAGCCATTTTTCTTACCACAGCCTGTCTCATCCAGGAATCCTCACCCTGAGAGCAGCACTGCAGAAGGGATGTTTTCCACAAGAGGTTTGTTGATTAAAAGCTATGACAAATTATTACAGCTACTTGAAAGCAGCTGCTGCTGTCTTTAATTTTACAGTGTCAAGTTACTCTGTCTTACTTAAGTGCCAGCACTCTCCAGCTGCCTTTTGTCGAGGTCGTTGTACATGGCTCACCTGTAAACATCTTCTCTTCTCTGGGAGGGCAGAGCAGATGTTTCTGCCTCCAAAAGATGCTCCAGGCACTTGCTGCAGGAGGTGGTCAGCAGACTGTCAGAAGCAATCTTTATGGGCAGGCTGGTCTTTCACGAGGAGATGTGTTTACAGAGCATGAAATGAACATTTTTGCACAGAGGCAAATAATTGCTTACAACAGAGACTTTAGTAGCAGATTTGAAGCTCGAATGATTATTAGTAAGGTCAGCTGGAGCACACACACTGTCCATCTCCTGAGCAAAGTCATTCAGGACTTTTTAGCTGTTCTTTTGGGCTGAAAGGTTTGAAGATGTTGTAATGTTCACACCTTGAGCTTGTCACTTTTGATAAAAACTTGACAGGCTGCATATGTAGTACAGTTTCTTCAAAATCATTCTTGAATGGAAAACTATTTTTTGACTTGCAGGAGGAGAGAAAGGAACCCCATGCCCATTATCTTAGTCTTGAATTATTATCCAGCAATGCTCCAGCATTAGCAGGGTTTTTAAGATTCTCTGCATGAAGTGTGTGTGGAACAGGCTGTTGTCATGAGCAGAAGGGATCTCTGTGAAAGCTTTCTGTGGTCAGGAGATGAGTCTGAAGGGCAGCAGCTCTCAGGTATTGTTGGCTGCCCCAAAATGCTCTGGTTAATGCTCTCACTCCTCAGGTCAGAGCTCTTTCTTGGGCAGTAATGAAAAATGGTTTCCGAAGAATGGCTATTGGCAAAATTAATCAGATTGATTCTTCACTTATGACACAGATCAAGACTTGAACTTCAGTCTTCTATGGTAATAAGACCAGTTCATCATCACTAATTGCATCTCTTTGTTCCCAGCAGTTTCTTCAGCCTCCTTATTCTCCTCCAAGGTCACTTCCTCACTCAACAGATGTGCAAGTCTGACAGAGCGTTTAAAAACCACAGAGCTTGAAGGAGATGAAGTTTTTGTTAAAGCAGTTCTGTTTGGTTGCAATTCACCACATCACAGACTTCAGGAAGTCTGGCTGATGTTAAATGTGAGGGCAGAGGGAGCCTCTCCTCTCTGCACACCACAGTTGAAAATGCTTAAGGCTCGGAGTGCTCCATTTTCAAAACATCTGTGCTGCTTCAGGGAGGGGAAAAATTGCCAATGTCACAAAGCCTGTTCTAAAAACCTCTTTAAAATGCTGTGTGTTACACCCATGATCTTTCCATTGCTTTTCTATAGGACATCATTCTCAGTGGCCCTTCTTCCTTCATTCACATTGTGCAGAACAGCATAAACCATAACCCCTTTCAGCAGAGTTATCCTTGTCTGTGCTGAAAGCCAGTGGCTCTTAAAAGGAACATCAGAGCATTGCCTGAATACTCCCAGAACAACTGTCCTTGAGTCCAGGGAACACAGAAAATCTAGGATACAAGTTGTGTCTCACTCCCTGTTCCCATTAAAAGGAGGCTTTAAAATAGTTTGTGCTACTCTGTGCAAGACTGAACAGAGATTCACCTTCAGAATTCCTCCAAAGAAGTGAAATGGAGCTCCCTGTGTGAGCTGAGCAGCTAGCCCTCTATTGCCAGCACTGTTTTTGCCATGAGGTGTTACACCATAAATTTTCAGAGGACTCCAGAGAGATGAACACACAATGAATTAGTCAGGCACTCTCTAACACGACCTGCTAATAGCCTGCCCTCTCTGAAACAATCCCAGCACTGGGAACTTAATTCTTTTTTCCTGTTTAATGAGACTTGGTAGAACAAACACCTAAGCAAATCTGAGGAGTTTGTAGCTGTCATTCTCTGCTGCATCTCATGTATAACCATGCATTTTATTTCTTTATTGATTTTTTTTTTTCTTTTTTTGTCAATGCTTAAGCAGTATTCTTTCAATAGACTCATAAAAATACCAGATATAACACATTCGAGTCAAATTGGGTACTTCTTTTTTCTGATATGAGAAGCTACAAAAAAATGCATTTCAGAGAATGTCCTGCTGTACAGCAATTTTTCTCAGTCCCATGGAGCTTCATTATAGCGAGGTCAGACTATGCCGTAGAGAAAAGAATTTATATTTTATCATAGGGCTAACATCTATACTCTTGTAATGACCCTGAAGGACAGTAAATGCTCTAAATAATTCAGCTTCTTTGGAATTTAGTTCTACTGTGCTATAGGAGCTAGAATAGGTCTAGGAAAATAGAAAATATTATGGTATATTTTAATGTGATGCCTAAAGGATGCTCCATGAGGATGTTTGGCTGCCATAACCCCTATCCAGGAAGTGAACACTGAAAATTTCAGGATTTCAGTATTTTCAGTGTATTCTCAAGGGAAAGACCTCCCTTAAGATCCTTGTGGTGAGATGAGACTCCTCAAAGTCTAATTGCCTCTTGGCCCAAGATGGAATATATTAATTTCTCATGTATTTGAAAAGCCTCTTCCATAATTCCATGTGTGATGCTTTTAATTTGATGTCTTGACCTTTTCTTCTTTGCAGCAGTGTGGAAAAGTGTGAGGGCTGTTTGTAATGCATGCCCTTCCTTTTCTGCCCAGTCATCTCTACCCTCATCAGCATCCATTATCTTGCGTTTTTCTGTGTGTGATATTTTTGTAAATATCTCAGGATGAAATTAGCTTTTTTCAAACAGCAGGACAGAGTTCCATACAGTCATGATGATAGAACAGCTGCTGAACAGCTGCATAAAAAACCATTGAAGTCTCACATTCATAGAGTTAATGCTTTCTTTACCCTTTGAATTGTATCCTAAATTTTTGATGCTTTTTTCTGTGGCCAGGGCTGCTTTTGAATTTTAATCCCATTCCCCAGTTAGCGACATCAGCAGATTTAACGAGCCTGTTTTCCATTCCAGTATTGAAATCGATAGATAATTTTACAGGGTCTGGAAAGATTCTGGCAAAGATTGTTTTGACACATGACCTGAATGTTTGCATCAGAATGTGTTAAGTTTTGATTAGATTTGAGTGAATTCCAATTTGGATATTAACAATAACAAGACTTATTGTGCTCAGTTTTACATCTCTGAGTGACACCTCTCTGTTCTGTCTGCCTGGTTGTTACTTGTCCCACAAAGAAGCTGCTTTTTCCTTCCTTTTTTTTAATCCTGACACTGCTGTAGTTAGCAGCCATTTGTCACTTTTAAGATGACATCCAAAAGTGATTTGTCACCTTTTAGACATATACAGTGTTTTGGTATCTGCATCCCCAGCCCTGCTCTTCCTCAATTCCTCAGAAGTGCTCAGCATCCTTCAGTTATTGGAAATATTATCTGCCTTCCACAGGCAGCCTAACACTGCCAACCAGCCTCTTCCCAGAGCCACTTAATTAGTTTTTCCAGCCCCTATTTTCCCCTGTTGGACTCAAACCAAGCTCAGTGGTCACTACTAGAGGACATCTCTACACAGGGTCCAGCCTCTAGATTCCAGTGTGGATTATTTGATCCTTTCCTGGCCTTGGGTCAGCCCCACCTCACCCCAGGGTGTAGACATGGACAGTTAAGTCTTGGGATGGCATAAAACCATGTGATATTCACAATTTCATGCTGTTTGAAGGGGGTAGAGTGAAGCCTTGTGAGCAGCTTGCTTGGGAGAGGAGTATTAAGCTTGGGAAGTGTGATGAGATGATGCACATGCAGTGCCCAGGAACAGGAGTGCTGCAGGGAGCTCTGCCAGTGCTTTCCCTGGGAGAGAGGAGTGAGGAAAGGGTGGCAGACGCTCTCCCTTGCTGGGTACATGTGCTTGGCACCTCAGATTTTAACTGCTGAGAAGCCTCTCAACATTACTGTAAATGCAAGTTATTTTTAAGGTGCCTAGAACCCATCCATGGGATAACCTTCCCTCAGTGGTTCGTGGTGGGTTTTGAGTCCATTAATTTTGTGATGTCTGTGATCTCTGAGACACTTCTGCCACCCATCAGTGGTGACCTGGTCTCCTAGAAGAGGTTGTTGACTGATTTTGGGATTTTTGTGCATTTGCTGGGTGCAACATACTGGTTGTGTGAGCAACAGTTAAATAACTCCTTGGGGAGAAAAGCCCTGTTAAATGTTGCTTTTTAGTGCTGATGCTTTCAGTTTAACATAACACTGTCAAGAAGCATTAAGTTTGCCAGGAAGTTGGTAAGCAATTCACTTTAAAATCTTCAAAAGAGCTGAAAGAGAAGTAGGGGTATTCTGTTGATGGAAGACAGAAAATTGTGGGTTTGCTGCATTGCTGCTAAGAAAAAGCTGTGCTGAGACTGATGCTGTTGGTGGGAATCATGCAGCAAACCTGTTTGGGAGCACCTGAAGATATAGTAAAAGTTTATTGAAAACAATGTTTTTATTTCTTTCCCCTAAACTTTAAAGCTGTCACAGTGGCTGTTGATTTCCCAGTGTCTGCAAGGAGAGTGAGCAGTGTCAGCACTGAAGGTACTGCCTGAAGAGAGCAGAAAATAAAACAGGAAAATGCTTGTGATTCTTTTTGCTTTATTGGAGTTAGCTGGAATTATTTGGTTCAAGATGTGTGTAGGTATTATGTAGGCAGGATAATTGTTCCTGGTAGCAGGAGATAAATCGGGGAAGAGTACACTCTGAAAATATCTGTAGGTCTCTTGATAGCTTAGGTTCTCCCTAAAATCCTTTTGGGTGAGTATTTATTGTGTCACCTGCATTTCCAGGAACAGTTTGGTCTGCTGAGCAAGGGGAGCTGGCCCAGCATGTCTGGGGATCATTCCCTGCACTGGCGGATGCTGCTCATAGATTTTCTGACATCCTCTGGTTTTGGGTCTGACTCCTCCACAGATGACAGCCAGATTGTGCCTCCTCTCAAATAATCTGCTTGGAGATACTTCATTAATTTTATGTGTAACTCCTAATGATGGGTGAAGGCTCAAGGGCAAAAAAAACCAGAATTTTTTTTAATTTCCTAATAGCTTTCAAAATTCAGGGAAGAAACAGTTTCTAAGCATGATATGCAACTTGCTGTGGGAAGCACTGTGCTGACATAAAACACATTCTCAGTACCTGGCACACAACAAAGTGGCAGCTACAGTTCTTATTCCAGTTTTTGAGTCATATCTGTCACGTAGGTTTTGTATGGATTGAATATATTTTTCCATAGCACTGAATGCTGGGTCTTTTTTTACCTTTTTAGAGATTGCAGAAGAGCAGTATTAACCTTTCTGAAGCCAGTGTACTGTGCATGCTGACAAATCTTTGCCCCTCACCAGGCATCAAACCTTCCATAAAGTGCCCTTGAATTTTGTTTGTGTAAGTTTGGCAGCAGCCCAGTTTCCATGAGGAAAGGTAAATATCTGATCTACCCTGTCAGCTGTTGCAGACTGCAGCAGCTCTGTCAGGCTTATGGATGCCTTATGGTGCTCTGCCTGCTTTTTTTGGGCAAAATCCTGAGCATTTCTGTTTACTATTATGAACTATAACTGTTGGCAAGCTTTCAAACTGCCTCGCTCCTGTTACCTCAGAAAACATGTTCTAGTGCAGTCTTGCTTGTGCCTTTATCACAAAGTGCAGGGTGTCCTGGTAGTGTACTTTGCATATTGGTAAGTCCCCAAATTAAGTGGTTTTCTCTTGAAATGTCTGTTTCTATGGAAAATACTTAGAATTCTTCTTTTGTATGTTTGGCAGGTAGATTTTGTCCTGTCCTTGCTTCAAAGATTATTGGAGTATTAGCAGCCTTAGCTTTTTTTTTTTTCCCATTTGATTTCTTTTCTCATACCAGTTACACCAGTTTCTACCAGGACTTATACCAGGGTTTCCCAAGGACCTGGTATCCAGTCAGGTGGACTCCACTGTATGAAATTGTACAAATTGCCATCATTTCTTTCATCATTCAAATAGTTATAAATGCTGTACGTTTTTCCTGTAAACTGAACAAAGTCAAATTTGCAGTCACACGTTTGCCAGGTCCACCTACGTGCAGCACCACCTGAGTTGTCCTCTTACATTGACAGAGTGCTGTGAATTTCACCTCTGTGTAGTATTTCTGAGTTGAGGAGCTTCAGGGTGCTCATTGTGATGTATTTTTAATGAGATTTCTCCTAATATGATGCAGGGTTTGCTTCTGTGCTTGTGTATAAAATATTTGGAAGTCGTCTTCATCTGAGCAGTCCCTGATTGGCTTAACATTCCTGTAATCTGATCTGAGTTTATAGCTCAAGTACAGGGAATTCACCAAAATGATGGAATTAATAGGTTTTGTGTCCTGCACTTTTATTAAGTCTTAATGCTGATTACTCAACTCTTTCTGGATATGCAACATAATCTGTAAGTCTTGCTGGAAAGTCAGATTTCAGAAACAGTGCTCCAGAGTGAGTCCTTACAGGAAGCCACTACACCTTGTGGGCTGTTCAGTTGTGTTAAATGGAGTGTTCTGCTTTAAATGATCACTTCTCAAATTGATCTCCAAACCAGCTTGCTCCCTCTCTCTGTGAATGTAAGGCTGTATTTAAGAGAGCTTCAACCAGCACTAGATTCTGTGGAAAACAAAGTGCATCTCTCTGGAGTTCATGCTCATAGCTTCTGCCATGAGTATCAGTCCAAAACCAGCTCTGGGCCATGTGATCAAACACTAAATGTGCCCCGATTCCTTGGGAGAGCTCATCTAGTTTTATATTTCCAGCAAGCTGTAAAGCAGGGAGGGAAGATGGGGAGAGGTGGGAAGTCTGTAATCTTATTTGGAGTGGCAGTTCAGAGATTTCCTTTGTCTACATCTTCATTTTGTGTGTTTGTTGCCCGAGCCCCTCCTGGCTGTTGGACCTCAGGCCAGGAGAGTAGCAGGCTGTCTCCATCTTGAGCAGAGGCTAGCCCAGGGCCTAATGTATTCCTTGGGAATTTTATCAAGTGTTGCTGTCTCTTAGAGCGAGGTGGAAGAAACATTCTTACTGCTTGAGGGGAAAACAAGGTGGTTTACCCCAGCTAAATGCCTGCAGGAGCTTTTTCCACAGCATTCAGCAGATTCCTGAGACAGGCTCAGTGTGGGAGGTGGAGCAGTTCTGTAGATGGAAAGAGCTGTAAACGTTTTAGTGAACAGAAAAGATGAGAAAGCTGTTGTGGGCAAATGAATTCTAAAACTAGGCCAGCTGGGGTTTTAACAGCTGAAAGGAAAGTCTGAGACTGAAACTGCTGTGCTATCACAAGATGTGCTTAAATTCAGGGAGGAACTCACTGCTTGGTGCTCTGTGCTGACCTTGGAAGGTGCTGTGCCTCTGCAGGCCTGGGCTGAATTAGTCAAATTCCAAGTTCAGAACAGCAGACAGAACAAAACCATAATATTATATCTAAAGGTAAGCAGAGAACAAAGTGTCAGGTGTTTGGCAGAGACAGATGACTAAGCTGAGTGTCATATCACTGTCCTCAGCTGATGTCTGCAGATTTTAATCTGCTGATGATCCAGGACTTTTTGTGAGATGAAATGTTTTTTGGGGGGGGGACTAAGGGGTTTTCAGCAACTGATGCTGAATAAAACTTGTTAACTGAAGGAATTTAAAGGATTGGGGGGAGTTTCTGTTCAGACAAATACTGTTCTTTACACTTGATACAAAAAACTTGCTGCATTAAAAAGGAGAGTCAGCTAAAAGCAGCAGGCGGTCCCATCCACAAGGAGCTGGTGTTCTGTGAGGAACACATTTCTTTAATAGCTCTACAGCCCCCAAATGTCCCTGGGTGTTCTGCACAAAAGGCTCTGCTTTGTGCCTGTCTGCACTGATCCCTTCAGCTGGTTCTGGTCCAGCTGTGGTTTCATTCTCTGGACAGGGTAAGGACTGATCCAGGAGTGCCCACAGTTATCTGGGGCTCTGCTTCTGAGGGAATAAGGCAGGAAACTGCCAAGCTCCAAAGCCTGGCCTCCTCAAAAACAAAGCAGGACTCTGAATTTCAGTATTACTGGTGTTACAGGTGGAAAAGAAAAGTTCAGGTCTGGTTCAAACCTGTTGCTTGGGTGTGAGTCCCAAGAAGCTGTGAAGATGAACTTCGCTTTTTTGTCTTTGAAAGCACTTAAAAATTCTGCATGATGTGGTGCCATTTAGTCCTGTGTTTCCTTTTAATAGTTCCTTAAATGTTGAAGGTATGGATTATGTTAATGTACCTTTTAAAATTTTTATGGACTGAAATAGCTGCAAGAATTAACCTTTTGAAAACACTTGGGTAGATCACACAACAGGCTTTTAGCAGCTTTCTTTTCCAGTAGTGTGCTGCCTCCTGTTCCAGTAAATGAGGAGCTTTGATTGACTGAGGTTATGCTCAGCTTCCTGACCCAGGAGCAGCCTCCAGCTGATGTTGGTGATATTTTTATTTTTCATTAGCCCATCTGAAAGTCTCAGCTGTTTTCCTGCCAGTAAAAAGGATGGAGGCTGTTTGTGCTGTGTGAGTGCTGTACCAGTTTGTTGTTCAACACATGCTAATAGAGCTCTGACAAACAAAAAAAAAATTGCATTTCTGCATGGTGCAAGAACACTTGCTATCTATTTATTTATGAAAGGGTTACTTACATTTGGCATGAATGGTCCCACAACCATTAAAACTTGAGCTTGCTGCAGGGAGGGGGAGGATTCCTCCTGTTTTCTGCCAGACCTGGCTTCCCTCACATTTTGCTTCCTGAAACACCTCAGGTACTGTAGATTTTGGGAGACTGGAAAGAATCTGCCTGTAGATGTTTTCTATTTCTGCTTTGCCATGTCACAGAATGTGACAACTGGGTTGTTCCCAAGTGGGTGCTCTTGAGTGTTCCTCCAAGTTCACCTCAGGTTGCAAGTTCCTGTAATAAATAGAGAAATAGTTCCTATTTGCTGCTTTCCCTTTCCCTGCTGTTTTTCTTGAATTGTTTTGGCATCTTCAACATCTTGTTGTAGGATATAACTGCAAAATAGACTTGCTGAGGTGCTGGGATAAATGAACAGGCCTGGGGTGGAACAGATGCCCCATTGGGCACTGTCTCCAAAGATCATGGGTCTGATCATAGGTCCTTGGTTTGAAAGAAAATAATAAATCAACAGAACAAATGTTTGAAGAGGGTTTGAGATCTGTACAGCATTATGGTTAACATACGTGCTTCAACACATCTTTTTTCCTCATGTGTAGAAAACTCTTGGCTTATGTCTCCTTCTGCACTTTTTTTTTATTTGGCTGGAGCCAGGCACACTAAATAGTGATTAAACAAAGAATTAAAATTCCATTTTTGTGCATTTGGCGTTTGAACGCTGATCAATTGCTTTGGCGGCGCATTAAGTAGCAGCGTGGTAGACAACAGAAGGGGCTTATTTACAGCAATCTGTCTAAATCCATTCTCAATGTATTGCTTAATATGCCTTTCTACTTTAGTTCATTTTCAGTTTTTAAAAAATGAAGGCTGGAAGCAGGCAGGAGAACGGTTTAAGATATTGCTGGAGAAGTAATCACTCCTTAGTGGTAAACAACTTCCAGTTCTTAAGGAAAAGAAAATGTGCTTGAGCTGAAATAGAACTTATGGGCTTGTTGTAGGAGGTAATGAATGGAATTCCATGGCTGGTGCACTTACATAGCCTGACTAGATGATCATAATGAAGCTCTAAAATGTGCTTTTTGCATGTTGTTTACAATTGACTGTTTAAAAAAAAAACAGCAATATTTTTGCAAAATGGAAAACTAAGGTAGAGCAGAAGTGAAAATTGCTGACCTCTTTTATAGGGATAGAAATCCAGATCCATAATGTTGATTTACCTTAAGCATGCAGAATTGACAGCTCCAATGTTCAAACAATGGTCACTGCATTCTGCAGATAAAATGCATGGAGGAGGGGGGGCTATGGTGGAGTTTGGACCATGGAAAAATGCTCTACCTCCTGCTATGCAGTTAGAATTAATGAGAAATTAGGATGAGTGTGGAAATTGAGATCAAATACAGCATTATGACACAGCTCCCCATAAATGAGATGCTTGTTTAAGAGTTAAAGCAAAAGTCAGTCCTAGGAAACTTGCTGTGTTTTGCAGATTGCTCTGATATCACAGTCTAGAGCATTTGTTGAAGGAGTATCATCAAGTTATGTAATTTGCATAATTGAGTCAAATCCCATGCAGCATCCCTGAAGGAAACCACTAAAAAAAGCAACATTCTGGTCCCTGTATGCTGTGTCTGGATTTCTAGAGCTCAGACATCTTTTACAAAGAGGGAGGGTGGGGGGAAAAAAGCAAAAGAGAAGGAAAAGAGCTTCCAAAATCACATCAATGTCAGCAACCTGCCCATTTTCCCAGCAAGAGGGACTTTGAGGACATATGTGCACATCTTCCCTCTGCCTGTGGTGGCATCGTGCCCTCAGCCTTACACACAGCTCTGCTGATAGTGGTGGCATCAGATAAAAACTGCAGTCCAAGGGGGGGAAGGCAAATGTTTTATGGTTCACACTGACTTTCTTTGGTGGTCTGCTGAAATTAGGTCGGTGTTGAAGAGTTCTTAACCAGAAATACAACGCTGATGGGGCTGCTGCAGCTACACCTTCCCTCCAGGGCTGTGTGGATGGTGAGGGCTGGCAAGGTCACCGAGGCAAAGACACTGATGTTCCTTTTCTAGCACTGAAAGTCACTTCAAAATGAATGTTTAGACACTGTGGACAGAACTTGTCAGTGACTCACAGCAGACTCTTCAGTTATGGTGTTTTAACAGCGACCTGCAAAACCAGTGTAAGCATTGTATGTTTGCTTGCAAGGGATACACTAAGAAATACTCTAACCTCTTAACATTTACCCAAGCTGAATTAAATGTAATAGAGGACTCCAGTGTTGGATGAACTAAGGTAACTTCTCTGCCCAAGACCAAAAAAAGCTCCAGAATGCAGCATGTCTGCCATGACCTTTGTCAACCCTTCAAGATTCTAAAAGCCACTTGGAGGTTTGTGTTGATCCAACAGAGGTTCTTGTGCTTGTCCTGTGTGAATCTCTTTTGGTGTTAGTTGTACAGAGCAGAAGCACCATGAGCACTGCAGGCAGAGGAGCTGAGAATGACCCACCCTGCACACTCCTCATTTCATTTTGTCGATGCCAGCATGAAGTGTTGATCCTTGAAAGTCTCCAAGACTGAGAGCTGTACAGAGCCTGTTCCCCAGGACTTTAGGGTCAGTAACTCTTATTCTGAAGTCCCACACTGCACTTCAGACAGGTCTGAATAACTGATGTGTGTGCTTCATAGTTTTCCCTCTTGCTTAATTTGAAGTTTACAAATTACTAATGTGTGTGGCCTTGACAGGGTTAGCTTAACCCAGCTCACAGATGCTTTTGTGTGTAAATTTATCTGGGACTGAGAGAAATAATACATCTATGTGCTTGACTTTCTGCTGCCCATCTGCCTGATTGGCACTGTGTGTAATACAGTGGCAGTCTCTGTGATTCTTTTTTTCTTTTTTCTTTTCCTTTATTTTAACAGCCCTGGAGGATGGTGTGCTGCTGCCTGCTTTCCCTCTATCTCAGGGTTTAAATTGCTTGCATTAGGTTGTTGCTTGCTCTGAGGATGTTTACATGCACATTGCTGACCCCTCTGAAGAATGGCTCGAAGCTGTGCAGAAAATCTCCTTCCCTGTACACATTATCCTACAGTGAGTGCACAAACACAAGGATCAATCCAGCCCAGAGCCTGGGGGTGCTCACGCTGAGCAGGGATGGCTGCAGCTGCTTTTTAATGGCTTTTAGGCTGCTGCTTTGGTGGGACAGCTGTGGGATGGGGAGAGGTGCCCCTCCTGAACCAGACCAGTGGTGTGGCTTCCCTCAGAGGGTTCTGGAGATGTTGGTGTGAATCCTTTGGGGGTGTATTTCAGACTCCCCTCCCGTCTCCTGGGAGCTGTTGTGGAGGACAGCTGGAGATCCATCCCCTTAGTGGAGTGTGTGGTGGTTGTATCCCAGCTGGCAGCTCAACCCCACACAGCAGGGTGGGGGTGAGAACTGGAAGAGTGAGAAAACTCATGGGTTGAGATAAAGAGTTTAAAAAGTAAAGCAGAAACCCTACAAAGCAAAACAGACCAGGGAATCCATTCCTCACTTACCGTGCACAGGCAGGTATTCAGCCTTCCCCAGCAAAGGAGGGAAGGTAAATCCCATCACTCCAAAAAAACCCTGCTTCCCCCTCCTTCTCCCAGCTTTATGTACTGAGCATGACACCACATGGTCTGGATGTCCCCCAGCTGTCCTGGCTGTGTCCCCTGCCAGCTTCCTCCTTGAGGGCAAAGCAAGAAGGCCTTGACTCTGTGAGTCCTGTTCAGCAGGAAGGAAAACATCCCTGCTTCACCAACACAAATCCAAATCACAGCCCCATACCAGCTATGTGAAGAAAATTCACCTAGCCCAGCCAAAACCAGCACAGAGAGCAATCCCCATGGGTACCTGCAGCAATGGACAGGGCTTTTCCAAGGGATATTTTCAGAGTTCAAAGGGAAGGAAGGGTGTCTCTGCAATTCTAGTTTAAATTGCCCAAGTCCCAAAAAGAGGTGGGATTTAAAGCACTCTTAGCAATGCCCTGTTAGACAGATTGGATGTCTTTTTGCTGGTGGGTCTCAGTTTTCCTCTTTTTCTCCAGGGTGTCTGAATTCCCCACTCCCTTTGCACAGGTTTGACTCGGGGTGCTGGGCTCCCACCTTGTGAGGTTCAGAGTTGTGCTGTGTGTTCCTCCTTTTGGATCCAGTCCCTGGATGCTCTGGCCATGCTTTCCTCTGCAGTGGTGGGTGGGATTTCCAGAGCAACTGATTTTAAGGGATTCTCACATGTTTAATCCCAGCAAATGACAGGAGGGACAGTGGCATTGTCAGCGATTCTCCTGGTGTGTGCATTCAGTCCTGAGCACTATAAACAAGAGACAAAAGAGACCTAAAATACAGAGATTTCAGACTTGCCAGTTGTTCCTCTGCCCATTGAGATACTTGTGCACGAGCCTAGAGCTCAGAAAGTTGGCAAAACTCTCCTGGCAAGGAGCTGCTCTGGTCTGCAGGAGCTTTTCAGGACTTTTTCTGGACAGGAGACTGGTCAGTGAGCTGGCCTGGCAAAGAATTATTCTTGCAAAATAGAGGCAAAAATTCCACAGCACAGAAGTGTGCTCTACTGTGGGTTATTTAATGGGGGGAACAATTAGAAGGGTGGCATTAGCACCAGGTAGGAATTCACAGGAGAACAGTGGTGTTTAATGGGACAGCTGGAAAACCACAAGGCAGGTTAAGCAAATCAGTTTGCTGTTTATTTATATTTGGTGAGTTCAGGTGAGCCCTTCCACGACAGGAGTGTGTGGTTTTTCACCAGCTCTGCTGCTCTGGGGCTGCACTTGCCTTCTCCTGCATGATGTGAATCAATAAGGCTTTTGCAGTGCCTCTCATGAATCCTCTTTCCTCCAGCAAAAGTGAGTCTCCATCCTGTGCAGTCAGAGGTGAGCTGGAGACATTGGATTACTGAGGATCTTCATTTGCTGACTTGTTTTCAAAGCACCCATGGCTTTTGAATTTCAGGAACAACATAATGAAATAGAATCTCTAATTGGGTTCAGCAGCAAGAGTCTTAATAAATGACCTTTTAAATCTTATTTTGATTTTATTCAGGTGTGGTAGCGTCTCATTAATAATGATCCTGCAATAGGTCTCCCATTACATCCTATTTAATTAACAAAAAGGCTGTGAGATGTATTGGATGTTTTCAGAATGAAAATGGGAGTTTTTAATAGATTCCCTGATTAAGAAATACTGTTCTGCATACATGATGGTGCCCTGGAAAAATATCACTTAACAGCTGTAGATAAAGTACTGCTCTGAGACAGGCAAAACTCACTTCCTCCCTCACCCCTTTCAGGCTAAAAGCCACTTGCTTGTGATGATCTTGCCTTAAGGCAGATGTTTAATTTCCCCTTACAGGAAGGGGAGGCTGCTAAGGAAATGTTTCATTTGTTGTGTATTTATTATATATCCAATTTTTTGTTTAAAAGGTATCATATGTGAGGCAAAAGAAAGACCCTTACTTTGCTGATGGACAAAGGAAAAAGGACTGGCATAACAAAGAAGCCATAAGGAGGGACTCTGAGCGTGTGGGTATGTAAGATTGCTCTAACAAATGTTTTAGTCCTGATTGTAATTTAGTTTGATTTTATTTCATAGGCTGAGTGTAGAACAAACATGTTCAACCTCAAGGTCAAGGTGATGTTCTTGACATGATGCAGCATTAAAGCCAATTCATCTGTTAATCTTTTACCTGTCTTAACCCCAATTTAATTCCTTTTTCCCCAGCTCCACAATAACCATTTTGAGATGAAAACATAGCAGTTGAATCTGTGTTTTTATGACAGGCAGAAAATAGATTTTTAAAAAACTTACCACCCCCTTGAAAAGAAGTGTGCATGTACCTCTCCCAAAAATGGGAGATCCAGGAAGGAAGAATAAGAAAAACATTCTGGACTACAACATTCTTGCCAGTCCATTCCATAGTTCTGGGGCTTGTCTGGCATTGCAAATAAGGCCCTTTTTGAATGTCACAGCTTTACACTGGTGTGTTTGCAAGGGCTCTGCCCCTCAGCGCAGGAGCTCAGGTTGTAAATGCACAAATCCATCTGTGCTGAGAATTCCAACAGTGCTGAGATATTCAAACAGTCTGGATCCTTCCCACTGTGAAACAAAAGGCATTCTGCAGATCCTCCACAGCATTGCCAAACCCTCTTCATCTGTTTCTGGTGCTACAAGGAAGACTTTTTCCTTCGATTTGCACAGCTGAGTGGTTTGTAGCAAAACTGCTTAGCTGATAAAATTGTTAAATTGACGTGGTTGACCCGGTGCTAAATATGACACAGAGCACAAAATTAATAAAGTAACATTCAAAGGACTGTAAGAGGCTCTTTTTTGCTGTATGGATTAGTTTCTGGCCTGTTAAGCACTAATTAGCTGTAATGATCTGTATTTACTTTCTGTCTATCCACAGGAAATGGAGAACAGGGAAAACCCTACCCAATGACTGATGCAGAGAGAGTGGACCAGGCCTACAGGGAAAATGGCTTTAATATCTTTGTGAGTGATAAAATTTCTCTGAATCGTTCCCTTCCAGACATCAGGCATCCAAAGTGAGTATACAGTTTGCATTTCTACAAGTGAAGGTTTGCAAGCTCTAAATTTCCACATCTACAGGAATATGTTCTTTTTTATTATGGGCTCTTGTGCCTTTGTTCATCAAATACAATCCTTGCACAGCTGGATGCTGGTATTTCCTTAATAAAGGATGGTGTGTGGAAATTTCAGTGGGAAATAGAAGAGATCAAATCTAGGGGGAAAAAAATCATTTTTTTATTTCAAAAGACTTAAAAATACCACAAACTTGCAACCCTGCTCAGAAGAAATCTTTAATGTAACCCAGAGGTTCCAGTTCTTGTGTTGGCCACTAGCTGGAAATGACAGTGGAAGAAGATGTGGGTGGCTTCACTCAACTATGTATGAAGAGTTTAACCAGGTCTGTGGATTATTTTCATGGACATCTTCCTCATAAAAGCAGCCTCATCAGGGTTTACAAGTAGAAACAGGTTCCAGTTGAATGCTGACTTTAGAGTTCATCTGGTTTTATGTTGTAGGATGGTGTTGAAATGGATTTTGGTCAAGCCAGAAGTTTTTCTCTAGCAGAAATGCATCAGTTAGGACTTAGCCCTTGTTTATACAAAGCTGAGAGGTTTTTAAATACTTTTTTGTGAGGTTCTTAACCGGAAAGCACTGTTAGACATTTGAATCTAAGCTTCTTTTGTGTGAAGCTTATCACAATTGTTTATCACAATTTAGTAAATCTGAATTCAACATCTACTTTATTCATAAGATACAAGTTCCAGAAGTCAGGTTTTATAATTTGTTAACTGCACAATTGAGATATTACCCCTTCAGCTGTCACAGAGAACTAATCAAATACACTGACTTGACACCCTTTCTCAATATGTACACATAAAACAGAGTAGCTCCATAAATATTTTAGGCATGCAGCTGAAATGTCTAAACATAGAGATAAATCAGGTACCTGGAGATGTTTGTGGATCAGCCCATGCTCAAATTCTAGGAAATACAGTTTGAGTTTACTAATCTAAATTCCACCTGGCCTCCATTTACAGGGGTTGCCTTTGGCTCTGAGAATTTGAACATCAGACAATGCCAGTATTTCATTATCTAAGGGTTTAAATGTGTTACCTCACATAGCCCAGTGTTTCCTGAAATTGCCAACTCAGTGTTGCTAATTCTGCTATTTAAACATTTTAAAATGTGAAACTTCTAACTCCAGCCCCAGTTAAAATTAATAAGTGAAGTGTTTGGGACACCAACAGCTTAAGCTGTGATTAATGGTGCTGCTGCAATGGTTTGCTTGTTGCTTGGCACATCCTTTCCCCAGCAGAGCAAGCTGGAATTGTGGGGGCCTTGAGGAGAGGATAAACAGCTTGTGCCTAATGGGTGCTGGGATTAGCTGGGCAGGGAGCAGGGTTACCCACAGTGGGGATGTGCAGTAAGGGAACTCACCACTGGAAAGATCTGATGTGCATTCTGTGCCCATTAAAAAAAATATATATGAATTGGTATTGTTTGTGTTACTTGAGAGGTTGATGAGGGCAGTTTATAACAAATTTAGGCTGAGACCTAGTCATAAAGTCCCAAGTCCATAAAGAGTATTCCAGAAAGAAGGGAGCTGTGTTTTAGGGCCTCTCACATCCAGTGAGGTAATAGAGGCTTTGGAGATGTGCCCACAGACAGCAGGGAGTGTGAGGAGAAGGTGTACTGGGGAAAAATGCATCTTCTGCCTTGCCCTAAGCTTTGGGGCCACAGCTGGGCTTCTCCCCAACAGCTGCCCTGAGTGGGGAAGCACAAAGCAGCAGCTGATGTGTGGGATGTTTTGTTGGACTTTAATACACCAAATAGGGTGTCACCTCTGCTGTCTGTTAATTGTGGGACCCGAGCTGGGGCACAGCATGTGCTGGATCTGCCTGCTGCACACATACAATTGTTTGTTTCAACAGTCATGTCTTCCCCTGATAACATTTTCTTTAAGCACCTCTAGGGTTTTTAATATTAAATACTAATTTTGCAGGTCTTGTAAAGCAATTGTAGATACAGTAGCTGGAGGGAAGCAATTTCTCTCCACGCTTAATGGTTAAACTTAATAGCTAAAGTTTCCCACTTGTTAAAGTTAGTCAGAAAATGAGAATTCCAGTTTAAGAAGAGTTAGAAACGATTCAAGGGCTCTTGGTTCATATTGGAACAGAACTGAAGCCATCAGCTGTCAGAAGGAGGCTGGGATGGCCATGCCAAGGACTGGATGAAAGCAGTCCCTGCAGCTTCAGTTTGCATCTTGCATCTGTGCATTGCAGCCACAGCCTGCAGGCTCTTGGCAGCACCCCAGGACAATTCATTACACCCAGAATAAGTTACTGTCCTCTCACACAGGCACCAGAGTAACTTCCTGTAGCCGCAGAAGTATTGAGCTTGTATAACATAGGTGCATCCTTCTCCGTGCCCTGGGAAAGGTACCAGGACAAAGCTGCTGCTGTCAGAGCTGCTTTCATTCCCATCTGCCCTTCATGGGGCCAGGGGGAAGGAATTACTGCCTGTGTGAAGGAATTGTGCACAGTGACAGCCTTCCTGGGCCTGGGGCTGTGCACAGGACAGGGAGCAGCGTGGAGCCTCCCTCCCCTGCTCCTGGGCACAGGGATTGTACCCTCCACACACCTCCAGTCACACAGCCACCACTGGTTTGCTCTGGACACGGGGGCTGCAGGAATGGAATAGATTTTTGACCCCTACTGAAGAGCTACTTGGTGTTTTTTAACTACATTGGGTCCCTGTGTGGCCTTAGAGGTTATCTGTTTAACAAGGTTTAAAGTCCACTTATGGCCACACCTGCAGGAAGGTAAACACTGCACTTCATGCTGCAGAATTTTATTTATGAAACTACCTTGAAACTAACCCTACAAGGCAAAAGTTCACTTCCCCTATTTCCAAATTAAGAAAATGAATGCACTTTACATCATTTTGAGGCATAAAGGATGAACTAAGTTGCTCGGTGGTGATTAATATGCAATTGCCTGTGTGTTCTGGCAGCACCTTTTGACTTGCCCTGTCTGTGTGCAGCTGCAGGACCAAGCTGTACCTGGAGAAGCTCCCCAACACCAGTGTGATAATCCCGTTCCACAACGAGGGCTGGTCCTCGCTGCTGCGCACCGTGCACAGCGTCCTGAACCGCTCCCCGCCCGAGCTGGTGGCAGAGGTTGTGCTGGTGGATGACTTCAGTGACAGAGGTAGGTGACACCTGTGTGTCATCCCCACCATACTGCCCTACCTGAGGGATCAGTGCACCTGCAGATAGGTAGATAATGACCCGAGGTTTTTTACCTGCCAGCTGCAGAGCTCAGGGGAATCTTGCTGTGGTATATTGGAAAGCAAAAAAACTCCTGTTCCATATTCAGGTGTGCAGGTTTAGCTGCTGCTGAATGGACTGTCCTGCATTCTGGGCCATGTGAAAAGCCAGGGAAGCTGATTTAAATATTAGCTAAAGGTCTGTGTAGCCCTTAACATAAAATGTTGAATGTTGACTCTTGAAATAACAAAATAAAAAGCCAAGAGAAGGGAATAGCTCACTCCTTACTATCAACTTTTTGTTTGTTTGTTTTTTTCTAGACACAGAACATGTAGAAGAATCCTTGATAAAAGGCTTCCACTACTGGGCAGTGAGCTGATTTGTCAAGGGAAGACAATAACACTCATGTAGAGTGTGTGTTGATAAAAACTGGTGTGGGGGTTCTCTTTGTTTGGGGGAATTTTTCTTGGTTGGATTTTTTTTTAAACCAGTATTTTCCTGCTAGCACAGCTGATTTCTGCACACTGGGACAATTATTGGTTAGGATGAAACATCTTTCCTTCAGTGCTATCAGTTCTGTATCTGCACTTTTCTTCATAACCCTACTGGGGTTGGCTTCCACATCCTTTTAATGAACTTAAATAGATCCTTAGTCTTAGGGGACTCTTAAATCCTAATCACATGATCTTGACTTGAAAGACTGATGGTTACAAATTTCTGGTTGTAATTTATGCATTGTTAAAAAAAAAAACACCAAAAAAACCCCACCAAAAGCTAAACAACAAACACTTCAACCCAGTAACTGAGAACTGATAGTTTAATGTATCAAACAGGAAGGAGCAGAAATTCCAGGAAAACTTTTACTTCACATGTTATATGTTTGAAAAAAGCACATTCTTGGATTTGGACTGTTAGGCAACTGCTCTGGTTATCTGTTTCTTATGATTAAATTGGGCAGATAATAAGAACTCTGTGACCAAGCTGATGCTCATCACAGCTGTGCCACAGAACTGGAGAGCAGTAAAAAGAATGAGAAGAAATTTCTTGATTTTTCTTTACAAATCATAAGTGATTGGTCCTCTGCATTGTCTGCAAAATACTCTGTATTGTCTTCAAGAATTCTGCACTTTTGTTTGAAATAACAGTCCCACAAATTTGTAGCAGCATCTTTCTTTTAAAGTTACAGAATCACCATTGGCAGCAGAGGCATAGTATGAACAGTAAATGTCATCTCCTTCCCTGAAGAGATCAGTAAATAGTCGCCATAAACTTCAGTGAAAAGCCAAAGATGGAAAGGATAATCACTCAATAAAAATCTATTATTAATTTTCTTTTTTTTTTATCGAGAGGGTTGCTCTGACAGGGTAAAACATTGGCTATCTCTGCTGTACCTCGTGCTGGCCTTTCACTCAGGGTTGTTTAAACAGACCTCTAGAACTTTAATAACTCATTAAAGAATAATCTTCAATAGCTTGACCTTCCCTGGCAAGGAGACTCTTTCTCTCTCTTGCATTTCTTGTGTGCTGACCTGTGCTGGGGTTAAATGTGCTGGGCTTTGCCAGCTGCCCTTGAGGTGCTGCTAACATTTCTCTCTTCTTCTGCTGTTTCACTGGTTCCTGGGAAGGGTGATATTGGTGCTGATCCATCAGCTTCTTTCATCCCTCTGTCTCATATACAGAGAATCTTTGCTGCACACGAAGCAAAGAGGACTTTGGTAGTAATAGAAACAGAGAGTGTGGAAACCTGGCTACTGCAAACCCTGCTTTTCCTGACAGATGTTATTTTCATATGTTTTTCATCTGCTTTTAAGCTTTGAGAGTAAGGAATTTTTGGTGTGTCTATGAAGAGAGCTGAAAAGTCGGCTAACAGAGTGACAGGAGAGTGAAGACAGATTTCTGGGTTAGTTGGTGGCTGCTGTGGTGTGCAGCAAACCTGAGGGGCAGCTGTGGCCCTGCATTGTTGGAGCTCCTGGACAGATGAATCATCATCTGGAAGTGTCAGCAGCCATTTATTTCTTAATTTGTTTGAAAGAGACAACTCTGTGACCTTTAGCAATAAACATTTTTCATCCAAAAAAATGCTGTCCTGGTGACAGCAAATCTTAACAGGGAGCAGCAGAAGCTTTACGAGTCATGTTTTTTAAATGTTTCCTTTGCTTTGTACTTGGAAAGTCAAAATGTGCTGGAATAACTTGCTGTCTGGAATGGGGATTTTTTATTTGACTTTTTTGTAATGCCTGCAACATAATGCAAATGGTCCAAATCTAAGAAAACGCTAGAGCCTTACCTCACCCAAATTTTGTGCTGGATTCCATGTCAGCCAGAGTGCTGTGGGGAAGGCTGCCTGTCAGTGGGGTCAGTCAGTGTGGTGGTTCCATGCCCTGTGCTCTGAGGTGCAGACCATGTTGTTGCCTCCAGCAGCTCCTTCCTGACACTTGAATCCTCCTCTATGTGGATTCCCTTAGTAGATTGGGCTGATTTAAAAGGAGCTGCTTTCCATCATGTGCCATTGGTCACAGCAGAGTAAATATTGCAGGGCTATTTTTTACTTTCTCTGTTGGTCGTCTCTGCTGTCAGTAGCATTGCATTAAGATTGCTATAATGCTTTATTCCCCCCCAAACTTAGTTATCTGTAAGAACTTTTCCTCACAGTTCAAAACATTTATAGGGATTTTCTGTGCAGAAGAATATAGGTTATATTGAGGAGGGAGACACCAATTCAGCAAACTATTGTGGGAGAATAAGAATTAACCTGCCCAGCATTGGCTTCTTCTTCCTGCATGGTACAGAGAACTTCTAGAGAGCCACAGACTGACCTCCATGGGTTTGGTGAACCTCAGCTATTGCAGGGTGGTCCAAAATAATGCCTGCCCTTCTGGATAAGCAGAAATCTGAATGCAGCACTTGTGAATTACCACTCTGGAATTCCTGATCATAAAAACTCCTCGCTGTGGCAGTCCTGTGTGGATTTGTGACTTCACTTTTAATTTCTATAGCTATTCTTTAGGTTTGATAGATTAAATTAAACCTTTTCATATGCTGGCTTGCAGGGTATTAATTGCATCCCTCCAAGCCTGTTGTTACCAGAATGGCCCTAAGTAAACTAAAATGTTTTTTCCATGTATATCAGTTTTCTCCTGGGGTCTGTCATGTGAAATTTGTTTGCTTTTTGAATATCTAATTACCATGCTGCTGAGTGGGAATTTGCTTCTATTCTATCACAGAAATGGGAGGAGGAGAAGGGAAGTGGAATTGCAGGTCAGTTTGTAACACTGCAGGTTTTTCTGTCAGCTCTGATGGCATTTTGTTATTGATAGCTGGCAACGAGTAACAGGCAGGCAGTTCATGGTTCCTCAGAGTCTGCTTCAGTCCCTGGGCCTGCAGCCTGAATTGCTGTGGTGAGAAATGGAGCTGTTCAGCTCTAGTGTCTGTCTTGCACAAAATGAATTGTTGGTCTCCACCTAATTCTTGTAGCTTGTGGACACCTCTGCTGTAAAAGCTGTCTCTGTGTCTGCATGAACAGATGTAAAGCTGTCCTCTCTCTCTCAGTAATAAATGATCAGCACTGAGCTGGAGGAGCAGAGGATGGCACATCCCTTTTGCAGGATGCTTGTCAGAATGTTCTTTTCTTTTCACCTGGTGTATATTTGGTAGCCCAGCACAGCAGTGGAACATCAAATACCCCTGGTGAAAGGCAGAAGGCAAACTCTTTGTTTTGGAGGAGGTCTCTTACAGGTTCAGGTGGGACTGCAGCAGGTACAGAATCACAAATAGCTGAGTTTGGAAAGGACATCATCTACCCCAACCCCTCTGCTCAGCTACAGCAGGTTTCTCCAGATCTTACTTATGCCCTCAACAATTGAAAATCTTCAAGGATGGAGACTCCATAATGTCTCTGGGGAACTTCTTCTGCTGTTCAGTCACTCTGTCAGGGACCTAGGTTTTAAAAAAATAATTAAAAAAAATACATAGCATTTCCTGTGCTTCAGTTTGTTCCCAAGGACTCCCAGGTCATTTTCTGCAGAGCTCCTGTAACTTATCTAGGAAACACCTGTAAAAGAATACCTCTAAAACAAACTAATTGTTTGCATTTATGTGCTGCTGGAACAAGCTGGTATCATGGATTTTTCAGCCTTTCCCTTAATGTCAGACATGGTAGGATTTTTACCTTTTTCACCCTTTGCAGCAATGGAAATTTAAAAATGATTCAAGACATTTGAAGCTTACTGTGTGCAGGAGGCTGTGACTTAATTGCTGAATGTCATTTAAAAGAAACATCTTGTGGTGTACTTGGGGCTGGCTGTGCACAGAGGAAAGGGTACACACCACATGGGGTTTATCTTATTTTATGGCTGAGCCTGACAGAAATCAGTGATTGTGGCTAAGTGCTTAAATTTCACATAAAACTCACGTTTCAGTATTCAATTATTTGCATATTGAGTGACAGCCTGTTCTTACTTGTTTTTAAGATTACTTTGGTATAAATGACAGTGTTTTAGAACAAATGTTGTCCCTTGTTGAAGAAGAGAACTGCAGCATCAGTCATCTCCAAAGCATGAGTTACATGCAAAGCACTGTGTTGGTACAATAATAAAGCTGGATGTGGCAGCACTGAAAATACTGCAGTCTCCAAACACCAGGATTGTTCTGGAAGTGTTAACCCAGCTGGGCTCTCTGCCTTATGGTGTTGCAGGTCTGTAGAGTGGCAAGATGTGAAAACTGAGCATCCTTCTCAGAGTAACCAGTCAAAATCTGCACCTGTCACTGGGAGGCAACAACAGCTTTCAGCCCAAGTATTTGAATATATTTTACCCAGTGTGACAATGACATTTGCAAAGGGAACCCTCTGGCTTTTACATCAAGCACAGTCTGGTTTAGGGAGTGGCTATCCAGGAGGCTGTGTAAATACCCCCTTGGCTGCAGTGGACTGCAAGGAGACAATTTTGTTCTGAGGAATGTGGGTGGGAACTCCTTTTCCCTTGGGTGGTCATTGGGGAGATTATGGATTTCAGCTTCATCTTCCAAGACTACCCTGTTAGCTTGAACCTCATCTTAATTTGTGAAAACTTTTTTTAGGATTCTATTCTATTTATTTGTTCAACCATTTAAGTTTTCCCTTATTCCTCCCCCATTTTCACTCCCTTTTTCCTTAGCTGTATGTGTTCAGCAGGACTTTGTGCAGCCAGACTTGGAGCTGCTCTTTGGCGTTTGGGAGGCAGCGAAGCCTCCCGAAGTGAGCCTGGAGTGAGGTGTGTGGCCACTGCTCACCTTGGAAAGGCAGCAGGGGGCTTTGGGGCCTTTTAATAAAGGAGTCCAAGGAGTGTTTTCCCCAAGCAGTGTCATCTCAGCCCTGGGTTTTGCCCAGCATCATTTGCCCTCTCCCCCCACTCACCCTTGTGCCATCACACCGCCCTGGAGTTGCCCTGGACACTCTTGGAGCCCATCCTTTCCCAAATCCGAGGGGAGACACAACCAAATCCTGCTTTTTCCCTTGACAGATAAATCCCTGTGACATTTTAAACCTCTCTTTATATTGCAGTACAAGTAATTCTGGAGATACAGGATAATCTGAATGGAAAACCAAAAGTGAGTGAGGCAACTTGGCTGAACCATGAGCAGCATAATTTGGTCTGGAGGGCAGAAGTCACTAAGTAGTGTAGTGAGGGAGAAGGCAAGGGGTGATTAATGTGTCATTTGGTGCAGCAGCAGGTATGTAGCAAATACAGCTCTGTTCCATTAACCACATCTGCCAGGCCTTAATTGAAAGAAATCATGTTCTTAGTATCTGAAATAGAAAAAGGTTTAATACTTGAATTCTTTTTGATCTTTAAATGGAACAGCAACGGATTTATGCAGCTAAAGAGATTATCTTTTCATCTTTAGGCACATGCACTGTAAAAGTAATTTTTTTTTTCTCTTAAATGCACTAAAGTGTATCTGGTTAGTACATCTCAGAATATGGAGTGGCTGTGCTTAGGACAAAGTGATGACAGCCTTTCTTGCTGAATTATCAGTATGTTTATCTTAAAGCTTTCTACCATAAAATATGGAGAAAAGAAGAAAAAGCCAAGCTCTTTTAGGCCAACTGTGCTTTTCCACAACCTTTTTTTAAGTGTTGCTTTCAAGGTCTCTCGTAGAAGTTGTGGTAACTATTGTCCCAAACAACTGATAAAAAGATTATTTTTCTAAATTAAGTCAGAATAAAGGTGCTATTTCCATCATTAGAATTCATTGCAGACCATCTCTGGTCTGTTTAGACTCATAAAAAATGTCTTTGAAGTAACAGTGAGACAGATTTCCCTTTGGGTAAGTGGGAGAAGGTTGGTGGTTCTAAGGTGGAGAGACGTGAAGTTTCTGCCCCAAACTGCAGTGTGACTCCCAGGCTGCACAGCAGAGCAGGGATGTAGCAGTGAAGTTGTGAACTCACCAACACTCCTTTCCATAGTGAGCACCAAGGGGAGCAATAAAATAAAAGCTGGTGCAGATGCCCCATTTTTGTTTACAAGAGGAGAGTAATTTGTTACTCTCCATTTCTGGCAGTGTCTGTGGGTGTGGGATACTTCAGGTAACAGTGACAGTCTGCTTTGGATCAGAGCCAGATGTGGATGAGATTCAATTTTATGTTTTCCCTTTTTTGAGGATTCATTTTTAATGTGTCTTTAATGTCTGTAGTCATGTATTCCCTTCATAAAGGAATGTCTAAAACCTGCACTGTTCATTAGGCAATGGCTGGGGAGCATTAAAAGTTTATTCTCTGGTGTTCTAAGAGGCATGAGGGCCTGTTGTAGTTCTTTACTACAGCTTTGTTTGTGACAGCCTAAATTAACCAACCAGTTTACTTTTCATCATCTTGTATTTATTTCTCTAAGATCAGTTGCTGCAGCTGAAAGACTCTTCTAGAGAGGAGATGAGGTGGCTTTAAAAGGTCAAGTTTACTGTGACCTCTTTCTCAGCTAATTATTGTGTAGTGAAGGATGTCTGGCAGTCTGAAGTTTAAAAAAAATAAATTATTGAGGAGCAGAGTTTCCATTACAGCTCATTAAGTAAATCTCAGTGCATTGCTTGCTACTGAGAAACCCTACACATGTCGCTTCTCTTAGAGGAACTTTGCAGGAAAACAGCTTTAATTTTACTCTCCTCACCTTGAAGTACATGTCCTCATCTGCTAAGAGTCAAAAATCTAGATATCTGCCAGCTGCAGTGCAAATCAGCATTTTAATGCTTTACAGCTGCTTCTCTATAGAAGTTAATTAGAAATGTGATTCAAACACCCTCTGCCCATATATGATATCTATTACTGGTAATCATAGTTTCTGCTATTTAAACCTGCATTTGGAGTGGTGTTAACAAAGCAGCTGTTCCACACAGGGACTTTGATAAAGGTGGAAATGTCTTCACTTTGAGCAAATTGGAAGCTAAATGCTGCTTCAACTGAAAAATACAAGTGGATAAACCAAACCTCATTCCTTTTCTGTTTTTAATTGCAGTGATATTTTCTTAGTAAAGCAATGCCACACCATTCTCTCACTGCAGCATCAACTCCTGGGGACCACTGTTGCCTGGTACCCACAACAGGGATGCACTGATGGAATGCAGTAGTTCAGCTGTGCTGAGCAGGGGGAAGCCAAAGCTCCAGATTTAAAAGCAGGTACCTTCAGCTATCAGTCCTGCCCTGTCCTCTGTCATCCAGATAAAATTAATCTGTTACTCAAGAATGATATTGCCCACAAAATGGCTTAGTTTTGGTATCAGTGCAGCTGTGAACAGGCCTGGATTTGTGCTTCAGGGTTTAATAGATTTATTGACCTTTCTAGCAGATGTCACTGACTTACTGTGGTAGCTGCATTTCTTGTGAGTAAAGTAAACCAGAGTGTTGGGAAGTGATGGTGAAGAGGTCTAGAAGAAGAGTCAAGTGTGAGTTTGCAAAATACACTTCTGGCATGGCAGACTTTGTTACTGCAAGTCAGTTGTGTGTGTTCTCCCTGCAGCTGCATTGGTAACTTTTTCATTTGCCAAACACGTTGTTTTCTGTTCTCTGACATGCAGACTACAAGACAAACCTCCTTCTGTTTTGTCATTCATGGCTATTAATGTTTGAGCATCATTGCAGGACTAAAGGATTATCAATTAGTTTTCCAATATTCCAGTTTGGCTGCAACCCCAAAACAAAAACTGCTATTAACTTTAGGTTTCATAGTTGCTCTTCCTCACTTAGACACTTGAGATCAGAGCCTGTGGGATCTGAAGAGGTGCATTCCTACCAAATCAAAGCCACTTCCAAGTGAGTTACATCTTGGGCCTCCTGGACTCTTCTCTAACAAAACAAAAGTCTGGAGCAGATTTCTCTGTCAATCCTTGTGCTCTTTCTGGAATTTTTCTTTTTTTGATGGTTTGCACAGAGCAAATACTTTCAGGCCAAGAAGTTCTTTACCTCTCCAGCAGCACTATTCATGAACAAAGCCAAATCTCTGAGGACTGGTTTGTTTTGGCATCTTCTTTTCTTTTTTCCCCAGCAAAACCCAGTGACTTTTCAGGCTTTAATCTCACAGCTTTGATATGATCCAAAATGTTTCAGTAAGAACTGTCTTAACACTTCATCTGCCTGCATCTCTTCAAGTGATGGCAAGTTTTGCCTTGCTGTTGGTCACAGGCTTTATGTTCATGTCATGTGCAGGTTGCTGGCAGCAGTGGCTGTTTCCTGACACTCTCCCTGGGCACACAGGAGGCTCTGGAACAACTCCTGAGATGCTTTTGCACCCCTGCTTGTCTCTCCAGGGCCCAGGAAGCAGTTGGTGGTGTAGGTTCAAGGCAATTAAAGATTTTTAGAGTGCAGGCATTCCTTTGGTTAAACCACTGGATAGTCAGAGCTGCTGGTGTGGCCTTAAGATGAGCGCGGAGATTCCTTGGGTTGAAGGCAGTATTTGGGACAGTAATGCCCTTCCTTGCCAGTCACCATGGCTACATCAAACTTGAGCTGAATATTAAGTGCACTGCAAGGAATTCACCCCTGTTTTGCAGCTACAAAGGCTGTGTAGGCCAAAACCTGCAGCTCTCCAGTGTGTGTGTGCCAGGACAGCAGCTCAGAGGTTAAAAGCAATCACCAGGAAATGACTGAGAGTCACAAAATACCCTCTTTAGATGAGATGTAGTCAGCAGAAGAGAGAAAAACCTAAGTGGGTGCTTTAATCTTGATACATATTTAATGAAATGGGAAGGGAGAAGAGTAAACTAATGAGAATGACTTGACTGTTTCCCCTGGGAAAGATGGGCTCTGGCAGAAGGGGAAAACTGATCCTGTGGATTGGCCAGGAGGTCAGTGTGCAGGAATTAAGATGTGAAATGTGCAGGAATTAAGAAGTGATGCATTCACCACAGGTTGGCTGCACTGCTCCTGAGGAACAAAAGGTGTTCAAAGCTTTACAGCATGAGGGAGAGATAAGTAAATGGATTTTTCTGGATTCCCTCAGAGAGCAGCAGTTGGAGTAGACTCCTTTACAAATTAAACTTTCCTGAGAGATTGAGAGGTTGTGCTGTCACTAAGTTGATTACTCCCTGTGTATTTCCCTGTTTGGAAATGCTGCCTACTAAACTTTCCTTGGGGTCTGAGTGTATTTATATGGTAATGCCAGTAAGTGTGAATTTTCCTGTTTTAAAACTACACCTTTGTCTCTGCATTCAGTTCTAGTATCTCCTGAAGGACACCCTGAGCAGGGTTGGGATGTCTGCTGTAGGATGGAGGAAGCACTGGGAAAGTTCCCTTTGCACACTGAAGGATGAACTGATGGAAGTTCAGGACTGCAGAAGTTTATGCACCTGAGTTTATCACAGCACAGGCTCACACCAGTGGTCTTTACCCCACTAACTCACAGTCTGGCTTATTTCTTGGGTTCTACACTTCCACTTTTGTGCACTTTATTGTACCTTTATTGTATCTTTATTGTATCTACCCTCTATTGTAGAAATTTACATGTAGGCCATTTAGAAAGAGAACAAAAAACCAGTGAGGTTTTCAGCAAAGCCTTTTAATCTTTGTTGAAGTCCAGACAATGCTGTATTGCCATGTGGGGTGGTACACATTGAGCTATTGTCCCATGCATAGAAACCCTTTCCCTGCTCAGTTTGTGTTTGTAAAGTTGTGCTGAGACTCAACACTGATGCAGAATGGGCAGTGGAAACTGGGCGCCCTCCCCTTTTGGAGTCCACCCCAGAACTGTAATCAGTGAAGCAAGAAATATTAATTCTCTCCCTTCCCAGGCCTTTTCCTCTTTGTAAGAAGACTCAGCTTGGAAAGCTGTGATCAGCCTAATCAGTTTTCTATTACTGAGACTGGTGCTCATAGTACAATTTGTTAAATCAATTTATTATCCTCCCAACCAACTTCAGTGATCAGAGCGTGAAAACATTGAAAGAAAATTAAAACTAGTGGAAGTGCTGCCTGTTTGGATAACAACACATTTTGCCGTTTCAAAGGATTACTCATCTGCACCAAAACAGGGAGAGAAGTTAATTTCAATGATTTAGAATCTTCTATTTCAGGGAGGCCTGGCTTGCACATTATGATGGATTCAGGAAGAAGTATAATTCGTTCTTAAATTGTTAAACAGTGTGTTAGGGCCAAGTATCCAAGTAAAAATGAATGGATTCATTTGTAATCTTCAACAAGCATGTCTGTGTGTGGGAGGGTAGGGAGGGCAGGCTGGGGTAACCTGTAAACAAATGCCAGATGCACAGTGGCACTTCAGGCTTTGGTGTTGGGAAGTGGCCAAAATAACCTGCAGAGAAGGGAAATGGTCCTTTTCTGCCTAAAATGGAATTCTGCAGATCCTCCAGTCCTGTCCTTTCAGTGGGAGGGGGAAGTTCCCTGGGTTTTCAGAGTGCAGTGGCTCTCCCATCTTCATATCTTCAAGCTTCTGAGTGTAAACTAAAGCAAAGCAGCTCAGCAGGTTCCAGGATCCTGTGGGGCAGGGGCACCTTTGGTGTCACCAGTGGTGTCTGGGAACATTTCCAATTTCTGCAGTGCTGTTCCTTCTGGACTGGGCTGATGACACACACATGGCAAGGGCACTGGAGCTGCAGATGTGCTGCACAGTGTAAAATTCAGAAACCAAAGCTGATGGTATCATATGAACCATGAAATGTTGCACTGGTGGGACAGGAGGAGTGTTTCACTCATAGTTCTTTCTCAGGACATAAATCACTTTAATAGTTTCAAATCATGGCTGGTATTTAAAATCAGTTTTGTTTTTTTTTTTTTTAAGGCAAATATTGGTACTCCCTTCCCTGCCAAATACTGCAGAGCTGTTACAGGGACTATAAGCTATTTAAACAAAAAAAAAAAAAAAACCTTGGACTCCTCTGGCTTGCTCTGGTTTCTGCATATGCTTGTTTTTGAATTTCTTATGTGCCTCTTCAGGTGGCAGAGAGAAATGTTGAAATGAAAAGTCAACTGGATATGAGGAATTCCAATCTTGGAGAGTCTTTGCCACGCTGCAGGTGGTCACCAGACTGGTGGCATCTGAGGGCAGCTCTGCTTGGATGAGGCTAGCAGGAGGAAGTACAGTAAGACCACCATGGAAATTTAACCTAGGGGAAAAAATGCCTTATTTTGGAAAGTTTAGGGCTGCTTCTGTAAAGCAGGCTGCCTGTTGAAGCTTCTCTGCTGTCTTCATGCAGCTTTATTTACAGCTCAAAGTGAAGAAAGCAGCATTTCTTGACTGCTAGTGTTAATGTATACACTGTACATCAATTTTATTGCAAACTGTGTTAGCAAACCAGCAGAATAGTTTTTAATCTGCAGATAATCTTACTCTCATTTAATTTTTGGGCTGTGTTTGCCCAGCATAGGCATAGCCATTGGAATCCATCCAGTTCACCTAACAACTTTCATTAAAGAAAATTGCCCTTGTAATAAAAATTACTCAGTATGACAAGATTCCATAATATATTTTTTTAAAGCTTCATTAAATTTTGTAGCAGTTAATGCCACTTGTTTGGGGTTGTTTTTTAATTTTCTTTTAAAAGGAAAATTTGACTTAATTGGGACAATATTTGAAATGGAATGAAATAACTATTTTCTGTCTGGGTGCATAGAAGCCAGGCTGTGTGGCAGGAATAGCACAAGGATAAGGAAATAAGAAATCTCTTTGAAAAGCACATTTTACTGAGTTTTGTGTGTTTTGAGGTTTCTCAGAAGTCTGTGACTCTTCTGTTGGGGAAAGCAGATGCAATAAACTCTGCCCACTTGCAGTTCACGTTAGAAAAGTCTTAATCTTACAAAGTGCAGTGATCAAACATGGATTTTTCTGCAGCAGCTGGGAGGAGCAGCTTACCTGAGCATCATCCCCTGGCTGCAGGACAGCCCTGAGCAGGTGTGGCCCCTGCAGCAGTGGGAGTGCACAGGGGCTGATGGAGCACCTGCAGCTTTTCCTCGTCCTCCCAGCCCTCAGGGCCATGATTCCTGATGAGTGAAGCACTTCTCACCAGTGCAGTGCACAGCAGGCTCCTCACTGCAAGCATGGAATGCTTTGGTATTTTCTTCCTCTGGCAGTGCAGTAGAGAAGTGCTGAAGAACCAAACCCAGCTTGTGGGAATGCAGTGAGAAGTCACTGCTGTCTCATTGCAGAGTCTTGCCTGAGAAAACTCTGTGGCTCCTATGCCTTCCTTCCTTTCCCCTGTTACACTATCAGCATGGGGAAATCTCAGTTTTTAGCTGAGTTTTCATCAGCAGATGCAAAGCACCCTGTCCTCAGTCAGTCTGTACCAGAGCACTGCCATCATCACACCTGAAGTGGCCGAGTCCAGTGGCTCTGTGTTCACCTGCAGATCCCAGGGCGTTCTCGTGTTTGGTGGCAGGCTGGGTGTGCTGTGCTCGTGCCCCTGGGGGGGTCACTTCAGCTGCCTTCAGGGGTCCCCACAGGTGAAACTGCCCCACAAACCAAAACAGTTCAGAAAGGCAAGTGATGCTAAAATGGAAATGACAGATGCACACGTGGAAGACAAATCTCTGGCATCTTTCACAGTCTCATTTTCTCATTTTAATCAAAATAAAGAGCTGAAGAAATTCTATGTTTTCCATAGGTTTGGAGTTTTGGAGGGTTTTTTTAAGATTTTCTGGTGCTTTATAGATTTGGCTTGCATAATGTAAGTAATGTGGGGTCTGATCTTCCAAGTGTCTTCTGCTATTATCAATCTCTGGCTATTGTTAGGGAAATCAGACTGAGGGTGTCTGTGTGATGGTTCCCTCCCTTATAACGAGCACCAGCAGCCACTCTTGTGTTTATCTTGTCTTGGTTACATTAAGTAAGGTCTGCATCCTGGCTTGGGCTTAGCTGATTTATGCCTGAAGTGAGGATTGTTTGTTCTCTGCGATGAAACAATCTTTTGTGACAAACTAACAATGGCAGGGGATGAGCTCTGATGTTAAACAGTGATAGCTTTGCTTTGCTTTGCTTTTTTTCTCTTCTCGTTTTAAGTCTACCCACTGCCTCAGGGGGAAGGCAGCTGCACTAATAATATGTCTAGTCTCTGTGGAAGGCCCTTATTTGAAAAATCTGTAATTGAGTGGACAAAATTTCTGGTTGCTTGAGAGGACCTATTCAGAAAAGACCTGAAAAGGATTGAGGGAAAAGCACACTAGACATCAAGAAGTCCTAAGGGCTCTATTGAGAGGGAAACCTATGTAGATATTGTGGGACAATTACACTTGTCAGGCAAAACACTAAAATGGATCTGTGGGAAAAAAAAAACCTGGGGAATGTTAAACAAAGCAGCAAAGAGTTTGCTGGGAATACCTCAAAAGCAAGGAGGTGTATTTGGGTGATCTTTGAAGGAAAGCATGTGATGGCTGCTTCAAAGAGCAGGCAGAGAATGTGTATTATGACAGGGCTTCTGACCATTTCACAGTTGCCAGGTCAGCACAAGGGGGGAGCTCATAACTAGGTTACATTTATTTGCTCCTTTGCTCTTTTCACTGAGCTGTTCCAATTCCCAGCCTCCCTGGTGCCCTGTTCAGGGACACTTTCCTGCTGCTGGCCTTTCCAGCCCCTGCCTTTCATGCCTCCTTTGGAAGCTGAGGAAGATGTGCTGTACAGAGTGGAGAGGATGTGTTCCCTACAAAAGGCAAATAACCCTGTGAGAGTATTTGTATTTCAGTGATTGCTTCTAGTCAAGTTTTGTTGTGTGAGATTTTCAGAAGAGTTACTTGCTTAGATGTAACATAGTAAGTTTTGCCTCGTGAGGCTTCTTTCCTGCATCGGTTGCTGATTGCAGTGGGTGGTGTGGGGCATTAATGAACAATCCCTGGCACCCTCTGAATGGGGTTTGCTGTCAGAACTTCAGATGCCTAAAAAATCAACCCATTAGTGATGAGGCCAGCATCAGCTCAGCCTATTTTTAGGTTTTTCTTTGCTGCTTCCCTCTTTGATGTAAAGACAGCTGTGTTCCCCTCTCTCTTTATGCAGACCAAACTTTTTATCTCCACTTTGGAACAAGCTGTCCATTGTTTTGATCACTCAGTGATCTTTCTCTGCAACGTTCCTGTTTGAATTCTCGTTAATCGTGGTGACTGCCAGTGCCTGTGATAATTCAGATGTGGCTCCAGTCCATGTTCAGTAGCGTAAATATTTCCATATTTAAATGCAAATCTCCTCTGATAAGCATCTGACATGGCCATCCCCATACACATTGTGGCTGTGCCTGCCTTGCAGCTTGGAGGGATGTCTGACTAGGCTTTTTCCTGGTTTTTATTTATGCATGAGTGGATGGTTATGTTGTGTGTTTTGAAGAAACCACACACAACTTAAATGCCCTGAGTGTGGTTTACTTCTGAAAATGAATTCCCTTGTGTCTCTTCTGAGTTACAGTGGTTTTCCGCAAGTGTCCAAGAATCCTGGCTCAGGGTCTGCCAGCTGTCTTTTTATTCTTTTTTCCTCTTCCTCTGCTGTTATCTTTCTCATCCTATACTCTTTGTTCCTCTTTCCTTTTTTTCTTCTCTGTTTAATTGCTTCTAAGGTTTTGAAACATCTTCAAAAGACTTGCTTAGACACTTACTTTTAGACCTTCAAAAGAAGTAATTTTTACTTCCTTTTTCCTGTTACCGCATTTGGTACCTGTTGAGGCCACACTCCCAAAGACATCTCCTGGTACAGGCAGAGCTGCCTTGTTACGAAGTGGGCTGTTACAGTGTCTGTGTCTCACACAGAGCACCTGAAGAAGCGCCTGGAGGATTACATGGCGCAGTTCCCGAACGTGCGGATCCTGCGGACCAAGAAGCGGGAAGGGCTGATCCGGACTCGCATGCTGGGAGCCTCCGTGGCCATCGGGGACGTCATCACCTTCCTGGATTCCCACTGCGAGGCCAATGTCAACTGGCTGCCACCTCTCTTAGGTGAGTGAGGGAGTGCTGAAGTAATTCCCACCTGCTGCTTTCCCCTCGTGCCGTAAGGGGATAAAAGAGATGTGAAATGTCATTAAAGGGAGAGCAAAGCAACCGTGAGACTCAAGTGAATCGTTGGCAACTTGTGGTGTTTAGTACAAGATTTTTTCTGTTCTGGAGTCCTGCACTGTGCAGTAACCCTGTCATGTGCTTTTGTTAATTAAAGAGCAGAAATCATATTCCTCTGTTTCCTCATTAAATGAAATCTTAAATAATTTACAGCTTGCTACAAGAGTAAACTATCACATGGTCATTCAACAGCTTGCAGAGAGGAATGGCTTTAAGATCTTTACATACAGTTTCTGAGTAGCTTTTAGGGGTTTTATCTCCTATGTAACTATATTTAACTTCTTCATCTGCAAGTCTGTGAAAATACTGGTGAATGAGAGCTGCTGGTGTGTATTTGTAGAACATGGGCGCTCTTTTCCAAGGCAGCACTTCATCTTTAAGGAGGTGTCAGTTCCTTTTGAGGATGACTAATTGAAGGGACGCTGCTGTCTGTTTGTGGTACCTGTCTGTCTCTGGCCAGTACCAAACTCCTGCTGCCAGTGACCTGTCAGAGCTCTCTGAGGTGTGACTTTCTCAAAGAGACTGTGGCAACAATACTCAAGTGGTGGTTTGAGAAAGAGTCAGATTTTCCTGCAAGACTGATGGATGCTTATCCTGTTGCTTTCCACTACAGTTTATATCTGGCAATAGTTTGAAACATTTGCAGCTTTATGAGCCCCAGGGAGGGAGGACAGAATTAGCTCCAATGCCATTTAAATGAGAACACGAAGAGGATGCTTTGATTTTTAAAGCACAAAAAGGATTTCTGTGAGATGTGTTTTGGAAGCTGAAACATCATTTTATCACCTCTGCTCTGAGAGCTAACTTCCAACAAGAGACTGTCTCAGTAATAAAATATTTTTAAAATTCCAGATGTTTATGCAGGAATTTATACTGCGTTGTATTATTTGGTTGGAAGAAAAGGTTGGAGGGGAGGAGGTAATGCTTGCATTTCTTGAGCCTGCTGAGAGTATTTATGCCATTAGTCTGAAACGTTTCCTGCCAAATTCTGGCTTGGCACTTAGGGCTGGGTGGTGCAGTGGGTTATTCCCAATCTGCACAGAAGGGGTTCACATCCTGGTCACTTGTGGAAATGAGGGTTGCTCATAGAGTACAAGAGGTCTGGTTTTAGCCTGGCACTCAGTTCTCTGTGGTGGTGTGGCTGTGTCTTCCCATTCTGCTTGTGGGTGATGAGTGCCTGGTGTTTTTCTCTCAAAAATTGCAGAAGTAGCAGATAAATTGATATAAATTTAGAGCATGTGCTCACAAGAGAAGGAACAGGAAGAAAGCCGTGTTGTTCTTGGACAACTTCACATTTTGATGCTCTTTTTTTGTCATTTCATGGTCAAAGGAACCAGCTGGAGCAGGTTTTCTAACGTGTTTCTCCAACCTTCAGATCGCATTGCCCGAAACCGCAAGACAATCGTTTGCCCCATGATTGACGTTATTGATCACGACCACTTTGGGTACGAGACTCAGGCTGGAGACGCAATGCGAGGGGCCTTTGACTGGGAGATGTATTACAAGAGGATCCCTATTCCTCCTGAGTTACAGAAACCTGATCCCAGTGATCCCTTTGAGTAAGTGACTGAAATGCAGCGTGCTCAGAGCCAGCTAATGAAATAACACCCTGCTGCAGGGTTGGTTTACACCTAGCATAGCAAAAGCCAGAAGCTGGTGTTAAGCTACTCGCTTTTTTGGCAGCTGTTTGCTTTGTTGGTTTAACAGAAATGCATTGTACAGTAGCTGTGAACACTCTCCTTTTCATTGCTGTTTTTTGCCACGTTAATTCCTGCAGAAGTTAACATTTCATTGAAAACTCTAATGTATAACAATTAATGTGGTCATTTATTACTGAGATCTTTCAAACATAACTTAGTATCCCTAATGCTCTGCCAAAAACAACAAACCAATGGTGGGTTATGTGTCATTCCCAGGTGGGGGAAGAAGAAAACCTAGCAGAATAATTACAGCAATTTTGGTGATTACAGTGCACTGCAGAGGTAAATCTGTGATCAAGTTCTGCTCTGCTATTGCTGTGCTTGCCAACATTGAGACGGTTCTGCTGTCCTTTATACTCTGCAGTGGTTAAAAGAAAAAAACAAAACAGAAAAACCAACAAAACACTTTCTGAGGTCAAACTCAAAGACTCAATCTTATGACCAAGGCAGAGCACCATGTGTGGAGCATACAGATCCTTTGGGGAGAGGTATTGACCACTTAATGGTCAACTCCTGCCTGTTTGGAGGAGAGGCATTGGCTGGTTCTGAAGAGAGCCTGGTCTGGTCCTCCTCATTTGCAAGTGGGAAATCAGTAGATAACACCAAAACAACTTTTTGATGCTCTGACAGGGCTGTAAAGGTACCAGGAACACTGGGTTGTGAAAAGAATATTTGTCAAGTCTTGCTTTGTTTTTTTTAAATGTTTAGCTAGAGATCTGTGTCTTTGAATGTGTTTGTAATATGGAGTCTGGTTTTTCCTTAAGGTCTCCTGTAATGGCTGGAGGACTGTTTGCAGTCGATAGAAAGTGGTTCTGGGAGCTGGGAGGGTATGATGCAGGTCTGGAGATATGGGGAGGAGAGCAGTATGAAATATCCTTTAAGGTGAGCCATGTTCTCTGGAAATTACTTTTGTTTTGAAAAGTAAGAATTTGTTCTGAGGTGCAGAATGTGAATGATGTCTCTTGTCCTTGCTTTTGTGTGTGACTAAAGGTGAAGGAGCTGGGGACAGTGAGATAGTGCACAGAGGAATGTATGATGTGAGCACTCAGTTGTGAGGGTCAGTTTTGGAGCAGGGTGAGCTGGGCTGTCCCCATTCTGTGTCACAGCTCCCAGTGCATGCCCTCTTCCCAGCAGGGCCAAGTCAGCTTGTGTGGGGCTCTGAGCCTCTGAGGCTGCCCAGTGCTCACCCTGCCGAGTGGTGAAACATTCTTCTCCTTGAGAGAAGGAGGATTCCAGTTCCAGGAGGACCTCAGTCCTCAGCTTCAGTTCCCAGAGGAGAACAACTTTGTGGTCAATCCAGCTGCCCCCTGGCTGTGAGGAACTCAGGCTATTATTTACCCAGGAAGAAATCTTCAACAACTGGAGAAATAACTGCTGCTGGCAGTGACTTTGGATCATTGTCTGCCTGGCCTGGGGACAGTTCTGCTGCTGCCTGATCGACTGAGCTGGTCAGTTGAGGGCTTCAGGAGTTAGCCAGCTGACCAAAAATGCTTACTGAGAGTAACAAGTCACTGTAACCCACCAAGACTGCTGGAATATGGCACTCTGAAATCCCATTTGGGAAACCCATCAGAATGTCCCAAACCCCTGACAGCAGGTGGCCAGTCTTCTCTTCAGTGAGAGGAATCCTTCCCATAGCCTGGACCAAACTGAGTAGAGATTTCTACATTAAACTCTGTTTGGGGTTTCTTTCAGAGGTTGAATATTTAATTTTACAGGTGTCTGGACACCACTGATCTAAGCTAGCTGACCTCAGCACAGGGCTAGATGATGGCAGGGATGCTACTGTAGTGCACATTTTGGCTTCAGCAGCTAAAATTCTGCCTGTCTCCCCGACAAGTCGTGGCTGATGTGTTACAGAACAGACTCCTGAATCTCCCTGCCTCTGTGCAGTTCAAAGGAGACCAGTCCTCAGCAAGCCACACTGCCATACACACACCCTGTGAGCTACTGGGCAGCAAACAGTGGGAGAAAAGACACTGATTTGGAGACAGTCTTTTCTTCCATCATTTCCTCACAAGAACCCATAAGTCACCTTGGATGTCCCTTGTCCTCTGAAACAGTGGCAGGGAGGGAGGGGTGAGGGCACCCTCTTTGGGGATGTCATTGTGGTTAGAGCCATTTCAGCTTTGTGTTGTGTGTAATGAAATTGTGTAATGCACTCATTCTCTGCAGGAGGGGCAGGGGCAGCATTCAGCCTCTTCCTCTCTGCAAATGCTGGTTTCCAGGAGTGATGACAGTGGCTGGGCAAGCCCTTTGTCTCCAGTGCCACAGCAGACAGTCACACTGCTTGATCTGCAGGAAATAAGACTGCTTCATTCATCTGTTTGCTTATCCCCTCTGAAACACGCTGTGTTTTATTTCAGTCCAGAGATGGTAATTTATGGAGGGATAAATTTGCTTTAATTAATCTCTGCAAAGACCCCCTTTTTTCTTTCATTGTGCAACAGAAAAATGAAGTTTTCACTGAAAGAGGCTCAGTGTATTTTCAGAAATTAAGATAAATTGATACATTCATCTGTGGCTGATAGATTTAATAATTCTGCTGGAATTGCAAGAATAGAAGGTTTGTTCACAGAATTTATGAAGCTATGACATTTCCTGGTGAGCTTAGACCTTTAGAAGCAGACTGAGATTTTGTAGTTAAAGGTGCACTGTCAAATAATTTAAAGCTCTGGCTTTAGGCGTGGGGTACCCACTTTCACATTATTTATTATCTCATGGGAATTCAGATTCTAAGCATGCCAGATTTACAGCCCAACTTTAACAAAGAATCTATTCCTGTCCCTGGGTGTTGTGGGTGCAGGTACTCTTCTGTACTGCTGGGCTGTGATCCATTGCATTGCATCTGGCCTCGAGCCTCACCAGAAGTACAGGACTTTTGGGGGGTTGTTTTGTGGTTTGGGTGGGGTTTTCTTTCCTTAAGCATAGTCTTTTTTTAGCCATTCATGGACTGCACTTTGCTGGGTTTGCCTTTATTTTAAAATCCAGGGCTCTGTTGCTGAGAGACTGGAAATAAACAAGTTTATTTAGGAGCCTCTTGCCTTTCCTTTTGGAAATCATATATATTTCTGTTATCAGCTGGCTCTGCTTCCTTCTGAGCAGAAATATTCAAGCAAGCCAACAGAGAAAGCATCAGTGTTTAACACCTCAGAAAACATTTAGCTTAGAGGGTGGATCAAACTTTAGAAGCCTTGCACCTGGTATGAAACATGTACATTAAACATCGCTGGGAAACATTGCATGTAGGAGGGACAAAAAAATTTAGGTGAACTTTCGAACCTAAACTGCTGGTTTGTGGTTTCTGGGTCTTAGCAATCCCTTAAAAGAGACGTTTCTCGTTTAGAAATGAGGGAGTTGATCTGTGCATTCCATATCCAGGCAGAAAACAGGCACTGCTTCCTTCTCGTGATCTCTGTCTGCCCAGAGCAGCTCCGTGCCCCGAGCCAGCCCTGCTGCTCCTCAGGGTGTCCCTGTTTCAGGTCACCCCAGGCACAACAGCACTTCACCATCTCCAGTGGTGGGTGCAGGTGAATTCCCAGGTGCTGACCTTGGAGTGTGTTCTTGTATTTTGGGAAAAGGGCAAACAAGCATTCACAGCTGTCTCTGTGAGGTGTTTGTCACCTTTCCTTTCTGTTGCCTCGTGGTTCCCCTGCTCAGTGGACTTCATTGAGGTGGAGTTTTTTGCTTTTTTGGAGGAGTCACTTCCTTACCTCTCCTCTCTTAGAGTTTCTCTTTTTAATCTTCCTAATTGTGTGAACAAAACTGAATGGTTTTCCCAAAGTTACAATGGGCCTTTCCTCTTCTAAACACAATTTAATAGCTGCCTACGAAACTGCTTCATTTTTTTTGACATAAATGCACTTAATTTGGAGCAGTATGTGTGAAGCATTTCAACTGTTCCTTTCTGCAAGTGCTACTTTGTGCAGCCCTTATCTGTGCTCAGTTTTATTTGAGATGGTGTTGCCTCTTTCCCAGTATTTTTGTGGCTTCTATTTTGTTTGGCTTACATAAATCTTCACTAAACCGCTTCACGCCTCTCTTCCATAAATACTTAGTCTCTGATTTTTTTGGTTATGGGGAAACAGAAGAGTAAAAAGGGATGTCTCTGACTTGTATAGGCATAAATATAGATGTACTTTATATCTCAGATCTGAGTGGTGTGGTTCTCAGTCCTGTAATTGCACACTGTGCTTGAAGAACAAAGAATGAGACTCCAGGATTGTCCCTCGCTAGGTGATAAATCATTTCAATTTTAGAAATGTTTGTCTTGTAATTCAGACATTGTAAAGCCTTCATAAAATTCAAAGAGCTCAGTGCAAACAAGCCAAATTGACAGTTGCCCTGGAAAGAACAATTAAAGGGGAGACAAAAGAGCTGGTCTGTACTTGTGGTTTTCATTTCTTGCTTCAGCAATAGGAAAAGAGCCACTGCACTTATTCTGGTGATTGTAGGTCACTGCATTTTTCCAGATCCTTTTCCCAATCCATCAACATGGATTACTTCTGATTTCCACAGAGTAAAACATGTTACATATTTTCCAACAAACCCAAGTGCTGCACAGCTTCTGTTCTCATGTCTAATGCCTGCATCCCCTTTGCCCCATGCCAGCAGCACGTTTCAGATTCCCATTTTTCCCCTGAGCTCTGGCAGGTGCACAGTTCAGATGCAGCTGCCAAGGGATCCTTTCTGACAGCATTTCTACTTGTGTTGCTGAAGTTAGTGCTGATTGTGAGCCTGCACTGCTTATTCCAGGCACATCCTCACAGCACTTTCCAGCAGCTCACGTTTGCCCACACTGGAACAGGCCGGGCATTCTGCTGCTTTTTTTGTGGGTTTTTTTTAGACAGCACATGCTGCTTAATTCTGAGGCTCTCAGCTGCAGTACAGGGTGGCTTCTTTCTCCCTTTCTATCTAGTGATAGACAGATCTGTTTCAGACCATTGACTTGAATTTTTGCCTCTGTTCACCCTCTGCTTGGTTCAGGTTCCTGAGCAGCCTCCCACCAAGCAGCAGCAGGGAAGTGCTCCCCTCCACTCCCTGAAATGTGATTATTAGAAAGTGCTGTCATTACTCTCAAATGCTCCAGACAGTGAGGAGGGGCTGTGCTGGTGTGTGGTGTGTGAGAAGGTGCTGTGCAAACACAGAGATCCCAGCCACCTTAATCTCTCAGAGAGTACCAAGTCCCAGCAGCAGGAGCAGCTGATGTTTCCAGTATAGAGGATTACAATTTTCCTGAATTATTGCCCTTGCTTTCATCCTCTCACCTACTTTGTTATTCAGAGAACCCTCTTGACTTATCCTCTGTGTCCTTTTCTTCCCACCTTTCAATGTGTGCTCACACAACCCGCCAGCTGCTCTCTGTTGGTCCATCCCATGGTCTTCATTTCTGTTGTGTCTTGCAGAGGCAGCTTTATTTTCAAGGCTTAACTATCCTTTGTGTTTTTTCCCTCTCTTGGGAAGCATTGGCTCATCATGGTGCAATCTTTGGAAACCATAAACCTTGTATACCCAGATAATTTGTGTTCACACACCAACTGCAGCATTGTATTGTGTGTTTGAGAGGAGAGGTTCAGCTGTCTTACCTGACATTGTTTTTTGAAATTGCAGAAAGGGAATTGGATCAGCATAACATTCCCATGTAGAGAATAGGTGGCATATTATCTGCTGCTTTCATAGCATACTGACTGAATCAAAGTCTCTGGAGTCGCTTATGAATATGGAGTTACAGCTCTCCAGGCCACTGGGAAGATGGAAGCAATATCACCAGTGTTATTTTATTTCCCTTGTGTAGTTTTTATTATTAGGGTGAGACTGTGGCCTTAGCTAAATCTGTTCAGTGTGCCCGTTGACCTCAGCATAGCCAGGTTTTCTCTTAATTCTAGCAGATCTGTCAGCTGCTGGATTCCAAGCCCAAAATGAAGATTGGCAAAATTGTGCCTGAGGAGGAAGAGAAATTTCCTGTTCTTTCTTGATGAGATCTGATTAGATTATTGTAAGAAGCACTGTCTGCCTGACCAGCTTTAATTCTCATTCTTGCAGCATAAATGGCTGTTTGAAATCAGGTGCAAGTTCAGGCTCTGACGTTTTGTGTCATGGCAGCCAGGGAGTGAGGCACAATCTGTAAAGCAACCAGGAGAAGCTGGCTCCTGTGGCCCAAGGAGAAGGCAGCCAGTGACAGTCAGTGTTGTGGGGAGGGCACGAGGTGCTGCCCCTCAGCCCAGCACAGTTTCAGCTTTCTGACAGCACGGTATTTTTAGCAGTGTAGGTTCTGGTGTGTCATGCCTGGGAACTGTACTCTTGTTGAAAAACAACCAAATATCAGTGACTGAGTGCAAGTGTTCCCTCAGCTAGCACACAGCTATTTTGGGTTTGCTTCCCTTGCATTTACTCCTTGACAGACCCTTGGATGTGATTCCCTGACCTTTAGCTCTGGCTTCCCAATGCTTTTGTTAGCTGTGTTTTACCAATGCGTATCACGCTCTTTCCCTCTCCCCCGTCTTCCAGTTGTATAGATAAGGACTGGTAATTGTCTTTATGGAGGTTGTAATGAGTTCTGTCACCACACAAAGCAGCTCACTAATAAAATAAATCAAAGCAGCAACGAATGAATGGAAAGCATGCCTTTAAAATTAGATTTGTACTGCGGGTGCCATACTGTCACTTGCAGCAGGAAACAACGTTAAAAAGGCACAGAGGTGGCAAAGTACCTTGAAAGGGTCACTGAGCCCTGCTAGTAGGGATTAGGAAGCTTTCCATTGCCTCCATTGCAGCATCATTTGGAAGTAAATATTTTAAAGCATGATCAGGAAAAGAGCAAGTCAAACTGATGTTAGGTTTTATTAAGCAACTCAGTTAAGTAGCTTTTCTCATCACATCATTGCATGTGTTTATGTCATGTTGTCTTCTATGCCTGGAGCCTTGTACCAGCTTGGAGCTCCTGGCCCATCAGTTCTGTCCAGCTTCCCACTCCTGCTGCCTCTGCAGCGTAGGGCTCCATGGATCAGTGTTAGCACTCACCAGCTCTGCAGCACAAGGACAGCTCTCTGCTCTCCAGCTGTACAGACTGCAGGGCTCTGCTGCTCAGCTTACACATGTTCCAGAGAAGAGTATTCCTGGTGGCCTGGCTGAAAGCCTTTCCTTAGAGATGGGGCAGGTGAGGCATCCTGTGGGCAAGGCAGTGAGGAAAACAGGCTGGTGTTTGCAGCCAGGCGTGTGTTACACTAAAAGGCAGCTGCTGTGAACCCCTCAGACTTCTTGCTGCAGGGTGCAGGGTGGTGCAGGCTGTTGAGGAGTGTGTGTGTCTGTGCAACTGAGCTCTCAGCTTCTGCTGCTGCTCCTGCAGGTTTTTATGGGTCCCAGATCTGTTGCAGCTCTTACAGCCTTGCACAAACCATTTCTGTCATAGAAACACAAACCATGCCCAAATTGTTGTTTTCTCAGCCAATCTATCTGTTAATTTCCCAGCAGTGAAATCATGCTCTGGCCCTCTGCAGCCAAAAGCACAGTTGCTGCAGAATAAGAAGCATTTCTAATTCCATAAGAAACTTCACAGAAGCTGAGTGCTAGTTTCTTTTTCATCTCTTCTGCACTAGCCTCTCAAGACACAGCAGGGACAAAAGGAATGAAATTCTGTAAGAAGGAGTGTTTGTCAACTTTCTTCTTGTCTCTCTCACTATAACGACATGTAATTAAGTACCTTGAACTTTAGAAGTTGCCTGTGAAAAATATTTCTCTAACTGAGAGCAACCAACCTCCATTAAGTTATACACAGTCAGCAAATGACTGTAATTATTAGGGCCAGCAGACAGAGCTGAAACTCCAGAGGACTTTAGTGTCAGAGCTAATAATTATGCAGCAGCCTTGGCCAAATAATTCTCTTCCAAGCTAAGTATTTAATATTGTCGCTGTAGAATATTAATGGAATTGCCTGCTATGTGTGAAGCTGTTGACTAAGCTCATTGTACAGTGAACTGTGGTGGCTCAAATTAGCCCCAGTGAACAGGGAGATCAAGAGCACTGCACCAGCCTCCCCGAAATCCATGGGCTGCAGGGCACTCCCATGGGATCTGGGGACAAACAGAAGGGCAGAGGCAGTGCCTTGCTTCAGGAATTCAGAATGTTTGGCATTCTAGAGGGTACTTTTTCTTTAAGTATTGACTGGATGTTTCTGTGAAGCACAGAAATATTTCTTAAACCTAATGAAGTAGCTTGGCTGGTTTTAAAAAGTCTCCCTTTTGTTTCACTTGAGCAGAATTACTACATCCATGCCATAAATAAAGAATAAAATATTTAAGTTGTTGCAGAGCACTGGCACAAAGTGAAATCTTCCCAGATGGGGAAGGAAGCTTTTGGGCCCCATCTAGACATTAACCAAGCATCAAGGTAGTCATCTTCAACTAGTAGTGTGTTCTAGTGACTTCCTGAGGGCTTTTATAAACCTATTTATGTGTTCACCATGCAGAGATTTCCACTTAATTGTAAGGCTGCAAAAGCAATGAATGAATGTCAGCAATGAAACCGTAAAAGAGCAGTGATAACCACGGGAAAAAGTAGCAGTTTCTTCTGATTTCTGGCACTTGAACAGGCTCATGAATTCCCTGGAGCCTTTTGCATAACACATGACCACCTGTACTAGGGAGATGGCCTCCCTTTTACAGCCTCGTTACACAACCTACACCCAGGGTTTTTTATGGCAGCCCAGTTTAACTACTGTGGTTACTATTGCTGTAATAACATATATCAGTTTAAAGCAAGGTGTGTGCTGTTCTCTCAGTGCTCAGATTTTTTCCCCTGTTCTTTTCTGCACAGAAGGCTAGAGAGCACTTGTGCTAAATCAAGGCTTGCTGCATGGCTCTAAGCGAGTAGTTGCAGGATTTGGGACTAAGGCAGGGAGGGGAGGGGATTTGGGAAGAGTGTTCTCTAATGTAAAAATCTGGGTTATGTTTTTTTATTACTTGGAAGTCTTTTCTTTTTCATTTTCCTCCATAAAGCCAAGACTGAGTGTGCTTCTCTGCTGTCCCACAGGTCTGGATGTGTGGAGGTCGCATGGAGGACATCCCTTGCTCTAGAGTTGGTCATATCTACAGGAAATATGTTCCATACAAGGTTCCCACAGGAGTCAGCCTGGCAAGAGTAAGTGGCAGTGGCAGCAGTCTGACTGTTGTCCACTCTCACTCCACAATGGGAGGCAAATGTAGGAGATTTTATCTGTAATTTGCACTTGTACAGTGGAAGTTGAGCAGTTTCGCATTGGTGGATGTGTAGCACAAAGGGAGGAGAGCCTGGGGAGCTGCAGATGTGTGTGTGAACAGCTGCCATGCTCCAGACATCAGCCACTGCTGGGTGCTGGGCAGGGACTTTGTGATCAGGCACTGGCTATAAAAACAAGATATGGCTTTATTTGTATAATACTTCAGTCATTTTATAGCTGTGCTCTCCAAGAGCAGCAGGCTTCAGCGTGGTGATTGGTTTTGGTGATTGAAAGACCTCTCAACTTCAAGCATCACAGACCACTGAATGGGCAAGCTGTAATTTTCCACAATGGAATGTTCTGTGCCATCTTATTTCTTAATCTAGTGTAGCCCAAAGAAGAAAGAGCTTTTGCCTATCCTGCACTGGGTTTATCCAGCTAATTTTCAAATTGAAGAGGGGTTGCATTGCCCTCTGGTGGGAGAAAAAAAATCATAGGAGCAGGAAGGCTGCAAAAATAAAAACCTCAGAGAGGTGTCCTGCTGTTCTGAAGTCTAAAGGCTTGCACAGTGGTACAATGCTTCCCAGTTTAATAGCATCGCCCCAGTTATAGATTTGGATTTATTCCTCAGCCCAGCAATGACCTGTCAGAGCGACAGAGCACTCTCCTGTCTGTGCCATCTCTTCAGGAGGGAGTTCTATTTCTTTTGATTCAGTATTTGGCTCTTGTGTACTCGCACAGTGCTGGAAGGAGACAGCAGAGAGGTAGGAAAGGCTGTTTCTTGGCATCTAACAGACACCTTGAGGTAAACACCTGCTCTCGCTGTGTGGAGGCTACATTTGGGGAAGGATCAGCACACTGCTCACCCTTAGCTTCCTAATTTTTTTGGTAGTAAATGATCACTGCTGGACTGAGCAACTTAATGCAAGGAATCACAGCTGCACATGGCACATTACTGAGGGACACCAAGAATGTGCCTGATGTTACCAGACAACAGCCCAAGGTGCAGCACTCTCAATGGTGCTGTGACAAGCAGGTTGTCTTGAGAGGGTGGTGTTTGTTGCTGTCTTGCAGTTGCACAGGGGATTAAGCTTTACAGTAATACATGAAATGTGCTGCTGCCACGAGGCAAAACCCTTTGCTTCTGTTCTGAAGAGTCATCGCCTGAAAGCTCCATATTCCTGAGGTATCTCAGAGTTTTACCCAAGAAAATGGAAAAATAGTGCTAAGAAAGAGTATTGTGAACTGAAGCTTTTCAGAAGGGAGTACTGCAAATCCCATTCCTAGATGGATATAAAAGATGCAATAAGAAGGATTTAAGAAAGCAGCTTTTTGTCAGAGACCTTTGAATGGCCAGTGGTATTTACCACCATCATGTTCTGACTAGTTCCCTTACAGAAAAAAAGGAAAAAAGACAACTTTTGATTAATGTTGTTTTTCTTAGCCACAAGGAACTAGATATAATGGCCAAGTGCCAGGATTCTGTTTTGACCTCAACTGAAAATATCTTTCTAAAAGTCCCTCCCTTGGAACTAGAGAGTAATAAAAATAATCTTTGTCCTGAAGCTGGAGAGAAAGAGTGGATGTGAATGAAAATCCTTTCTGAGCAACAACACGTGAGCTGCTCTGAATGCTAAGGGTGGCTTGTGCAGCACTCTCAGGTGGTTTGCCCCTCGTTGTGCCCCACAGAACCTGAAGAGGGTGGCTGAGGTGTGGATGGATGAGTATGCAGAGTACATTTACCAGCGCAGACCCGAGTACCGGCACCTCTCCGCGGGCGACGTCGCCGCTCAGAAGGAGCTGCGCAACAACCTCAACTGCAAAAGCTTCAAGTGGTTCATGAACGAGGTTGCCTGGGACTTGCCAAAGTTCTACCCACCAGTGGAGCCTCCAGCAGCTGCCTGGGGAGAGGTAAGTTTGTGCTCTGCCATCTGCAGTGGGCAGACAGGCCGCGGTTTGGTTTTTAAGGTTGCCCATGTGCCTCAGTTGCTGTGGGTAAGGTGTGAGCAAGTGTTTAAAGATCTGCTTGATGTTTCAAAACTCTGAACTCCTCTACCTCTGCACTGGCCTGATCAAAGCAGGCAGTTGGGCAGGCAGCTGCTTCTATTACTGCACAGCTCCAACGAGAGTAGAGACTTGGCTTGTTCTGCATGTTGTGTATTTAGTAGGAAGCAGAATATGCCAGAGGGAGGACTAGGGAGAGGTGGCAGCTGAGCAATAGTGCAATCTTGCATTTCCAAAGGAAATTTCCAAAGGCAGGAAAACCACCCATATTTTTGAAAGTCAGCTGTGTTCTGGGAATAGAATCATCCCAGGAGTGAGACTGTGAAGTGTTACACACAACTTTCGTGGCTGAATGTTTTGGGTCACTTAAAGAATCACTGGCAAAGGTGTTGGCAAAACCAGGTGTAATATAAAAGTAAAAGCATGACAAAGTATATTGGTAAGGTTCACCCTACTACTTTCTAGAGGGTTAAAGCACACAGAGAAAAGGCAAACTAAAATCTAGCATCAGTCAATCTAAAATTGAAACAACCAGTAATTTACCTGTATGAAGACTGGGGGTGGAAAAGGGTAAGGATAAAAAAGAATAAGGGAGATCCTCTCATGGAGTCACAAAGTTCAGACTGGACCCCCTTACTAAACTTAGCTCTGAACTCAAATAGCTTAAGCCTAATGGTCTAACAGCACTTAATGTATAGCTTAAGTTAAACAATTTAACAAAAGATTCATGTAGAATTTACGATAGCACAACAGTAACTCATAAATCTCAAGTACTTAAGAATCCAGAATTCATTGTACATTTGCTGTAGCATATTCACACTGGCACAGACCTAAGGGAGGATGCACAAGGTACAGACCTGTGAAAAATGGCACCACCAGGCAGCCCAGCTCCCAGTGGACTCTGCAGTCCTGGCACTGGTGGATTTTGCTATGTGCTACAGTTGGCAATGGGTCCTGTTTTGAGTTCTGTGCTTTCTTCCAGCTGTTATTGGCCAGCTCAGACTCACAGTTAAGTGAGGAATCTTAAAAACTAACTTCATACAAATCCTGCTGCAGTTTGAGACATTTTGAGCCTTCCTTCCTGGCAGGAGTAGGAGATTCAGTGACTAATTAACTGTTTCAGATACGCAATGTGGGAACTGGACTGTGTGTGGATACAAAGCATGGAGCCCTGGGATCCCCACTGAGGCTGGAAAACTGTGTGAAGGACAGAGGAGAGGCAGCATGGAACAATGTACAGGTAACAATCTCACAAATCATCAGCCTCTAAATGTGGGGAGGGAGAGGTTCCAAGGAGCAGTGTTTAAGGAAGGCCATTGAGAGCTGTCAGGTGCACCCCAAGGCTCCCGTGCTCACTGTACTGTGGTGCAGGATGTGGCTTGTTCTGGTGGCACAGGGGGGGCTGGAGCCTGGCAGACTGTGCAGAGCTTTTACCTCTGCTTTGAAGTTCTCAGAGCGAACAAAAGAAATGACAAGAAAACAGTGTGCTGAAACAATAAACCAGTAACAAGGCAGCTGTAATATGTAACAAAGTGAATATTAACTTCAAAGGTTGTGCTGAAAGAAGTGATAGAGGAGCATCATGCATATTAATGAGCCTGCAGGAGCATTCAATAACTGTTCACTATCATCCTCCTGACAGGAGGCAAATGCATTGTAAACACCCAACCATTGCTGGAAAGATGAAACCAGCTAGGTTATAGATTCACCCTCTCAACATATGAGGTGCCAGAAACGACAGCTTTATTGTAACAGAAGGGAGGAAAATATTAGTTTGTCTAAACTGTAGCAGCTGAGCTGAGAAAGGATCAAGAAAACAATGCCTCTATTACAGAGCCATGCATAACTCTTCAGGGAACTGGCTTCAGTAGTAGGAGACAGAGGGTTGTTGCATATCAATTTGATGTGTGAAAAATAGAAACAAAACCAATTTACTCAGGCACAGTCCAAAACTAAGCCTCTGTTGTGTCAGGAGGATCTTGAAAATTAGTTTTGGCTTATGTTTAGGAAGAGAATGCAGTTTGAACTTCTGAGTAGCGTTGAGCCTAAATGATTGTGGTAATTTTTCTCTCAAGAGGGATTTAAAAGACAGGCAAGAACAAAGTAGTTTCTTTGTGCAAAAGTTTTTGACCACACTGGAGCACCCTGATCATTACTTGTCTTTCTGAGGGCCCCATGAGAGATCTCTGTGGAAAACCATTCCTCCAGCTGACTCCAAAAAGCCTCCGGAACAGCCTCTTCCTTAGGGACTGAAAGGGAGGTGTGCTGGCTGGCAGCCCTGCACAACCACGTGGGCCAGTGCTGGCCACAGAGCTGCATTGCCAGGCACAGGTTGTGCTCAGTTACTGGAGTTGAAACTCCTCCTCTGCTCTGTAGAGTCCCTCCTTCATTTCACCTGAGTTTGCTGAGAGTTCATTGCAGGGGCAGTAGAAGGGAGCATCAGGAAGCAATTCCCAAGTGTCTGCCCTTCCAGCACTCCTGTGGGTGGGGTGGGAAGCTGTGGCTTCTGGTCTCTTGTCCCAGAAGTGTGGGCCACACTTCTCAAGGTGACTGCAGGCTGCCTGTGCAGACTTGGGTGCTCACTGCCAGCGTTAACTCAGCTCCTGGAGCTCTCTGGCTGTTTTGCTGGCTGGGAAGGGCTGTAATTGGTCAGCTGCTCACTTAATCCTTGATGTATGTCTGCATTGCAGAGACATCCAGGGCTGCTCCAGTACCCAGGCTGACCAGCATGGCTGCAGCAGCAGCACAGTCTCATTTCACATGCTGTGTGACAGCTGCTACAGAGTCTCCTGGTCAGCAGTCCCTGTCCCCAGAGGTGGGAGGAGTTTTTCCTCTAGAAGTTACTGTCCTTTCCCTGAAGCCATCCCCTCTCTGTGGGCACAGGGACCAGCATTCTGCTGGTGAGAGTATCATGCCCATGCTGAGGGTCCTGTTTGTCCTGACAGGTGTTCACCTTCAGCTGGAGAGAGGACATCCGTCCAGGGGATCCTCAGCATACCAAGAAGTTTTGTTTTGATGCCATTTCCCACAGCAGCCCTGTGACCCTCTATGACTGTCATGGAATGAAGGGGAACCAGCTCTGGAGATACCGAAAAGTGAGTCTGTGTGTGTGGGTGAAGGTGTATTCTCATCTAAGGTGTCAGATTGCCTGAGGCACTTATGTTTCCTGAAAATGTCACCACTCATGTTTTAGTCCTTCTCTTCATGTAGCTGTAATAAGAGAATCTGCAGACAGCCTGTTATTGCACCATTGATCAGAAAGAGGTGACTCCCCTGTTCCACTGGTTAGAAAGATGAGGAGCCCAGGGCTCCTGAGCAGAGGACACTCCCTGTGCACTCCCCACAGCTGGCAGTGAGGTGATGCAGTGCCCTTGTGTTTGCAAAGAGGTGTTCTGAGAGTTGGTTTGTTTTGAGCACTGGAGTGTCCTGCCAAAAGCAGATAAGGATTTATTCATCCTCCTACTAAGCAATGCTATTGTGGGCCACAGGTAAGTAAACTCTTGTCTAAGTGCCCTGTCCTGGTCCTTGCAATCTGCTGGCACAGTGCCCCAGAGGGATGCAGCAGGATTCCAGCCTGGAGAGCCCCTGGCTTCAGGTCAGCTTTAGAGCTTCCCAGTGCTGTTGGGAGGGGTGGGAATGGACCCAGACATTTGTCAACCAGTTAAGTGTGGAACAACTTCAGATACACCCAAGTGACACAACAGCTCGCCTTGCTTTTTAAGACTTATTTCTATTGATTTTAAAACAACTTTTCTGCTCCACTTAAGCAACCTCACATCAAATTTCTCTCCTCCAGGACAAGACCCTCTACCACCCAGTCAGCAGCAGCTGTATGGACTGCAGTGAGAGTGATCGAAAGATCTTTATGAATAGCTGCAATCCTTCATCTCCAACACAGCAGTGGATATTTGAACACACAAACTCAACCATCTTGGAAAAATTTAACAGAAATCTTGATCTTTAAAAGACTGAGAAAAAAAATATATATATTTTACAATTATAGTTTTTACTGGGGAGGGTTACAAAAAAATTTTTTAATACTTTTTTTTAAACACTTAATGAAGGTAAAAGGGAGAATCTCAGGAGAAGGTTAACTAGCAGGCCAGTCTTTATTGTGAAGATGCTGCATCCTTCTCTTCTGGGGATGGTGGAATTTTAAAGGCTTTGCCAGAGCCACTTCTGTGCTGAGACTGAACAGAAACTCTGTTTTTAGAGGAGTCTGAATGTGTTTCAAATGGCTTTTTTTTGGTTTTTTTTGCCTTTTTTGTTTTGTTTTATTTCCCACTGGGGTCTGGTGTTAAATGATTTTGTTATCCAGGACCCTCCAGGACTTTTTGTAGCTGCTATACCACCCACTGAAGTGTTCCCACATAGGTGCTTTATCTTCCAAACTCCATATAAGTAAAATCTTGAAGACAAGATTTAAGCCTCCAATCCAAAAAAAAAAAAAAAAAGCCCATTATTATAAAATGAAATGAGTATATTTTTGCCCTGAACCAAATATATTTCAAACAGGTTGAGTATTATTACTTTCCAAATCATAGCTCTGATGAAGGAATGAGCTCTAGTGGGAGTGCAGCCAGGTGTTGGGAATATGGCTGTTGTTATTAGCCATGAGGAATCTGTGTTTCTGGTCCATTCACTTTGCAGTCAGTTTGTCACTCACTGTTGAATCTTCAAGGTGAAAGATTAGCAGAGGGTTTTTAAATAATCACAGTTCTTACAGGTGAAGACTTTATGCTAAGAGCCTTTGGATATCAGGTTCCAAATTTGCCTCTTATAACCTCTTTAGCACAGACACCTCCAGGATTTCTCAGAGTTAAATCTACTGCGTGAAGACAATTTCCATTCTTCTTGTAGAGGTTTGAAGGCTAAGTTAATTTACAGTTGGTGTGAGCAGATTAATTTAGGATAATTAAGTCAGGGCTGAGATTAGCCATTGGTCTTTATCCATTTGTTCATCAGTCTGTAGTTTCTCAAGTCCTGTGGTCAGTGGTGTTCTAGCCTTGTGGAAATGTGCTGTTAATCTCTTGTCATTTCCCAGCACCCACAGCACTGTACAGTTTACTGTGACTGGAAATCTGTTTGCTTTAGCAGAGATGTGGGATTGATGGACCCATTTTAGTGGTACTCTCTCCCTTGTGCAGTTGGTGAGCAGTGCAAGGTGTTACCCTTCTGGTTTGGCTGTGGGATCTGCCAGACAGTGAACCAGGATTGTCTCATCCCAGGAGCTGGAATGTACTGACACTAAAGAATGAATGGAGGACCATTGGTTTGAGTCTGTCTGAAGCAAGTCTATTTTAAAAATCTGGTTAAAAATGAAGTTGTTACAAAAACACATTTACTAGTTCCCCTGGCTTAGTCTTGTACTGAAGGGAGCAGTGGCATTTCTGGTTAAGAGCTGTGAATGATGATGCAGTGAACCAGTGAACAGATGCTGTGTAAATTAGTAAACAGGATTCCTTTGCCAGGAATTGCCCAGCTCCAGGCAGGGGTGTTGGAAGAGTAGGCAGCATGCAGCAGCTCTGGGCTGAAGGGGACCCCTCTGGGATGCTTGAGGAGGATCCTTAGTAGACTGCCTCTCCTCAGAGAGGCAGGGAAGCTCTGCTCTAGGATGTCTTTCATGTGAAGGCAAGGAGATGCTTCCCTGGTGTCCCAAAACAAGCAGGGTGACTCCCTCTGCAGAGCTCCAGAAGAAGCCCTTTTGTTGCCAAGGGTGTCCCCAGTTTCAGGTGTGTTTGAGGCCATGTGGAGCAGGGCCTGGCAGCTGGGAGCAAACCAGGACACAGCTGTCTGCCCCTCAATCTCTCCAGTCTGATGTATTGAGGAGGAGGCTCACAATCATTTCCACCTCTCTCATCCACACAGCTGAGGCCATGTCTGACCTTTTCTGCCAACTTAGCAGGTCCATGCAGTCATGGAGAATAGGAAACATGGGCACTGCTTTGCAGCTGGGACCACGCTTCCCAAATGTGTTGTTGTCTAACAGTTTGGGAGTGAAGAAAGAAAAAAAGCCCTAGACCTCCCTTGTGACAGTTCTGCAGCAGTATTGCATGGAAGTGAGACCAGCATCAAGCAGAATTGACATCTTATGTTCTCAGTTACTACAATATGTCTGTCATTAGGGTCCCTTTTCATTTCTGTGGGAGAAGAGTCACCTTCCAGTGCTTTGTGTCTGACTGCTGCTTTCCTTAAGTTATTAATGCTCTCATTAGCTGAGTAGTGCTGACTGTGGAGCCACTAGATGGCCTGACTAGATGTCTTTATGAATGTTTTAATGCCTGTGGAACAAGAAGCTGTTTGTCCATGAACAGTGCTAGTTTTTTTTATAACTGGGACACAATCAGCATATTCTATAAATGGACTGTAGGTTGTTCTGCTTGCAGGTTGCAGCTTTGTGTGTCTTAGTTTTCTAATGAGAGGATTAGCTTCTGTTTCTAAAATGCATGGCTTGCTTTGCACTTGGGCTCACCTTGTGAAGGGAGCCCTTGCTTGGTTCGCTGGATTCTTGCTTCAGAGAGAGCTGCAGCAATGAACAGGTCTTTTACCACTTGGTGATCTTCATTTGGAGAAAAAGGTCAGCTCTTGGCAGCTTGCACCAAAAGATTAGGCAATAGTTGAGGCAATTCCTGTTTGACAACCCACCACCAGTACACAGAAAACTGAGGTTTAGTGTGAGTGGTTGTACAGGGTCCATCTCAGTGTGGTTGATCTGTTTTCTGAAGGTTTGGGATCTGAGTGTGATAAGAACCTCACAAATTCTGTACACTTCTGACTAGCTCCCTGGGCTTTGAGCTATTAATTATTTGCATCACTTATACTTTTCAGTACCCTAGAGGCTTTGTTGACTAATGCAAAGATTTAATATGGCAAACCATCCACTGATTGAGAAATATAAGCTGTATTTCATCATCTGCATCTTTAACTGAGCCTTTGCTGGGCAATCTGGTTAATTATTCCAATTACTTTTGGTTATTTGTAAGCAAAATCACTAAAGCATGAATACATAATCAAATCTTCACATCTGCATGCAAGTCAAGACTGGAGATTAAATACCAGTGATTATCTAATGCCAAATACATGTTTTCATATTTTTCCCCCAAAAGTATTGAAACATCCCTCTCTTTGTGGCTGAATAAGTTTTGTTGCTTTTAAGTATCAGAATCCCAGACAACAGGGTGTGTGTTACATTGCATAAAAATACTTTGATTTGCTCTTGAAGCTGTTGTTGATCTATACTGGTGCTAATCTCTAAGGCCTACAGACAGTAAATAGGCTTGAGGCTCTCATGTGTGCAAGGTGTCTTTTCTCATACCTAGGAAATTAACTTTCATTTTCAAACCACAATAGAACATGTGAGCCTTCCTGAAAGGGGAATACAGCATCATTAAAATAAAGATGTGCCTTTTTAAATGTAAATGTACAGCAAATGCTTAAACTTGAACCATTTCCTAGTGCCTTGCTGGACAAGAGAGGAGAGGGGGAGGGGTTGGGGGATAAGGATGTTAGAGAAAGCTTGACTCCTGCAGTGTTTGTGTGTGGGTTTGTTTTTGGTTTTTTTTAATGTCTGATTTTCAGTCCAAAATATGCGTGAACGACAGTAATTCAGAAGCTCTTGGGTTCCCTTTGTTAAATCGATATCGTTAATGACTCTGGGGAGGTTTGTCACTCCTAATAGGAAGACTTGGAAAGGTTGGCAGCTTCCTCTTGGAGCGCTGTACCAGCTGAAGCTGTGCTGGAGGATGGCTTGGTTAGCTGCTGGATGTTTCACCTCACGGTGAAGGCTCATGATTTCACTGGCATGCGGGATCCTGCATTTTATTTTCTGAGTATGCAAATCACAAATAGTCCCAAAAGCATATAAAAGCCGTAGCAGAAGTGTCTTTCAGAAGAAGTCGATGCCTTCCATCACTGGGAAACTTTCTTAAGAGTGTTAAAATCTCTAATACAGAAGTATCAAGAAAGCGATTTCTCAGCCTGACTTTCCTCCTGGCTGGTTTTACAGCAGTCTGTGCACGGGGCTTTGCTTTCCTTTACTGGAGTGTTCCAGTCAGCAAACTTTCCTTCTCCCTGCTGCACTGAGTGACCTGAGAGTCCAACAGGCACCACCAGCATTGCAGGAGCACAGTGCTCTGGGGCTGCTGCAGGGCTGTGACAGCAGCTCTGCTGGCTCACATCACCCAGGGGAGACATCTCCTAATAGTCAGATTTGGCAACTGTGGAACTGCCAGGCAAATAGGGAGAAGATTTTATTCTAAATTGTCTTTCAAGACAGACAGGGACTTGAATTGATTGGAGAGAACAGCCAGCCTCTGGCAGTCAGCCTGTCATGCTTGCAGTCGAAAGAGCCCTGGGAAAGCCACATTGAAACAGCCCAAGTGATGCACGAGTACCTTGCATCCCACATCCACTCCCACTGCTGGGCTTCATGGACTCCCTGGTGGTTTCACAGGATACATAGCAAAGGGGAGCACTGGGTCCTGCTCCCAGCCTACCATGGCCTGTTATTTGATATTAAGCAAGGAAAAGTCTGGGTGCTGCAATTTACCAGCTTGTGCAGGATTCACCTTTAAGTGCTTTATTTTGTGACCTGATGAGTGTTGAGTCCAGAGTTTAAAACAAGCTGCAAATCCTCACCTGGTTCAAGTGGAGAGAGATGCAGTGGGTGGAGAATGGGAAATGAGATCTGAAATTGCCATCAGCATTCAACACAGACTTGTCAATTCATTTCATATTCCTCATTAACCAGTCAGATTGATTTATTCACATTATAAATTTGAAGTGTAACCAAAATAAGCTCACCTCCTGCTCTGATTTCTACTCTGTAGTGCCATCCTTTAGCTTGGAGAATCTGTATGGAACTAGGCAATGACAGATCACAGAAACCCTAATAAAAAGCCTGTGTCTGTTTTTGACTCTGCCTCTGCTAGCTGAGCACACTCCTTAATTGACTGCATTTGAGCTTTCTTGATGTTTCTGTATGACCTAAAAGGCTTCAATGATTCCAGCAGTTGTGAGTGATTTGGGAGTTTTATATAAAAAGTCACTGGATCTATGTGGTCTTAAATATACTAGTTCAACTCAAGGAGAAAAGTCTTAATCCCAGGTAGTAAGCAAACATATGTGAACTTCAACCACAAAACAAGATAAAAACTGATCCAGCTAACAGCCTGAAACCTTAGCCCTTACGATAACAGCAACAAATAGCTTTAGCCTCTAGGGTGGAGAAGGGAATTGGTTTCAAAATGCATTCTCTAGGATCTCGGTGATAAGGTCTAAGTTTGTCTGTACCTTGTACTGCATGCATTTTCTCTGTAAAACTGGATGGTGCCTCTTGAATCAGTGTGTATTTATTTTGTGCGTATTAGGACCAACAGCCTAATATCTGGGGGTGGTAAAGGACTTGTAGCACTTTAATGTAGTAGCTTTCATAAATTGGGAATCGTTGATAGAATGCCTAGTGTTTTTAAAGTTGAATGGACTTCCTTTTATAATATATTTAAAATAAATTTTTAATGTGTTTTCTGAAAACTGTGTATGCAGATGTGACTGTCCCTGCCTGTTTTGCTTCAATGATTGATTTTTCTTATGAGAATAAGCTCAGCTGCCCTGGTCTGGTGTTTCCCTAGCACAGGTTTCCTGTCACTCAGTGCCCAGTGGTGCAGTCCTGAAGGAACCACATCTCTAGTGGATGACTCCTGCCCAGGTAGGACACCCTTGGGGGACAGCAGCCATGGACTGTCCTTGGTAGGGCACAGAGGAACAGAGAAAACCCAGCTGTGACTTTTTTTTCTCTGCCTATTTGCCTTGGGAGCAACTGCTGGGAGATCCATCCCAGCCCTTGGTTTGCAGGGGAGGGCTTTAACAGTTCATGGCCTTGTTTGTGTTCTGATCTCCATGTGGGGAGAGCAGGCTCAGCCCAAGGCAACAGAAGTGTATCAGCATTGCCCATGTTCCCACTGGGACCCTCAGTGCTTCCTGCTGTCACCACTTCATTTCTTCAGTGGCCTTCTCAATGCTCCTTTTTGCTTCGCTCCATTGGGTGAAAAACAGTGGGGGGAGAATGGATGGGAGACAAACAATGAAATGTGTGAAAATCTGTGTGTGGGAAAAGGAGCCTTTCAGGGGGGACCAGCAGATAACTGCAAGGCATGATCCCCAGGGAAGACTGTGCTGTGATTCTTGGCCACGGGAACATTGCCCAGGGTAAGTATGTGCCAAAAGCTGAGACAGTTTAAGCATTTTAGCAGGTTCAATATGTGCCGCCCTAGAAAAGTGCCGAGGAGAGTGGGAGTCTGGGGGAAGGTGCCAGAGCAGTGTTTTCATTGCCCCTCCAAGGTACTGGAAAGGAAATGGTCTGATTTCTGATTAGGAAAAGTTTAAAGAAACCTTCCCAGGACATCTCCAGCAGCTCAGACCATTGGGAGAGAAGCATTTCTGTCCCAAGCCCCCTGAATGGCTCCATTAAAATATTAAGTTCCAGATGACAGCCAAAGCACGGACGTAGCTTTAGAGGGTTGTGCTGCTGCAGGTGAGATTTACAGAGCTGCACAGGTTCCCCTAATTTGATTAGAGGCTGACTGGGATGGCCAGGCCATTACTGCTTCAGAGGCACTAAAGCTGCCTGGGTACTGATGGGTTTATGAAACATTGTTTCTCACTTCATTGCAGCTCCCACAAAGAATTATTGGATCAGGTTAGTGATAGATGCCTAATAAAGAATGTCTCTATGAGGCAGTTTATTTTACAGCAAGCTTGTTCCAGACTAGCAGACTGTGAAATCTGGAGGTTCCCATGAGGATAAATATGCTGAAATAAACTGCAATTATAAAAACACCTCCATGCTTTTTTTTTTTTTTTTTTTTTTTGAAAGACTGAAAAAAGGTGTCATCGTGTTAGCCTGAGCAGGAGGTAATTAGCATCGAATTAGCAAACAGACAGTGACAAAAGCTGTGTTTTTCCTTCTAGTGAATATTGCAGAAGGACTTAAAACCTTTTTATCTGCGGGGATGAGAGGTTGCAGCCCAAGATGAAATACAGTGTGGTGGCCAGTACCAACCTGTTCTGGCACTTAGGATGCCCGTTTCTTCCCAAAATACAGTCAGGGAGCACCTGCACAAGGGGACAGGAAGAAGTTCTGCTTGTTAGGGCCACGTTCCCTTTTATCTCCTTGCTTGCTGTTGTTATCATCTGTCCCTACAGTCTGTGGTTTTGGCTCCCTGAATGTCAAGATAATCCTTCTGCAAGATTTCCTCAGCCAGCAATTTGATTTTTATTGGTAATGTTAAGATAAACCTAAAAAGCTTGTTATCAGCAGCTCTGAGATCTCTGTTAGCCTCTTGGTGTTTTCCCTTTCCCCAAAACAAGGGAATATCTGTATGGCTTTGCCAGGAGGGTATTACTTCAGGCAGGCAGATCCCAATCAGTTTGGCTTGGGGCTTTTATAAGCCGTAGTGTTTTGCTTTTTTAAATCTCTCTGCTCTTTGCTAACTGCTTGCTTGGTCTGTGGGTAAAGTCATTTGTTTCCACCGGCTTCCCGTGCGAAGGGCGGGCTCCAGGGAGCTCCAGGGAGCGTGTCCCCAGGAGGGAGCACTGTGGTTCTCTGCTGGTCACATGCACAAACAGAAATTTCTAATTGCCTCAGGGCACCCGCAGTAAAAGCCAAGCCAAGAGGCAGAGCTGTTGAGGAGTATGAAGTCTCTGCCCTCCAGATTTATTCTGAGGCTTCTTTGGTATTGTAAGGAATGCTTGGAAAATAGGGATTTTGGCTTTTCTCCGTTGCCTCGTGCAGAGCAGGCAGAAGTGGTTGGCTGTGTTGCCGTGCTGCAGCCGGAGCTGATGACCAAGGGCTCGAAGGAGTCTCTTATTTCGTATTTCGTGTGATTCAGCACCGCTCGCTCACCCAGTGCTCAGGCACATTGTTCCATGTGGAGGATTTCAGGCTTTGAAGTCATTTTAGTCTATAGAACCTTTCTTCTGTCTGTGCAGAAAGTCCTTTCTTCAGGAAGATGAAATCCTTTTCCTTTTAGAGCTGCTCAGCCACCTCTGACAACAGCATTTGCTGTCTGGTATTACAGAAGTCACAGCATTTCCCGAAGTTAGCTCTTTTCTTCACAGATCAGCAGGAATTTCATTATTTCTTCCCCTCCTACCTCACCTCCTCATTTTTTCTCCCCTATTTTTTATTTTTTGGCGAGGTTTTGGGGTCGAGGTGGGGTTTTATTTTGAGATTCTTTTTGGTTTTTGTTGGATTTTTTTTTTCCCCCTGAAGATGAAAAATGAGACGCTTAAAGTCACATTGCTTTGAGAAACACTTCTCCACGGCCCATCTTTTCACTATCCCTGCCTTGGAGTTGGGGAGGGGGGGACAACAAAAGAAGAAAATCTTGTATTTCTTAAAACATTTAAAAAAAAAAATCTACATTTTAGCCAGGAACTCCTGCCCAGGTGACGACCCAAGAACAGGCACTTTTGGCTGTGCCGACACGAGTTTTGTACAGAGGCCGGGCGGGAGCCGCAGCTTCAGGAGTGTTGCGGGTTCAGCCCTGTCACAGGAGCGGAGCCGGCGCAGCTGCGGGCGGCCGGGGGAAGCCGCGGTGTCGCGGCTGGACGCGGGTGTCCCGTGCGTGTCTCGGGAGCGGGGGGAGCCCGAAGGCCGGCGGGGCCGGAGCGCCTCCCGCGCCCTGCCGGAGGAGCCAGCCCGGCACCTGCCGAGCC
>VZRX01024069.1:104328-124134 GCA_013398075.1 Notiomystis cincta | reverse complement strand
CCGGCCCCGCTCGCCACCGCACTGCGGTGCCTCCGGGGAGCTGCGGATCCGCCCGGCGAGTTGAGCTCCCGGGCGGCCGCGGGGGTTGGCGCTGGCCCCGCGGGCGGAGGGTGCGGGCTGCGGGGCTGCGTGCGGCAGCTGCCTCCGGACCGCGATTTCCCGGCCGCGGCGTTACGGCTCTCGCGAAGGGAAGGGAAGGACGCGCCAGGGTGGACCCGGCTGAACCCCGGGTGCAGAGCCGGCGTTTCCCTGTCTGCCCGGCACTGCCTGTCTGCTGAGGAATAACGTAGTTATAATAACGTGGCTAAAGCCCGCGTTTGGGAGGCAGGTGTGTGCGGGGAAGCAAAGGAGCGAGCTGTCAGTGCTTCGGAGGCTGGAGTGCTGTTCCCACTGCGGTTTCGGGTTGGAAAGGCTGGTGCTGTCAGGTGAAAACAGCGCTGTGGTTGCTGCTTCAGTCAGGCGGCACTGACGTTACTTCTGTAATCGGTAAGAATTGGTGTTGTAGCGAAGCAGGTTAAAAACCGAGCCGGCAGGGAGATGTGCTGCCTCTTCAGCAGGGCTTGTTCGCACACAGAACAGCCCGGTTTGCTGCCTGATGGCATTAAGTGACAGCTGTCAGCTCGAGATAGAAACGGGTTATTTGCCCAGCAGAGAAATAGGTAAAGCAGAGCAGACCGTCAGGATCACAGGAGGAATTTCTCAGAAGTGACTTCGTTAACGGAATTCAGCTCTGCACGCTTTTCTTGCCTGATCTTTAAAGATAAAAACCACTGAAAACAAAGAAAAAAAAAAAGGTGAAGTTTTGAGTCAGTCTGTTTGGCAGCTCCCCCAGTTGGTTGGGTCCCTTCTGCACAGCCAAAATGCATCGTTGTCACGGGAAGAGAGTGACTCAATTTGAAACACATTCTTAAAAAAGAGAGTATTTCTCCCAGTTGTAGTCCTCAGCAGATTTGTCTAGTGGCGTAGTAATTTCTTGCATTTTCGAAATGAGTCTTTGTTGACAGATGCCAGGCTTTCGAAACAAAAAGGAGAGATCAGACTAATGAAGTCAGAACAAAGGGAAAGTGTAAAGCAGGCTCTGTGAAATGATTTTGGATGTAGGGTGCCTGTGTTTTCTGAAGACATTTTTGCCTTTCAGATACCAAATAATTTTGATCATTTGAGGCCCTTTGTTTTGCTAACTCTAGCGAGACAGTATTTTTTAATAGGAAGGTTCCATGGCTGAACAAGCAATAGGAAAGAGGCTATCCTGCATTTGGTTTGTTTGTTTTAATTGATGTGATCAGCCCAACTTTTATTTGGTTAAGGTTTTGAAACACTTGCATTAACAATCCTCTGTACTATTCAAGCCAGAAAGTTCACAAGAGTGGAATAGAATAATACATTTTTTTTGGTAGTTACCTGGTAGTGAGTCCTGAAAAAAATGCACTTCCTCCAGACAAGCAGCTCTTTTTTTCCTGACATATGATTGCAGCCATAAAAAAGAAATTTATTTTCTGCAGAGGTTCAAGTTCAGCTGGAGCTTGAGTTCTTTGTTTTCTTTACCTTTAGTCTTTGTAACATAAGTTATCTCTAAATAAAGAGTGTGATATCACGCCTGGGGTTTAAGATGAGAAATTGCTCGATGTCAGTCAGTCACGTCAGTCTTGAGGGTTGCACCTGACACTGGTGTCTAAGTGGCTGCTGTTGGATGCTGTTTCACAGTATGTTTTTTGATTGCTTTTTCACCACTTGTGATTCTTAGGTGAGACATCTGTATATTTGTGATTTCCACAAGAACTTCATTCAGAGTGTTCGGAACAAAAGGAAGAGGAAGACCAGCGATGATGGAGGTGACTCTCCTGAGCACGACACGGATGTGCCAGAGGTTTGTGGGCTGCTTTGCCAGTTCTTAGCATGTAGAAGTTTCACTTGGATGTTCTCATATATCAGAAAATATTTATGTTTTAAATTGCAAGACCACTGAAGCTGCTGTGGAGTTACTTTCACTTTCCAGGAAGAGCTTTTTCCAATGTGTAATGTCCTAATTTTCTTTTTCATTCCCATATGAGTTCTTTGCCTGTGTAAAGTTTTCTATAAATGGTGTGATAAGGTAACTGCACAGCTTCATGTATGCACAGTTATAATTGTATTTGATACTAATTTTTTTAAAGCTAAAAATAAGGGTTTTTTTGTGGTATCTGAGGCCCAAACATAATTCTTTGTTGCCTAGCATGCATCATTTTGCAAATAGACTTCAGAATTACTAGGTCACTCTCTTTGATTGGGTATTTGATATCCAGGGATATTGAGCTGCTCCAGATATTTGCATATATGGTATTTTTTAGCACTATTTTAAACTACCTTTAAATAGTTTGTAACACATTTTTATTTTCAGGAGATAGGCCTGGGGGAAGTTTTCTGTGATACAGAACTCTAGAATAATCCCTTCTCTGTGCCATTGCATGCTGCACTTGCTTCAGTGATGTTTCTGGTGCCATTGACATGGCAAAAGTTGTGCAGAGGTGACGTTCAGAGAAGCAGAGCGTGGCCACGTCAGCAGAGCCCTCTGCTGGAAATGCCAACCCTATTGGCAAAAAGCCTTTTATTTCTAAAAGAAAAAAAAAAAAAGCCACCAAGAGTCATTTTGCCAGCAGAGCTATGTCTTGGTGCAAAGCTGTGTGCACACACCTCCTGTGTGGAGGTGGTGAAAGAGTAGCAAGTTTTTGGTATGGGTTTTTTTTTAAGATAACCTGACCTTTTGTTATCACTGTTCCTGCTTCCATTCTACAAAGTTCTCCATCAAAAGTTTCCTGTTCAAGCTTTGCAGTAGTTGCCAGGGTGATTGCTGAAGACCCAGTTGGCATCTAAAAATGTTGGTGCTGTAGAGCACACAGAGTATTTGGTGACTGAAACCTGAGGGATGCACGTCACTGTGTCAGTTTTAATGTCACTTTCCTCGCAGTTTTCAGCAGCAATTCCTTTTGTCTTTGACACTTGGCATTTCCCACATGATCTTCATCTTCCCTGCTGTAACCTCACCACCACCACCACCCCCTTTGCTTTAAAACTGTGCACTTCCCATTTACGTATTTGAATTTCATTTTATCTCTGTACTCTGTTTTATGTCACAAGCCATTTGTTCAGTGCCTGCTAAATTGTTATTTCATGTGTGAGCTTTTTAAACCTTGTGGGAACAAAAGGTTCCCCTTTGCTTGGAGGTTGCAGAGGTGTAATTGAGAGCAGAAATTGGCCAGCAATTCTGTTGACAGCATGTGAACCAGAACAAAATTTTCTATTTCCCTGAGGCTGTTTTGGTCCTTTAGCATTAACAAATACAAAATATACTTAGGTTTGTCGGTAAGACAAGCCAGTGTGGTTCTGAATGCAAGCAAGGAGAAGCCCTGTTGAGGAAAAATAGTTATTTTTAGATATTTTTAGATAAAATAACTGCTCATAGAAGCTAAAGGTAGTGCTCATGCCCTCTTCTCTTCATCACTTCCAGGTTGACTTGTTCCAGCTCCAAGTGAACACCCTGCGACGCTACAAGAGACATTATAAGTTGCAGACCAGGCCTGGACTCAACAAGGCTCAGCTTGCAGAAGTAAGTGAGGACAGCCGTGGTGTTATCTCTGTTACAAGAAAACTTTTTATCTCCTCTGTTCAAGCACACGTTTTTTGGGCACTCCCACCTGTGTGACTCTGGTACAGACCGAGTGCTCTCTGAAAGGTGTCAGGGAATGATGCCAGCAGAAAGCTGCCTGTTTTCACCTGGGACAGGCTCAGAAGACACAGACACTGGCTCTTGAAAGCCTGTTTTGGTAACTTGCTTGTCTCTGCTTCATTTCCCACCCTTTCCATAGTCATCAGTGCCCTTCAGGGAGCAGAAACAGGACCCAGTTTTCCGTGGCCTGGGTGTTACCTGGGGATGGCTGCTCAGCTAAAGCTCAGACATAACCCACTGACAGTCTCCTTAAGTGCTCCTGTTAGTTTTTCTTTCCTCACAGGCACTTGAACTCGTTGGAATTGCTTATTATTAAAGGCAGCATCGCTGCCCATGGATTCAGATTCTTTATTTCACTCCCTTGTCCTTATGATACTGTATTATAAAAGGCTTTTTTCTTGAGGGCCTCTGCTGCTTTCTCACCATATGGGCTATTTGTTCAGAAAGAACTCTCTGTATCTCTCTGGTATTTGGGTGAGTTGTGCTTGCTGTGCTTCAGCTCTGCTCCCTTTCCTGGCTTGATCTGAAGGCATGCTGTGGGAAAAATCTTCTCTAAACTGAAGAAACTGTAGGATTGTAGTCGTGAGGTTGATTTTGTAAGTTGTGGCTTTCACAACTTCCGCCTAAAACTGTCTGGTTTGCTTTTACTTTTGCTTTAAAGAACAAAAACCTGACAGACTAAAAAAGTCAGCAAGACACTTCTTTCTCTCTTTAGAAGTCAACCAGGGAGGGAATATACAGAATACAGAGAATGTGCACTGTAAGGCATGTAGGAGTAAGTTGAATGAAGTAGGATGGGGTTGTTCCTCATTAGTAGTCCTGATTTGTCATATTTTAGCTAACCAGTTCATAGTCTGTCAGCTGCTTCCTGCCATGAAGGACTGCCTGCTTAAGGAATTTACCATGGATGTACCCATGAGGAAAGAAAAGATCAATTACTGTGCAGACAGAAAATAAAGGGAGTCTTACTTAAAGCTGTCACACACTTCCCAGATTTCCTGTGAAGCCTGAGCAGCTTTGACTCTATGCTGGATCCTTATCCAGCTCCCATGCTTGAATCACTGTTGCCTCAAGGCTCTTACACTCCTTATTCTATCCCACTGTAAGGAAAACTCAAGGTTCCATAAATCTCCTTATTGCTCAGCCTGCATTAAAATCCCATTCTGGATCTGTGTTGGGTACCAAAAAAGTTTCTTCCATGTGAGAAGCAGATCTTGTCCAGCTTCAACATGTTTTCTACATTGACTTTCTGAGGAAAAAGCAGCTAATGTTTCAGGGCTTATGCTATTGTCAGACAGAGGGGCAGCCCTAACCAAACCCTAACCCTCCCATTGCAAATTGCCTGATGTTCCTTTCAGTGAAAACTTCAGAGTCCAAAGGAAATCTCTCAGGATAAAACTTTGCTACCCCTGGTTGACACAGCAAAGTGCTGCAGAGTTTCTGACACTCTCCTTTGAAACACGGAGGTGCAGGGAAAACTTGCTCACCAAATAATCTCAGCGCGAAATGTCGCTGAGGAGAAGCTCTGCTGCTTTGGCAGGAGGACACTCTGGCTTCCAAATTCCTCTTGTAGGTTGGCTGCAAATCCTGCTGACATAGCAAGGCTATGCTATGTTCATACACACATTCCAGCTGCAAAGAGAGAGGGAGGTAAATGAGGGCTGACAGTTGGAATTGGTGCATGTTTCACTCAAAGGATAATGCGCTCAGTGGCCATAAAATCATTTTTGGAAAGTGAAGAGAAACCCTGTTCTGATTATTTCTAGTTTTTAATTCCAGCACTTCTGTCTCTTTACCTGTTGTCCTTCTAGACTGTCAGTCGTCATTTCAGGAATATTCCAGTGAATGAGAAGGAGACACTTGCATATTTCATCTACATGGTGAAGAACAACAAGAGCAGACTGGACCAGAAATCAGAAGGCAGCAAGCAACTGGACTGAAGATTAACAAGGCTTGGAATAAGAGAGACCTTGAAGGAACATGTGGTATTGTGCATTTTAGGTTTATAAAAACTGTTAAAATATATTGTAAATTTTTTTTAAATGCAGTGTCTGGATGACAGAAAAAAATATAGACATTCTTATGAGGAGTATTTGAAAACATGTGCCCAGCATGTTTCCGAAGACTTCTTCCCCTCATTTCAAAGTCATATTGGAATAAAGAAATGAGGATAATGGGGAAACCAAATAAACCTGTAGAACTGTGGAGTTTGTCAACTTGGTGTTTTAAACCATTTCTGGAAATCTACATCTCAGTGCAATTCAGATCCCAGATGGAATTTTTTTCACCGAATTCAGGCTGCATCACAAACCACCCTGCAGTTTGTCTTGGTACAGGACTGCAAGAGCAGCAGAGATAAAATTCATAATCGAGGTGCATGGGTCAGAAGTTTGTCTGAAGCTTGCTGCTCACCTACACATGCTCTGTCTTGCCTTGAGTCAGTGCTTCAAGTCCCAAACCTCTACAAATGCTCCAGCTCACCAGATCTACTCCAGTGAACGCTACTTGACCAGTCTGAAATTGATGGGGGTTTTTTGCCATTTTTTCCCTCCTGACCCCATCCGACACAGATGGCAACCAACTCTCTGCAGTTTCTAATTTCTTTTATTTAAGAACTCACTAATTAAATTTTCTGTAAGCATTTCAAAACTTCTGCATTTCTCTGAATGTGGTATTAAGGCAAACACAACCTATTTGCTGCGTCTGATCATGTTGGCAGAAGTGCTTATTTAATTGATTTATGCATATTTCAGTGATGATAAGTGAAACAATGGCTTGAGACATCAGTCTCTTAATTTCTATGTCAGGTCAGTATCGGTCACAAGCGATGTGAATTTTGTACTGAAGCTTTAGCAGGTGTCACAAAACTGCTGTGTGCATTCAGGGGCTCTGTTTAGTATAAAGCAGATTTATGGGTGAGACACCATAACCAGGGCAGTGATCTGACTGGAGCATTTCATGATACATTTCATCTCCCTTTGCAATGGGCAAGAAGCATCAAAGCATTTGCCTTTCATGAACATTACATGTGCTTTCATGAGAGCTGTGTGAGTGAGGGTGGCACACTGGTGCTCCCTAACAGGGCACTGCAGGAGGAGATCACCCTGATTTTATTTAAAGCCGAGGTGTCCTTACAGATAATACAGTGGTTATTTTGGCAAAAGGAGCTTGGAAAAGTGTTGGTCATGACTGACTGTTCTCCAGTGACCTCAAATTCTCTTCAGGGGATCTTATGATTTAAAGCACCGCTCTGTTTCTTTGCTGTCCTGACCAGTGTCTCCATTCTGGTGCAAGATGCCAAGATTCCACATAGAGAGGATATTCTTAACAAGCCTTAAGCAACGAAATGAACAGTAGAAAACTTTGGCTAGCATTTTGTAAATGGCAGGTTTTATTATTTCAAAACTGGATGAAGTTTTGTTGAAGAGCTAAACACACTGGTCATGGTCCCAGCTTAGTTCTGCATCGTGTTTTGTAAAGCATGAAGGGTTCACTTAGTGAAGCTCTTGTTGAAGCTCTCCCAGGGTCTCTTTAAAATTCAAGTCACAATTCAAAGCAAGTTGTTCACATCACTCTGAATTGTTTGCTGATACTCCAAAAACATGTTCAACAAACTTCAACATGTCTTAAGTCCTGTGTCATAGGCAGAAATACTCTGTTATGGTACACATCCCATTTGTGACATCTGGGGAGTGTGATTGTTTCAGCATTTCCTTGTTCAATTTCATATGGATTTTTAGAATATCAGACAAGAGAGAGGTTCAAGGAATGAGGAGAGAATGTCTTGTGTCAGTATTTCATGAATGTTTAAAAATTTCCTAATTGTGCTGGTCCTTTCCTTATTGAAAGGGTGAAGTAATTCCCACATCAGTCAACATGATCTGGCTTCTCTCATTCAGGACAGATGGGTAGAAGGGTACATTCTCTGACTGCATGTTAATCTTCAAAGTGCTCATGGCATCAGAGGATGCTACCAAGGGAAAACGAGTTTCTGAGTTGAGAAGGTTGTGCCTCATAGTGATTCTTCCCCTGTACTGGGCACTGGTGAGGCCACACCTCGAGTGCTGTGTTCAGTTCTGGTCCCCTCAATTCAGGAAGGACATTGAGATGCTGGAGCAGGTCCAGAGAAGGGAAACAAAGCTGGTGAAGGATCTGGAGCATGGGTCCTGTGAGGAATGACTGAGAGAGCTGGGATTGTTCAGCCTGGAGAAGAGGAGGTTCAGGGGGCACCTTCTCGCTCTCTGCAACTCCTTGACAGGAGGGTGGAGCCGGGTGGGGGTTGGCCTCTTCTCCCAGGCAGCCAGCAGCAGGACAAGGGGAAATGGCCTCAAGCTGCACCAGGAAGGTTTAGGTTGGACATCTTGAGGAATTCTTCACAGAAAGGGTGATTAAACATGGGAGTGGGCTGCCCAGGGAGAAATGGCCTCAAGCTGCACCAGGAAGGTTTAGGTTGGACATCTTGAGGAATTTCTTCACAGAAAGGGTGATTAAACATGGGAGTGGGCTGCCCAGGGAGGTGGTGGAGTCACTGTCCCTGGAGGTGTTTAAGGAAAGACTGGATGTGGCGCTTGGTGCCATGGTCTGATTGACACAGTGGTGTTTGGTCATAGGTTGGACTCGATGATCTCAGAGGTCTTTTCCAACCTAATTGATTCTGTGATTCTGTGATTCTAGACCAAAACTGTAAAAATGTAGTTTGTTTGGGATTTACTTTTTTTGTGGTTGTATTTTATTTTGTTTTATTTTTAAGAGTAAATAAATCTGTTGGGGTGTTTTAGTAGCCAGCAGCAAAATGATTCTTTTCAAGGAAATATGGTGGCAGGTTCCATCTGTTCAGGTGTATTCACTGGAATGCTTTTGTGCCGAGGTGGTATCCAGGAAACTTTTCTTTTCTTTTTTTCCTGAAATAGTCAATTGATGTTAAATGTGATCCTTGTTGGTTTCACTTCTAAAGCAATTATACTTTTTTGAAAAAAATTCTTAGTGAAGTGTGATGATGAAGAGATGTTTACCAGCCATTAGCAGTTGTTTATAAGGTGGAAAGCTTGGAGGCAAGACACCAAAGAAACAGAAGAATCTTTGGCTGTCAGACCCCATGGCCTTATAAACCCCTTGCAAATGCCTTATTACCTTGTTCTCAACTTAGCTAGAGCAAAACACCTTGAGCAACAGAAAGCTGATGGTCTTGTTGGGAGGGGCAGCCACTTGCTGGCTCCCGTGCTATGAACTGAAACCACACGTCAATTCAGTAGCAATATCCATGTTCAGGGTGCCTGTGATTCTTGAAAAGCATTTAGTGTCTAATAACCAGAAAACGCAACAATGCAATTGTCCTCGTGTTCGATACCGTGCTGTGTGTTCGATTCCTTCTGCTGCATGCCAAGTAAAACAAAAAAAAAAAAAGGAAAAAAAAAAAAAAAGACTTTCCAACTTTTTATTTTGAACGTCAATGTGTTTGAACCTCACACTTGTGAAGCCATGAGGTGGGACATTTTCTCAGCACTTTTAGATGGGACTTGTTGGAAAGGTGTAAGACCCAAATCGCTTTGGCTGGTATGATAAAATATTATTTTGTTTTTGCATTTTGCATTTTGCTTTTCACAGATGGGCCTTAAATTCTGTCTAGCTTTGAACCATGGAGCACAAGCCTTGGGGGCATGGAGGATGACCAGATGTCATCTTCTATTTATAATAATGGAAGCTTATTTCTTACAAGCCTGCATAGGTGACATTCACCCTGGGGCAGAGGAATCGTCTCTGAAGGTCTCCAGCCATTATATAGCCTAATGCAATTCCATAGCCTAGCTCAATTCTCATTGCAGAGTTCCATTAACTTAATTAAAGTTCTGAATAGATCCAAAGCCATTAGTATGCAATCCAAATAATGCAGAAACATCTCTTCTGGGGTTAATTTCATCCTGTATGCTGACCCTCTGCTCACTTCAAGGCAAGAAAAAGAAATCATTGCTGGTAGTTATTGGCTTGAGCTCAACTCAGGGGAGTTGGAAGCATGCAAAGACTCGAGTCAGTAGCAACCTGATGGCTGAGAAGTGCAAATACATCCAAGGAGGCTCTGTTAGTTTTCAAAATTTCTGAATCTGAAAGATTATTGTATATCAACCTGAAGTAAACAATTGCATGAAAAAGTAATGTTTCTTTTGCCAGGCACTTTAGATGCTCAGCCTGAGAAAAGCAGAGGTTTGTACCACTTCTCTCCAGTATTCTGGTGTCCCAGTTTTCCTTAGAAATGTGGCTGTAAACCACTGGATACCCCAGTGTGCAAGACTTGACCAAAACACGTCAAGCCTGGCATTTCAGATTAACCTAAAGTGCAAGCTGGGTTCAGAGAGGCTTTGAACACAAGAGCCAAAATAATCTACAGTAAATGAGAGTTTTCATGCGGGTCATGATGGCACAGGGAGGATGAAGCAGGACATGGCCCAGAGAGACTGAACAAAATGCACTTCCACAGCAGCGTGGAGGGAGATTTGTTCTGTGTCAGCTCTTGTGATGGATGTTTTATGAGAGGGGGAGGAGGGTGAGCTGTGCACTTTACATCTTTTGGTTGAGCCAAATGTAAATACCAATGGGAGACCTTCAGCAGAACTGCAGGGGAGAGGAGGGGTCTGCTGAGGGACTGTTGAAGTTCACAGATCGCTGGACTCCCCTGGAGCACTAGAGTCACTTTGTCTCTACAGTTTAGGAACGTGGGTGATACAAGGTACCCTCCCTTCCAAAAGGAGTCCTTGTGCTGCCCTGAGTAAGGACTGAAGAGTCCCAAAGGTGAAGGAATGTTATTGATGCCTCACTCCTCGTGTCACTGATGCCCTTTAACTATCTCTAGCTTATCAAGTTGGGGAGTTGTCATTTTCCACTTTGGAAGTGCAAATGAACTGTTAGGATGTAAGATACTCCTTGCACTTTTCACAGCTATCCCTGGTCTCGTGTTTTTGACTTGCTTATGAACACATGTGTTTGGGATGAACTAAATGCTTGAAGAAAGTGTGGGGAGAGGGGGAGGCTCCTGCCTTAAACCTGAACTTCCCTTGCAAGCAGCTCTGCAGGCTGTCCTGTGCATCAGCAGGCTCCAGGAGCCTCTGGCTTACCTGAGCCTTACCAGGGCTGGCTTTACTCCTGTCCTACCCACACCTCTGCTCCACAGCTGCTGCAGGGGAGGTGGGTAGCAGGTAACTTGCAGAATGGTTTGGAGTCTTTGGCAGGCTTACTGGGAGAGAAAACTGTGTTCCCTCTTCTGTTTCTGGCCTCCATGTATTGTGCGACATTATGCCAAATGTTTTGGACACCTTGTATTTTTAACTGTGTAATATAGCTGTGTATTGTTAAAGCAACTTTAGTAACTTATAGCAAAAACTGTAGAACTCATTTCTCTGAGGTGTAGGAAATGTCCTGCTTCCACTGTGTATGAGACTTTAACTCTGTACTGTCTGACAAAGATAAAATTCTGAATTTCACTTTAATAAATGATCTATCTAGCAACCAGGCCCACATTCCCTTGTTTGCTTTTTTGCCCCCAGCACTGATGGTTCCAGAGCCAAGGGTGTTCTGCTTTGTGTGGATGCTTTGTGCCAGGCTTCTCAGATTCACTGTATTTCCCCACCCACCTCCCCAGGGCTGAAAACACTGCAGACACGGAGCAGAGAGTGGCACTGCTGAATGGGAATGCCAAGCCTGCAACAGAAATCTCAGGTGATGGGATATTTGTGGGTTGCAATTCATGGAGTCTTTTGAATGCAATAAAAAACTCACAAGAATGGTGGAAGTTATTGAAGAGCCACATACCCTTGCATTTTGGGGAGTGTTGGACTTTAATGGGAATTCCTCCCCTCCTACATCCTGAAGATCTTCTCATTTGATTCATGTTTCCTAAGGAATCTTCTTTATGTCTAGTTCAACCCTGTGCTTCTGCTCCCTTCTCAAGCACATCCTTGGCTTCATTTCATTTGTGGTTTATAGCTCCTGTTGTCCAGAGTCAAACCTGCATGCCCAGCTGACAAGGTGGGTGCTGCTCCAGAGCAATGCTGACATGGAGCATCCCAATATTCAAGATCCTTTCCAGTGAAATGCTTTGTTTCATTTCTTTTTCTGATACTGCTTTTCCTCCTGAGCATCAGCCTTGCAGACAAAGGTGCCTCACTTTTTTTGCTGCACTGAGGAAGCCAATGAAAAAAGCTGGGACTTGAGTACTTGTTCATCTGACCTCTGTCATGGTGTTACCAAAGGCTCTGCTGGCACTGGTTTTAGCCTTGATTTTTAGCCAGAAAAGAGTCTGTAGTGTAGCTTTTCACACACTTGGGCTCTCACAGAGGGGGATGATCAGATCTCAAAAGCTTTACACCCAAAACAGATCCAAGTGTCCCCAGTGCCTGCCTTTGTGGATGTATCTGGAGGCCCTAATGAAGCAGGATAATTTTGGAACGTGCTGCCTTGCTACAGCAGGTTGTCCCTGCCTCAGGGAGCTCTCAGCTGAGGAAGGCAAGAGCAGAGATGACACAGGTGGGCACCATGGAACAAGAGCAAGGGTGGATCATGTCACACAACCTGTGTGTTGTCAAGGGGTTTTAGGAGGTGTCAGGGGAAAGTCTGCAGGTGAGGGCAAGGGCACCACACCCCAGTGAAAGGGGAAGCCTGTCAGGTGCATTCCCAAATTGATGAGTGGGGTCTCTTCTACCAGCACAGTGAGGAGAGGCAGCAGGGCTAAAGGAGGACAGCTGTAAGCAGCAACCTGTTGTGCAGGTGTGACTTTAGTACCAGGGCATGATGGAAACCTGTAATAGAAATAAACCCTGCCAGTTATTCTGTTACTTGTACAGAGTAATTAATAATGCTACTTAATCTCATGTTTGCTCCCCGCCAAGAAACCCGCAGAAGATTTCAAGCTCAAACCCAAGGCAGACTCTGCTCAGTCTTTTTAACACACTCACAGAAACAAAGGAACCAGCGGATCGATGTGATGAGCCGAGAACAGCCCGTCCCTCTCTGCACTCCCGGCTGCCGTGCGAGGGCACTGTTCGCTCGGGAACCCGGCACGGGGCATCGCTGCCCTCCGAGCCCGGGGGGCACCGGGGCCGCGTCCCCGTGCCCGGGAGGCTGCCCTGGCAGGAGCTGCCTGTGCTTGTCAGGGAGAGGAAGCGGGATTATGCTGTGCTGGGCTGTGGAGATCATAAAAACGGTTTGTTTGGGTTTCGAGGGTTTTTTTCCTTGTTGGACATTGAAATTGAACACGTCCGATCCTCTGTGTGAGCCGTCCTGCAGCCTCCTCGCAGCCTTGATGGAAACCAGGCTTTGCTTCCCTGCTCCCCAGCAGAAAGGGCAGCACAGAGGACCAGGGAAAAATGTGAATGTGGATTTAATGGGTTTGTGTCTTAGAGATGTGGCTGAGCAGGAGTGTGGGGGAGAGAGACTCGGGGCTTTTTTTTTTTTCCCTCATTTTCTTTTTTATATTTCTCCTCTCCAGTAAGGGATAATTATACAACTTCACCAGCACTCAGTCTCACTTTGCCAGGAGCTGGAGTCCATTTCACATCTCTTATCCTTGCAGGCAGTGCTGGCTTCTTCCCTAAGTACCTGAGAACCCCACAGTATGCTTTTAATTGCCTTTAGAACTTTCTCCAAGCTCTGTTCCCTTTGTGCGTTGCAGGAATATTCCATGATCGCCCCAGCACCTTCAGCAGGAACATCGTGGTGCTGTGGGGAAGAGGGAACTGTCAGGTAGCTGAGGTGGCTCTGCTGCTTCTCCTGCCACAGGTATGGACTGCCCAGGACCAGAGCACAGTGATGGGCAGCCCTTAAGCCCTGTGTCTCTTCCTGGCCTTGACACTTGTGGGGGATACACTTGTGGTATCCAGCTCCTTTGCACCTCACTTTGGTGTTGGGTTCTCAGCAGCTCCTGCACCCAGCCCAGCAGCCAAGGCCTGGGAAGAAGCCCAGGTGAGCAGAGGAGGAGGGAGTTTCAGGGCTCCTGCAAGCTTTGTGCACTGACTCAGACTTGTAACTCCTTCCCACATCTCAGTTTGGGAGGGAGCTCCCTGCCATGGAAATTAAACCAGCCTGCTCTGGCCCTGCTTTCCCCTCAGCTGCTCCTGCAGGTCAGTCACAGGCCATGAGAATTTTGTCAAGGTAGCTGCAGTTTGAGGGAAAAAAAAACCTTTCCTCTCAGTCCCTCAGCTTTCAGCTGCTGGTGATGCCATAAATTCCCCTACTCCTCTGGTTACTGTAAAGTGTTTCAGGGTGGTCAGGACCCTGAATTCCTCACACAAAAGAAGAAGCAGGAGGAAAGGAAACAGCAGAAGGGTCTTCCCTGCCTTGGGGATCTCTCACAAGGGCTCGGCAAGGCTCCAAGTGTGAGCTCTTGCTCTGCAATCCCTCTGCTCTTAGGTGCTGCCTCTCACTCCCCTCTCACCAGTGCACACCCTCCTCCCAGCCTGTGCTCCCCACTCGTGCTCCAGCAGCTCCATCTGGCTCCTTGGCCCCTCTGATCTGCAGGCTCCTGGAGCTGCAGCATCTCCAGGTTTGTTACTGCACTTCAGCTTTGGAGCCACCAGGAGAGACAGAGCTTGTCCAGCATCACAGAGCTGTGGGGACAGCACTGAGAGCTGCTGAGCAAAGTGCCCAGCTGGCTTCAGCCCCTGCCCTGAGCTGTACAGCACTGGTCCTCTGCCAGCCCCTCCATCCTGGGCCTTAAATCCAGCTGCCACCTGAGACACAACTGGGCTGCTGTGCCACTCCACCCACCCTCACCTGAGGGCTGTGCTGAGATGTGGGAGATCAGTGGGAGTTGGCAGCAGAGTGTCAGCACTGCCAGAGAAGGTGTTTGCTGTGGGGACTGCTCCATCACTGAGCAGGGCAGGAAGCTGTAGGTCTCCCAATCCTCTGCACTGGAGAAAGAGCCTTCATGGAATAAAGGAGCAATGCAGGCTGGCTTTGGAGAGGTAGGGATGTGGGATGGATGATGACTTTGTCCATGGTTTGAAGGATGGTCTTGGGGAGGCTGGCCCAAGGTGCAGGGTTCTTGTCTTTCCCCATCACAGGCAGCTGCATGGAAAAATTAACCCTGGGCAGAGCTCAGTGCAAGCAGACCCAAGCAGGCAGAGCCACAGGGTTGAAAACCCAGGGAGTTTGGATTTGGCTTAGAAAATAAAATAAAAGCAAGAAAGTTAAAAAAAAAAAAAAGTTAGTCTTCATCTACCTTGTGGCTGCAGAGTCTTCCCATGCTTGGACATCATTTCTACAGCTATGGATTAGAAATGCATCTTCTCTTTAGATGGGTCTCAGAAGCACGTGACTCCAGCAGTGTGGAGATTTGGGGAAGAACTACTGAACATGTGGTGAACTTTGCAGCTGGGCGGGGCCTCGGTTGGGCAGAAAACCTTCCCACCTGTGCAGCGCTCCCAGGAGACAGTCTGACTTGGGAGCCAGCAATTGGGCTGAGAGGCTCCAAGCACTGGGAGAGGATCAAAAAGCTCCCCTGGTAGTAAATCTTTCACCTGCCATGTGACTCACTGGGGCTTGTGGCCATTCCTCGAGGTCGGCCCCGGGTCAGGATTTCTCCTGTCTCTTTAGCCCCCAAACCTGGAGATTTTTGTCTTATCTTTGACGCCATCTTGACACCGAAAACAAATTATGGCCAATTACCCTTAGTCAGAGGGGCTGGGGCTACCTTAAATGGCCACAACTGCCAGGCGCTTCCTTAAGAGCGGTAATTAGTGGGGCGTGGGGTGGGGAGGGGGCAAGGACTGGGGGTACCCCTGGCATGAGGCCGCCCTTGCTCCCCTGTTTGCCATGGCAGGAGGGGACATCCCATCCCATCCCATCCCATCCCATCCCATCCCATCCCATCCCATCCCATCCCATCCCATCCCATCCCATCCCACTCACCCTTGGGCTCCGCAGAGGCCAAGCAGAGGTGGGGCTCTCTGTCACTGCGGTGTCAGGGCTGGGGGCTGCTCTGCCCCTCGCCTCCCCAAGCCCGGGGTCAGAGGGGCCCCGTGACGGGAGGCAGCAGCACTGGCCCTGGCCGTGACCTTCGGGACGACCTCGAGTGAGTCCCTGCCAGGGCTGGGGACCGACTGTGCCTCTCATTCCAGGCTGGGACATTTCCATATTCACCCCGAGGAACAGGGGACAGCAGCATCACTGCTGAACTGCCATAACAACCGACCTGAAACTTTTAAAATTTGTTTTTCTTCCCATCTTTGTGTCATTACACCGCCCTCTCCTCTGCTCTGTCCCTGGGCATTTCTTGCCCAGGGTTGTGCTGTCTGCCTGAGCCCAGCAGCTGTTTTGGGAGCTGGCAAATCCAGCCTGCAGCCTGGACAGTGCTCATGGGTGATCGGGTGCCTGGGTCTGGGTGTTTCTTTCCCCCCCTTTTTTTTTTGTCAGATTGGTATTTTATTTGGCTCCATCCTGTCTACCGCGCTGTCCAGTGTAACCCTTCCCTTGCTGCTTCTGAGATAAGAATAGGCTCCCCCGAGATCAGATAAACAGGCCCATAAATACCTACAACAACAAGAAGCAGGGTCTGGGCTTGGCAGGAAAGGAGGGGGGAAAAAAAGGCAAAAAAGAAGCCATTCCTTTGCACGCCAAGCCAGGGGTGCAGAGTGAGGGGTGGGAAGAGCCCGACAGATTCCTTGCCCACAGATTCGCCCCCTTGGCCAGACAGGGAGCCAGGGGCAGGCAGGGCTGGCAGCAGGGTGCCCTGCAGTGTCCCTGTGGCCGGATTCGAGCGGCGGGGAACCTGGCACGTAAGATGCTGCCCCGGGGCCAAGCGATCCCTGCGTGCGTGTTCCCCTGCCCGGGCAACCGCCGGCCCCAGCCTGCGTGCCCGGAGCCAGCTGCTTCCCCACAGCATCAAGTTCACGGCAGGGTCGAGCCGAAGGTATGTGCTCCCCTGACCGACGAGCCAGGCCCTTCGATAGCCAAAAACTCAAAGCTGGTGGCCAAAGCGTTCCCGGGAGCTCTGCCGCTGCTTGCCGGGGGCTGCCGGTTCGCCGCTCCCAGGCGTGGTTCGCTGCCGGAGGAAGGGAGGCTGTGCCTGTGCGGGGCTCCCGTCCCCCTGCAGCTCCTCTCCCTCTGGGGGTGAAGGGGGTCACCCCATCCTAGGCTGGAACAGGCGCTGCGCCGGAGCCTCGACTCCCCTTGCCGGCCCCGGAGCGGTGCCGAGCTGGGACGGAGCTCGCTGCTGGCAAACGCAGCCCTTCCAAAGCGGTTTGGGAGCGGGGCAGCCCGGTGTTGCAGGAAATGTTTAGTGGTGGGTTTTTTACCCACTCTCCCCTCAAATGCCGAGCCACTATCTCACAGGAAAACCCCTTTGCTGGGCAGGGAAATCCTCTGCAGCCGTGGAAACGGAGAGCGCTTTCACTTGCAAATTCCCAAGGAGCAGGGCAGGCTGGCACTGGGGACACCTTCCCCAGAAGTTTGCAGCCAGCAGGTACCAAAAATCCTGTGGATGCAGGCAGAACATCGCCCTGGCCGTGCAGGGTGTCCCTTCCAGAAGCAAAATCGGTAACACAGAAGGTAAAAACCAGCGGAGGTTTTTGGTGGGGTGAAACGTGCGCAGGCTGCGAGCGATGTACCAGACAGACCCTGGTGTGCCGGCACCGAGGACACGATTCCCGTGCAGTCACCTTTGCCTCACAGCAGAGCAAGTCCCGAGTCCCCATTTAACCCTTTCCTCATCTGCTGCCGAAGGGCAGCCCCGATTGCTGCTACATGGATACACGGATCCCGGCCGGCACATAGAAACAGGACTGGGGCTGCACACATTTATGGGGTTTACAGTGTTAGTGACAGCTCGGGAACTTCCCCCGTAAGAACCCAGCCCTTCAGGAGACTGTGAAACTTAAACATAAAATTGGATCTTTGGGGATGACTTTCTGTACAGTTTTTTTCTCTTTTTTTCTTTTTTTTTTCCCCCTTGGATGTGTTTGAGTTTGGGAGTGTCCTACTCTACTTCGCTCGTGGAAGTGGTATCAAGCTGTTATAGCTAAAACAAAAATGTACCACTGCGGATGAGCATTGCCCTTCTCAGGCAGGCAGTTTTCATCTCAGCCTCGCTCAAAGAGATCAGAAAATAGATCAGGGGCAGGGAGAGCAGCCGTGCAGCGGCTCCGGAGCGAGGAAAGGCTGATTGACGCAGCCGGATCCTTCTTCATCGAGAGTTAATTACACTGGCTCTACCCCCTAATGTTTGTGTGTCCCTCCGTCTCTATTTGTACACATGCACAAAGTGGTTAAAAAACCCCAGCTGCTTCCCCAGGGGTGAGATGGGGTGTTCTTGGTGTGTGCGGCTGCACAAGCACCGCTTGATCGATGTGTCAGTATTTTACAGATGTCGCATCGTTATTTCTATACCTTTAGTCGCAATCAAAAGCTTCGTTCCAAACAGAAAATGTAAACGTCCCTGCTGTGAGCCCTCAGGTTAGCCCTAGAATAATGTACACATTTTTCCGTGCCGCTTTTCTTTGCCCCAGGCAGCCGCCCGAGTGTCAGGGTTATCCCGGTGTCTCTGGGAACCACAGCGTGGCCAGGCTGGGAAGGCAGGATCGGGCTCTGAGCCCATGCAGCACGTCTTGGAACTCTGTGGTAAGAGCACCGTCTGTGCAGTGTAAAGGAATGAGGATTTGGCTTTAATTATTAAGGATTATTAAGGATTTATGCCTGAGTGGCGACTGAGACGAATTTGGGCTGCGTGGGCGCTGCTGTGCCTGAGGCTGGTGGCATCCGTCGTGTTCGGATGGCGAGGAGGGGACGCTGCTCCTTTGAACTGTGGCCGAGGCAGCGCCTAACGGGGCATCCCTGTGAGAAAGTGCTGCCGGTGCCAGAGCCGGGAGAGCTGCCCCGGCAGGACAGGGGAGCCGAGCCCTGGCTCTCTGCACGGCAGCAATAAAACCTGGGGCTCCACAGCTCTAAGGTGCCATCCAGACGCTGTGAAGGCCTGATCCTGCCATCCTTCCCCAAGCCAAATGCGAGTCCAGTCCCTCTATCAGCTCTCCTGGGTAGGGAGGGAAGGGGTTGTAGGGCAGGGGCAGAGTTTGTGCCCCGGGGCAGACTGCGGGGACGCGTTTGCAGAGCTCTACCAGCTCCTGCGGCGAGCACGGACGGCATAAACAAGTCTCAAAGGATCCCGAGCTCCCCAGGGAGGAATTGCCTCACACGGATCGGCCCCATAGCAGAGTACAGACCTCAGGCACGTCTTTAATCCCGCAGCATCCCTGTGGGCAGCGCAGGGGACCCGGCCAGAGCAGCTCGATTGCCGGAGCAGGGGAAAGCAGAGGGCTCGGACCCGAGGCCGTTTGCATAAAGTTTAAATTTTATTTTATTAAATTTTTTTTTTAGCTATTCAGTTTTAAATACGTGGTGTGGCGCGCTCGGTCCCTCGGGAAGTGGTCATGCAGATCTGAGGTAGAAAACCCGGCACAGGAATGTTTCCAAATGCACCTCTAGGTAGTTTCACCGCAGCCACACGTCGGTCAGGCAGCGGACGGGGAGAGGGTGTCGGGGGCTCGTATTTACAAGAGCAAACGAATCGAACCGTTCCAGTCCGGCCCGGCAGGGCAGGAGCCGCCGATCGCCGCTGGCAGCGGGAAGGAGCAACGCTACTGCAAATGCGGGAAGGGGACGCGGGGAAAGGGCCCGGCTGGTCCCCGCTGCCGACGGGGCGAGCAGGACCCGAGCCCGCAAAGCGCTCTGGCCTCTCTCCCGAGGAGCATCCGTCCGGGCGGGGGGCAGCCGGGCCGGCTCCCCGCATCCTGCGCCTGGATGGGCTCCGGGGCCGGGCTGGGCTCTCTCCGACATTGCACATGGAGGGGCGTGTGGGGAGCGCCGTCGGGGCGGCGGGGCAGCTCTCAGGGGTTCAGTTCCAGAGCCCAGACCTGCTGGGGCCAACCCGTCCGGCCCTTCAGCTTCTTCTCGCCGTGACCCAGAGGCTGCGAATAGACCTCGGGCTGCTGCGGGAGGGGAGACGGGGAGAGGAGGGAGAAAGGAGCGGTCAGGAACGGAGCGGGGTCCCGGGCCGCCCACCCGCCCCTTGCGCCCGCCGCAGGGCTGCAGCCGGGCCCCGCAGCTCCGAGCGGCTTTGCCCGAGG
>VZRX01024069.1:66471-95350 GCA_013398075.1 Notiomystis cincta | reverse complement strand
CACTGTGTGATTTAGGCACAAATATTTCTATCCCAGGGTCTTTGGCAGTGAAGTTTTGCATGCAGCTGCCCCTCCTGTGCAGCAAGCCCGACCTGGGGAAGCCCTGCTGGGATCCCAACACCCATGGAATTAGGGAGAAGTTTTTCCTCCTGGATTTGTGTGAACCTGCCAGTTTATGAGGGGAACTGGGATCCTCTGGATGAGCACTCCTCCTTGCTGTGCCTGTCCAGGAGGAAGCTGGCCCAGCCTCATCTGCTGGGTGTGATGCTGAAATCGTGGGGTGGAGGGTGGTGAGCCCCCCGAGCCACATCCCCCCACCCCAAGAGCTGCTGCCCCCGCCTTTCCTCTGGAGGGGACAGTGGGAGAAGAGGCTACACCACGGTGAAACTGCAGTTTTAGAGGGTGGTGGTTGTTTTCTGGGGCCAAAAGGACAAGAAACATCATGTCCAGAGATGACAGGCTCGATTTGCTGTGTCATTAACCAGAGCCGAAACTCTAGATGGGCTGGGTCTCCCGCGAGCCGCGCGCTGCTTCCCGCGCCACTGCCGAGCTCTGATTCTGCCAGATAAAAGCCTTTGCGGGTGCATTTCTCTTCCTCAGGCCTTGTTTTAATTCCATGGATGCTGTTATGCAGTGTATGGGATGAAGAAATTGTTTCTCCCCCTCTCCCACACATATCTGAATGTGCTCCCTAAAATGCACTGGCTCCCCAGCACACGTGTGCTCGCCTGGGTATACAGAGCATAACCTTCCTTCTCACCAGGAAAAAACCCCTCATTCCCAACCTTTCTCAGCCTTGAAATCTCATGGAAATGAGCCCCAGGATCCAACCCAGGAGTGGTGTGGTGACAATGGTGTGGGGTACAAGCAGGCAGCAGGATTGAAAAGCCCCACAAGAGCCCCATGACCACCCCTCTCTTGGTCCTGGCTGTGGTTACAAACCCCATTGCAGGTAAAAAGCAGCTGCTGAGACACAAATACAGTGGATGAGGAGAGCAGCCACCAGCTGGCTGAGCTGGGCTGCAGCATTTGGCCACGCCAGGGACTCTGCTGGGCTTATGGACACCAGCACCTAAACACAAAGCACCTTTTTAAAGAACACGGGTGCTCTGAGCTCTGAGCAGCCCCTGCCTTTGCAAGCAGAGAGCTGGAGGCGACAGGGCTCACACGGAGCTGCTGGAAAGGGAGCAGTGGAGCCGAGTGTGCCGCCTGCCTGCGCCATGTGAGCCAGCTTGGAGCACAGTAGGAAAAAATACCGCAATAGGCAAAGCATCTCCCATTTGCCCCTAAGCTCTGGCTCTTCCTGTGCTGATAACAAGCCCAGTAAATCTCCCTACAGCAGTGAGACATTTTTTCCCCCTCTCCTTCCCTCCTCACAGCCTTGTCAGACCATGCTGGCTGTGGGAGCTGTAGTGGGGCTGCCCTCCTCACCCTTCTGTGGGGAAGTATCCCAAAGCATGCAGCCCCCCGAGTATCCCAGCAGGTTCCAGAGGCTCCGAGCCCTGCCCTGAGGTGCAGGAAGGAGCTGTCTCCTCTCTAATTGCCCCCGGAGCCCTATGGCTGAGCCACTTGCTGCTATCTCAGGCCATCACAGCTGGTGCTGGGCTGAGTCAGGAGAGATGCAGACTGATATAGACCCTCTGTCCGACTGACAGGGGTGCAGGGCAGGAGTGGAGGAAGAAAACCTGGGATATACTCCTCTAAAATCTCCCTGGCCTTAATGCTTTGGCTGAAATAGGGAGCTTAGGCAGTGAGCAGGCTCCCATCAGCAGTTTGGTATTCAGCCCTGGGCTGGATGAGCCCCAGTGACCTGTTAGATGTAGCTCCTGACCTGGGAGTGTTTGAGCCTGCCCAAAACCAGACAAGAAGGAGCATTACTGCTCTGAAAAAGCAACTCTGAATGTGCTTGGCAGCAGGATGGGGTTTACTCAGTTTAGGATTGTGGTGGGACACAGGGCTCATCATTCCCCTGCAGGAGATGGCCACAGAGCTGCTTCCCAATTGCTCTTTTTATGGCTGAGGGCCAGGACCCCTTTCTGGTCCCACCACGCTGCTGTTCCTTCCCTGTGGCCAGGACCCTGCCACCAAATTGCCCCCAGTAAATACCACCATGCCACGGCTCAGCTGCTGCCCTGTTGGCATCTTCCTCCCTCATGTATCAGCAAACTCTGTTCATTTTCCTCTTCCTCTCGTGAATTCCTCATAAATTTCCCGCTGCCGGCTCCACCAGCACCACGTTCCCATTAAACTCTGCAGGCTGATTGCATCTGTCAGTGTCACTGTCTGGGGCTGGAATGTGTCACCCTGCTGCAGAGGAGTCATGTATTCAGCCGTGGTAGAGCATTTCAGGACAGAGAGCTGGATTAGATCACGGTGGGACAGTTTTCCTGCAGTGGCAAGAGCTGATCCATCTCGTGGAGCGTGAGGAAAGCACCGTCTCTGGATTCTTTCCTATTTATTTTTCCTAAACAGAGGGCTGAGAAGTGCGAGAGTCACCTACCAACAGGATCCTGAACTTTGCTGGAGTGTCCTAAACAGAGGGAGTTTGCTTTAAAAAGTCTCCAAACCCCATGAATCTGGAGCAGACATTTTTTTCCACTGTGCCTGTCACGTCTCACTGCTTTTGTCCAGATTCTCAGTGTGCCTGGTTGGTGGCAGGAGTGGCCCCAGAGCTGCATGTACTTTGGGGTCCCTGCTGTGTGGTTGCAAGGGCTTGTAGGGTCTGGCATGTCCACAGTGGTGGAGGAAGCAGGTACCACCATGACCCAGCCCCTCACCACGTCCCTGCAGGCAGCAGGACAGGGAAACTCTGGTGGTGACAGTGCAGCGACAGCAGGGAGCAGCCAGCTCTGACATCCCCATGCCTACACCACACACAGCAGGTCCCTAATGCAGAGAAGGGGAGCTCTCTCGAGCTATTAAGATGTGATAATCAGACATTCAGAGTTAAAACTTAAAATAAAATTATGCTTCTGCTCTCATTATCCATGTAAGCGTGCAGCTGCATGCAGGAACCCAGTGTGCTGGGCAATACTTCATCCTGACCATAGGGAACTTTATCCCCTGTCCCTGCCTGGGGAAATCTCATCCCTGGAATGTCAGGGATATGTGTTTGGATGGGGCATGGAGTGGGATGAGGAGATGGAGAGCTGTAACCTCGAGGACAGGCCCCCTTGTGCAGCAGCTGTGCAGCAGGAGCCAGGCATTCCAGCACAGCGATGGACTCAACTGCCTTCCTTTGGGATGCATGTCCTTGGATGGTCCTGTGCCACAGGTAACAGGTTTCCCATTGCTTTCCCCAGCTACCTGTGCTGGTGTCCTCCACGGGGGGCTCAGATGCACTGGGAAGCGCCTCTCCCCAGGGTGCTGCCTGGTGACCTGCGTATGGTAAGGGTGGAAGAGACAGTCAGTCTGTGTTGCTTTGTTTATAAGAACATATTTGCAGTGATTGATGTCTGAGCTGGGGAAGTATGCTTGCAAGTGAGACTTTAAAACATGAATCAAACAATGTTTGGAATATGTATGCTGCTCTGTCAAACATTTCTCGGCGTTTGGAGTCTGCAGAGCCTGCGCGTGCAGAGGTACCAGTGCCTGCGCAGAGGTGTCTGCAGGGAAAGCACCCACCCCGCTCTCAGGGCGACCGTGGGCACCCTTCAGCCTCTCCACACCAGGAGGCTGCTGGGAACAGTTCAGGGTTTGCACCCGTGGCCACTCTGGCCAGGGGGGCGTGGAGGTGTCCCATTAAGCGCCGTCCATCACGGGACATTCCTCTCCGCGACGCTCCTTACTGCCAAATGGTCCCTCGGGCTCGCCGAGGAATGGAAGTGGCCCTGGAGGACAGAGTCAGCTTTCAGACTTCCTTCCCCTCCAGATAACCCGCCTGCCCGTGGAGGGAAGCAAGGTCTGCAAGGGGCAGGCTGCATCCAGATGTTCACTAAGTGCATTAAGACCCTCAGCCAGAGGAGCACATGCTTCAGGTTAAGCCCCTGAGCAGTCCCAGCTGCAGCAGTATTAATAAAGTCTTCACTTAATCGCTTACTGAATGCTCTCCCTGATAAGGGCCGGGGTAGTTTAGAGTGGACAGGGAATGTTCTCAGGGTTTCCCTTTGCATGTCCTGCTTGGGAAGTCCTGTATGGGCACCCGTCCCCACTGGCATCCCTGCTGCCTTTGCCCATGGGGTGCTGTGGGTTTCCCAGCTAAGAGAGCTGCCTGCTCCATAGTGCAGGGATTGTGGATCTCATCCCATATTTTCTGGAGCTCTGCTTTCTCTTCCATTCATAGGGATGTTCCACTTCCCATTGCCCATGGAGTGGGGCTGGACACGGCTCATCACGACAGAGCCAGCTGTTGAAATCACTGCCAGCTATTGGGACAGCTCTGTCCCAGCTGCTCCATCCCACTTCCTCCAGATCTCAGGGGATGCCTTGTCCTCCTGGCCCTGAAATGGCCCTCAGCCACCACGTCACCCCACAGAGAGGATCCAGCCATTCCAGGTGAGGTGAGTCTCGAGAATTTGCACACATGGCCTGATGGCACCAGGTGATGTGTCATGCTCAGAGAAGCATCCTCATCCCAATATCCTGGTGGGCAGATATCTGGGGTAATGCCAAGCCCACCTTTCCTGGGAAAGGGATTGGTTGGGAACAGCCTGAGAGGAGTGGGAGCCAGCTGGCTGCCATTCACTGTCCATGAATGATGCATCCAGCCCCAGACTGGTGAGGGCATTTGGAGCAGAGAGGGACACCAGAAACTGGGCATCCCTCCAAGATGGGCAGACCTTCCTTCTCCAGGCTCTCTGCCCGCTGCTGCCCATGGGGACAGCAGGTCTGCCTGTCTCCTTCCTCCTCCCAGCCAGTATTTATTTATTTATTTTCCCCAGGAATCCCAAGAAAACCATTAGAAAGTCTCCTGTTCCTCCATCCAGGCACACCACCCTCTCTAACTGCGTGTGTGGAAAACACATCCCAGGAGCAGATCCCCTTCTCACGGGCCCGCTGTCGTTGCCTTTTAGCACAAGGGAGATTTATTCACTCCACGGGTATTTTTAAGAGGCATTTTTTTTATAGCTGGGCTTCTCCTACTTAGGGGAGATTAGGAGATCGTATTTCATGACTTCTTGTGGATCCCTTTTCGCAGGCTCTAATGAACTATGGATGAGTGACCATGGTAATCCAGTCTGTGCAGGACCTCATTAAAGTCACCAAGGCCGTTACAATAACTGGCTACATCTGATCACATTACTCCCTTAAATCGCTGATTCCACTGGTATATGAGAGCCTGCTCTTAGCCCAGCACAGGCAGCAGGAGCTTTGCTCTGGGCCCTCACCTTGTGTGCTGTTAACGAGGCACAATTTGATTAACGCACATTGCAGAAAGGCCATGGGATTTCCCTCCACTGTTCCGCTCAGCCAAACCCAGCCAGAGCAGGCAGTGTCTCATCCTGCTGGAAGCAGGTGGATGGTACAAAGGAAGGATCCAGCCATTTCCCAGTTATAAACAGAATTTTGGGAGAGGGCTGGCAAGTGGCTGTCTGGGGCCACATCCAGCCTGTGCCTGTGTGATGGCACCAGGGGAAGTGACACTTTCAGCTCTGTGCCTTGTGAGAAGCAGCCTGGAGCAGCTCCTGGCTGTCCTAACTGGCAGCTGCTGCCAGCCCTGCTCCTGTGCTTGCCACCCCAACCCATGGCATCCCCACAGTGGCAGGGCACACAGCCCCGGAGCGTGGGATTGATCCCACCCCGGAGTCCTAGTAAAATGGAGCCCAGCACTGCAGTAGAACAGGCTGCAGCCCCTCTGGCAGTGGGGTTTGCCCTCCTGCCCCACACTGGGGTGGTGGTCCTGACCCCTGCCCATACCCCTTCCTTACTGAAAGCAGACACAGGCAGCCCAGCAAATATCCAGAGGGGAGGGGAAAGGAAAAAAAAAGCCAGATCCATCTGCAAAAACCCAGGCAGAAATGTTTCTTTGTCTTGGGAAGTGTCAGCGAAAGAAATTCCCTTTGAGGGTAGGTTTGTGTTTGCAAGACTTCAAACCCTCATCTGGACAATAACAGCTTCTGTCCGCGGGAGCGGCGAGGTACCGGCCGAGCCCCGGTATTAGAGGTTCGGGCAGTAATTAGTGCTCTGGCGCTGATAAGGGCGCAGGGCTCAGCCACTCGGGGCTCTGCTCATGCCAGAGCAGTGAGTGTGCATCAGGCCCCGGCGCTGCGGGGCTCCGCACAGGCAGCGGGGGATGTGAAACAGCCTCGGCCGGGCTCTCCAGCCCTGCTCAGCCAAAGCGGAATGTGCTCAGCAATCGCGGCAAACGCGTCCCCGCTGGCAGCAAAACCTGATTTAACACAGGGGAAAAAAGGTGATTTTTTCTGGTCTCGCTGCCTGCGCCGTGCCAAACCCCTGCAGCTCCCGCTCAGCTGTGGGTTTGACACAGGGTACCGCTCCTGCCTGATGCACACGCACATCCAAACGCGTTCAGGACCAAACAAACCTGAGTCCTGGGTTTTACAGCTGCTGAAAACCAAGGACCTGCCTTCGCTGCCCTCCCAGCCTGCTGGCAGGAAGCCCCAGGCTGGCAGGAGCTGGTGCCAGAGCTGTGCAGCCCCGGGCTGAGAAGAGGAGGTTGATGCACAGGGCTGCAGGCAGAGGAAAGCCGCCGGGGACTTCTGATCGTCTCATTAACCACGAGAACGGCAGAAAATAATTGCTGGTGGTTCAATGCAGTCCATCTGTGTGGGATTTTCTCAATAATAAGTGCATACGGCCTGGTTTTAATGTTTTTCAACGTTTTTTAAACTGAAACATTTCCTAGTGCCGAAGCCCGGGCAAAAATCAGTTCCAGCCCTGGGGGCAGTGAGGGGATTTAGAGGCACAAGTCTCAGGTTGACTTTTTAACAGGGTTCGTACAAACTATCCTGCCCATAATGCTCGTGTAATTGATGCTTTTGAATCCTCCAAGGAGGCCAAGGTCCTCTGAGGCTTTGAAAGTATGTTTTACAGTACTTTCTGATGTGATATATAAAAAAATCCTGATCATGAGTCAGGCGAGCAAAACTCTTGAGACTGACTTAAAATTATTTACATGCACACACACCCCTTTTTAAGTGATCACACTTAAATCTTTTCACTTAAATCTTTTCAAATTTTTCTTTTTTTTAAGAAGAACTGATTTTTCATGCAGAAAACAGAACATCAGGACTCTGGCAGTTTTGATCCAACCAGCAGCAGGGAGGGCAGGACATGCTGGCTGGACAAGATTGGGCTCTGCCAGAGCTGATTTGTTTTATTTCCCTGCAAGATGCAGTTTAAGGCTTAATTCTGGCCAAGCATCAAGTGACTGCTAGGAATTTTGCTCATTGGAATGGATGAAGCAATGGGTTTGGTGCTTTCCAGTTTTTCCCAGCCCATGAAAGCCAAGCAGGTAACTGGAGCATCCTGCCTGGGATAAGGGAACTTAACAGGCATCGTGCAAACACACATGTGCTTGTTAAAGTCATGATTGTAACAGTGGTGCTCTGACCCTTGCCAAAATTCTAATCATTTCCCCCCTTGGTGAAACACTGGGCATTTATTGTGGCTTTGCTCTGCCACCTTCTCCCCAGAGAGAGAGCACTGGGGGCTACACACCCTGCTCAGCCCCACCAGCTGCAGCCCCAGCCCCTCCTGGGACTGGGAAGGGAATGAGGAATAACCCTCCTAGTCCCTTATCAGGCTTCTGTGCTTAATCCCTCTTTCAAGTGGCACTGAGTTAACTGGCTCCCTTTCCTGGGGCATTGCTCAGGGGAGAAGAAACGCTCCCCACGAGGGTCCTGGTGACCCCACTGTGCCTGGATCCCATCATGAGGGTGCCAAAGCCCTGGAGCAGCCAGCCCAGCTGTCTCACCTGGCTCTTTCTGCTCAGAGCTGCTTCCATGAGACAAAGCATTCCCTGTCCCCTCTGTCCCCATCATCCTCCCCACCCCAGAGCTCCTGTGGGTGTAGCAGCACCCACCCCAAGGACTCCCAACAGTGTGGGTTCAGTGCTGCAGTCAGGGGCTATTCTGGGGAGGATTTTTCCCTGGGCAATCATTTGGAAGCTCAAACAGCACAGGAGTGTGAATCTGGCCCCAAGCATTTCAAATATGCCTCGCCGTGGGCTGGAGCACCGAGCCTGCCTTAAGTGGGCAAGGGATTTAGTAACCACAGCCTCCCATCGTCCTGCCAAGGGCACAGGAGCACAGCTCTGGCTGCCACAAAACACTCTCTAGGGGCTGAATATTGCACAGTTTTCCACCTACCCTGAAGCCCACAGTGGGAAACTGAGGCTGAGCTCAAGTTGTGGCACCTGCCCCAGCTGCAGCTCACATGATGGGGGCTTGTAGGGTTTCCAGAGGTTGTTGGTTACTTGGATGATAACATCACTAATTGTAGTGATCAGTCACAATCCAGGAGAGAGAAACAGGGAAAAGGAAAATTGGATTTTTGGCTGTCTTTGCATTATCCTTGGGGGGCTCTTCCAGCACAGTGGGGAAGCAGACGGCGTTTCACTGAGCTCAGCATTTTGGGAACTGCCACCAAAACTGAGAGCTTCCCTTTCCCACACACTTTCTGACTGGTTTGGGTTTCACAGCCCTCCTCCAAAAATATCTAGTGGGGAAATAAGGAGATTTTGGTGCAAGAAAGCTACCAAGAATCTTCCTTTAAGGGTTGTAATGTGCTTATGTGAACCAAATTAAACTGGTTTGGTTTGGTTTTGGAACAGACACTTTCCAGATTGAACCATTTTTTGCTGAGTCCCTTCAAATCATGGAATGTGAGAGTAGGGCAGAGAGGAAACATCCCCCAGACATGGGAAACCAAGTCATGTTTTTAAATGGCACTTGGACTTTCTCAGCCCATACTCCAGGCATCCAGCTTTGCCTGAGCTGATTGGAGTTTGATTAGAATTTATGAATAATTTTGCTTACCTCCAAATTTACATTTTTAGAGTGAATATATACTTCTCCAACAATTCTTCTTCTGTTGCTGACAGGCAAGGGCAGTTTGGGTTATGAAAAGGAAAGGGTGCAATGGGTTTTTTCCCTGCATGGCTTTGCCAAGAAGAGGGAATTCCATGAGCAGTGGGGTGTGCCAGTGGAGCCTGGCCACAGTGGGGACACGCACTGGGAGCAGGGTGATCCATCCTGGAAAGGGGGTGACAGGCTGGAAATGGGTGACATCTGCTGGGAAAGGTGTGATGCATGCCAGGAAGATGAGACACACTGCAAATGGGGTGACACATTCCAGGATGGGGATGATATTCACTGGCAAGCAGGTGACACAAGCCAGGGTGGTGGTGACACAGATGCAGCAGAGTGTGACACGTGCCAAGAACAGGTGACACTTGCTGGAAGGAGGTGATGGACATTAATAAGGGAGTGACAGACAGTGAGAAGGGAGTGAACATGCCAGAAGAGCCCATGAGGAGAGCAGGGCAGGGTCATACATCCCAGCCCAGCAGCTGCAGGGGGCACAGGACAGCCAGGATGGCCTTGGTGTGCAGCAGCATGGCCAGATCCTGCGGGGACAGGCCACCTGTGCCCAGTGTGGAGCAGCCCAACAAGGAGCGGTGCCTCTGCCCAGCAGCAATACCCACCCTGGTGCTCGAGCTGTGGCTAATGTCCTTTCACCGTGGATTATACAAATAATATAAATAACTCGTCCTCGGACTTCAAACATGCCACTTCAGATGTATGGGGGGAGATTACAGAGTTTGTTAAAGCTCAGGTCTTCAATCACCCGGGCAGTTTCGGAGCTGCTCACTAAAATACAGATCAATGCTTCAATTTTATGGGAGGCCTGTCCCATGTGACCAGACTCAAATCCCCTATTTTATGGCTTGCTTATACATTCCTGGTGAAAAACGGTTTACATTTTGGGCCCCGGGAGCTCTCCTAAATCAGCTGCCAGGTTTTTGCAGCTGGTAGTAAAGGGAAGCGCTGTCATCGGGCTGCCCGGAGGTGAACAAACGAGCCGCCAGCCACGGGACTGACGGCTCGCCCCGCCCTGCACCAGCTCCCCGGCTGCTGCTGCTGCCACGGGGACACTGGTCTGGCAAGGAGACACCGCCTGTGACACCCTGGGCACCCCTGCAGAGGCGCCATCCCCACGGCAGCATCTCCCCCTGGGAGACCCCAAAGCTTCAGGACGTCGGAGACGCTCGGATGAAAGGGTTAAGCCGGACTGGACGGCTGCAGAGGGGAGGGATGTTAATCCCTCAGCTCTGGGTCTGCTAATTATTTGCTGATTCAGCTGCTGAGCAGAGCCCAGCTCCAAAGCAGGGCCTTGGCCCTCTCCTGCTGTCAGGACTGGGGTGCTGATGCTCCAGCTGTCGGTTTTGGGGTGCTGGAGCTCAGGGTCACCTGTTTTGTCCCAAAGCAGAGCTGAGCTCCAGCTGCCCTTTTATCATGACAGCAGCAGTGTGTCACAAGCAGGTTTTGCAGGGAAACTTAGGCACATGGTATCCCTGGGCAGACCTGAAAGAGTCATGAGTTCATCTTTCATTTTCCTGCAGCACTTCGCCCTTTCCCTTCACTGGTGACCATGAGAAAGGGGGTGAGGGCTTGGTCCTCTTGGAGGACCCTGAGCCCCAGCAAGGAGAGGAGCTGCCACCCCCACGGTGACACGGGGACCTGCAGGAAGGTGGCACAGGGCTCAGAATTTGGTAGCACATCCACCTTTCCCAGCTTCATTGCTCCCCTCCTTTAATGATCACAACAAGCTCCCAGCATTTCCTGCCATCCCAGACCCCTGAGGTCACCACTAATGAGATCACCACTAATGAAGTCCCCTCCAAAGCCCCTAAACCCATTGTCAGCTGCCACCTCGCCCAGGCAGCTTCAGCACTGAGCTGTGGCTGTGACACTCGGCTCTTGCCGGGGGAGCAGAGGTGACATCAGAGCAGGTGCTGGCTGTAACTCCCACACATTCAAACACCTCCTTGCCCAGCTCCTGCCCAGAGGCACTGTGACAGAAAGCAGCTGCTCTGACAGAGAAGGGAACTTTGGGCTGCAGAACAAGGAAGGTGAAAGGAGCCTGAAGGATGAAGGTGGGTGCCTGAGTGCACTGATGGGGTGAGGAGCTCGAGCACAGCTGAAGTGATGGTGGGATGTGGGGTGGGAGGATGGCTGAGCCCGTGGGCTCTGGTTTTCCCTTTCATTGCTTCTGACTGAGGACACTGTCATGGGAGCAGAAAGCCCCATAGGGATTCCTCATCTACCCTAGTCCCTGGCTCCCCTGCACAAGATTTGTCTCCTCATGGGGTTACCACAGATTTTCCACACAGTAAATCTGTGACAGGATGGTTGGATAAGATGCATCCAAAATCTACCTGGGCTGAGCTCCTCCAGCACCTGCCCAAGTGAACTTTCATGGTAACTTGGTGGCATCCTGAGGAAACCCAGCTCCTGACTCCATGGTGTCAAGGTGCTGGTTCCCTGAGCGTGACTGGGCAGGATTCCCTGTCCCCCACTCTGGTAATGGCCAGTAAAATGCCAGGTGATCTTATCCCACCCTTATTAAACAAAGCTGAATTTCCATCTTGGGAAAGCAGACAGCATCCTCCTGCTTCCAGCTATTTAGGGGCTTGCAAGATTTTTTATTCCCCGTTGCAAATGGGTAGCTTCATAAAGAACAGAAAAAGTAAAAAATGGCCACATTCATCTTGCTTTGAAAATGCTGTAAATAAATCAGTTCACTCCCAGAATAAGCTCTGCCTTCTTTTTGTGGTTGACTCCTGCCAGTGCTAATTGGAGCCAATAGGCACATCACGAGGGGAGCAACCCCCTTTACAGGTACCCTTTAGCCTGGAGAGCATGTTTACAGCCTTATTTCAAAGCCTTAAGGAGGAAGGATCTGTCATAAACCCTGGCAGCTTTTGCTGAGCAAACAGTGCTGCTAAAATAGTTAAACCCCCAGCATTTGGGTAGAAAAATATAGAAAACACGTGTGTTTCCATGCGAGCTCTGCTGCTGCGCAGAGCTGGCTTTGTGACAGGGCAGCTGCAGAGCCTGGCAGGTCCCAGGTGAGGAAGAGCCACCTCTGCCAGGGCTCGAGGGCATTATTAGGTCTGGGTGACCCTGAGGACCCCCCAGGACCCTCACTCTGCCCATGGAGGGGCATCCATATAATCCCAATGCAAGGCTCAAGGAGATTTATTCCCTTTATTGTCCTAAAATGAGCTCTTCAGCTTTTTGTGCCTCAAGACAGTGATCTAGAAGAAAACCACTGTTCCCTATCAATGAAGGAGTTAGGTGTTGGTTTGTTTTTCTAAATAAAAGAATATCTTGGGGAAACTACAGAAGTTAGTCAAGACATTTTCAGGATTATTTACATCTGATGAAAATAAGGAGAGATTTCCTGTAGTAAAGATGTCAGTGAGGTTTATAGGAAAGGCTCTGTGCAGATGTTGATGAACATGTGAAGGAGCCATGCCCTGGGATTGGGGTGGGGGGACCACGGCCCCCACCTGCAGCTGATGCTCCTGATGCTGGATGCTGCCTCTCTTGCTCAGCCATCCTCACCTCTAACACTTGGGGATAAACTCACTGCAAATAATTAGCAATAAATCAGATCTTCATTGTGCAGACCCCCCTGATGGTCCCCTTTGTGAGCCCCCCTGCACACAGTAGCTGACAGTGCCATTTCCCACCCTCAGCAGGGTTAGGACCCCTCTGTCCCAGCAGGGCAGGGAGCAGGAGGCTGGCAGGACTCCAGCAGGGACACGGCACTGCCACAAGCCTTCCCCAAAGATGAATGGCTGCCAGTTTTCTTAATCCAGCCACTTTGGAAAAATTGTTTGTTCTCATCCTGTTTGAAACAGCTTCAAAGTGGCTCCAGTCTAGACTGTGCCAAGATAAATTACAAACCTAAAGCACTGATATAAACCATAGGGGAAGCAGTCATTTGCTCTAATGTAATTAAAACAAAATATCATAATGTATGTAAGTATGTATATGTGCAGGCAGGCTCTCCTGGCAGGGAAGGAGCAGGATGCTGCCAGGCTGAACCCAGCAGAGACTGGACCATCCCTGCTGGCCCAGTTTAAGGGACTCCCTGCTTTAAGGGGTGATTGAGCAGGGAGAGCACACCTGACAGGCAATCAGGCTGTGGCAGGTACCTGTGACATCCCTACAGCTGCTATGAAAGGCAAAGACTCTGAGCTCTGCTGGGTGTGGTTGAACATTGTGGTTGGTCACAGCCATGATTTCTTGGTGGTCAGTTGGTCAGTCAGTCAGTCAGTCAGTCATGCCCACAATCCCAGTTCGTGGTGGTTGGTCATGCCCATGATCCCAGTTTATGGTGGTTGGTTGTATCCATGATCCCAGTTCATGGTGGTTGGTCATGCCCACGATCCCAGTTCATGCTGGTTAATGCCTGTACATGGGACTGGTGTTTGGTGTCATTGCTGGAAGCAAAGTGGAGGGCTCTGGAGAGGTGGCAACATGACAAGGGAGGCCCAGACAAGGTCATGGGAGGAAGGGAAGGGCAGAAGGGATGCCCTGATGGAGAGAGGAGGCAGAGAATGGGAGTCTTCCAGCATCAGGATGCCTTTTGTCAAAGTGTATCTGATGGGAATTTTCCTCCAAACCTCTTGTGGAGGCCACTGAGGAAAAGGGCTTTTACCCCACAAAAAACAGGGGGAAATAAACACTTCTTCCTTCATCTGGAACAGGTCTGATTTGAGACAAACTAGATCAAATTATAAGCAATTGCTCCCCTTCAATTAAATGCAACTCAAATGAAATAGATGGGCATCCCCTTGCTCCTTAAGTCTCCTCTCATTTCCTGAAAATGAGGAAGGAGGAGACAAAGGAAACAGAAAGAACAAGCTCTGAAATTTGGGGGAAAGGAAATAAAACTGCTATTAAAAATCTAATTCTGAGTCATTTTGTCAACAAAGAATCCTTGATAAATAATGATTATATAAATTTAAGATACTTTTTAAAAAGTTAAAGATCATTACTTTTTTGCCATGACTTGGGATACAGACAAAGCTCAGTGAAAGTGAATCCTATGAAAAGAGTCAATTACCAGATGAACTGTGTGTCATTTTGTTTTAATAGCATTATTACACTTGTAAATTCAGATAGGTGTATGCATAGCTGGAATTTAATAAGTGTATGAGCATGCAGACACGTTTGTGAGTGGACACCCTCATGCTGTACATCATCCCTCCACTCCACATTCCTGTCCCCCCCCAGCGCCACAGCCTGGCTTTAACACCCCTCGCATCTCCTGCCCGGGGCTCTTTCCTGGCGCTCGCAGCAGCGGATGATCCGGACACCGTCCCAGGTGCGAGATGCTTTGACCCCTGCGCTGAGCACAGCACAAGTCCGCCCTGAAAGAGCTTCTCCCGTGGCGCTGCCCGTGTGCCGGGCCCAGAGGCGCTGCGGGTGGGAACCCCACGGCGTCAGGTCCCGGGGGTGCCTGAGGGATGCGGTGGAGTTTCCGCTCGTGCCACAAGAGGTCTCACGGATTTCATCGGGAGCATCAGCGGGATAAAATCCCCGTTAATGCAAGCGGGAGTAACGCCCGTGGGACCTCTCAGGCACAGGTGGAGTGTGGCTGTGTCAGGGCCCTTACTTGCCCTGGGAACAGCCCTAAATCTCCCTCCTGAGAGCCCGCGAGCCGCCCTCCAAAGCTCCTTTATGCCTGTGAGACTGCTGCCCGTGAAAAGCAATTGTCCCTCGTCATCGCTGGCAAAGCACTTGGAGCACGTTTTTGCGGGATGGTTTGGGAGCCCGGAGGCACAGCGAGCCCATGGCCATGGGGCAGAGCCCCGTGTGGGGCCGAGCTGCCTTCACCGCCGAGCCCCTCGCAGGGCAGGGAACCTGCTCTGCTCCTTGCCCGCATCCCCTTCGCGTTCATCAGCCCCACAGCTCCGTGCGCCCAAAGCGCGGTCCCCTCCCCTCGCCCTGCCCGTGTCCCCACCCCGGGCCGCCCCCACCTCGCAGCACCCACGCAGGCTCTGCGACCACATAAATGTCAGCGGGGCGCTTTGAAGTGCCGGGGAGGGGAGCCCTTGTTTTTGTTTGCGAGCGCTTTATCGCCGCGATGCTCCCGCCTGTCTCCCGGCCATGGCTCCGGCCTGCCGCCCGTGCGGCCCCGCTGCCAGGGACCGAGGGCTGCCAGCGCCGCCCGATAAGGATGATGGATGGGGATGAGCTTGGCTCCACCATGGCCGGCTGCTTACTGGGAGCCAGAGCCGGCCCAGCGCTCGCTGAGCCTGGAGGAATGCGAATTCGTGGGGTGGAGAGCCAGCACGGGATGCCGAGCCCTCACCAGCCCTGACGGTGCTGTTGGTACCACACGTGTGCATCTCACATCAGGCAGGCTCCTGTGCACATCTCCGTGCCCACGGAGCAGGGTGGGCAGTGCAGATCCAAACTCACAGCCTGCTTGGGGAGGAGATGTTCCCACCCCGCTCCATCACTTCCAGGGTGGCTCTGCAGCCCACCCTGGTCCCCTGCAGGGGCTGAGGGCAGTGGGTGGCTTTGTCAGCTGATGGAGGGGACTGCCACGCTGCTGCCAGGGTGACACAACATCTGTTAGCAGCAGCCTGATGCCATGGGGAGACCTGCAGACAGAAGGTCCTCACCTGCTGTGCCGGGAGGATGCTTTTGTTTAAATTAGGCTCCCTGGGCTGAGAGTGGGTCTGGGTGGGCTCTGCACACCCTGATCCCTTTGGGAGGGTGGGCTCCAGCACTGAGGGGTCCCTACCCTGGGTTTAGGGCATCCCAGCATTGAAAGGATGGTGCATCCCCAGACCTTCACATCTGGGTCTTCCCAGCCCTCAGGGAGGCTTTTGCAGTGGTTTTCATAGCTGAGCTGCTGCAGAAATACCTGGATCTTCTCTCTTCATGGGCCAGCTCTTGTTCCTCACTCAAAGCAAGCCAAGGGAAACATTTTTGTGCAGCTACCACAAGGCTGTTGTAGTTTCTTTGCAATGCTGTTCTTGCTCCTCTCCCTTACCACAAATTTATTGGCCTACCTTTGAGCCAAACCCCTCTCCCTTTTGTATTTCTTTCCCATTCCCTTTCTCCCAATCTGTGCCATGGAGGACTCAGTGCCTCTGCTCCCAGCAGTGTGAGCTGCAGACAGCAGCCAGCCCAAATCCTCTTCTCCTGGAAAGAGCCTGGATTTGGTTCCCTCTAACAGGCAGGATAACGAAGAGCTCAGAGCACGGAGATTGCCTCTAGTCCATTCCCCACAGCATCACTCACTGAGCCCTGCCAAATGCAAACCTGGGATAAAACACACTAATTCCAGCCCCTCAGTCAGACAATGGAAAAATTGGGTGCCTTTCCACGCCAGCCTCATTACGAGGGCTTCTTAAATGGAGGTTGTGCTTGTAATTAAATAGCCATATCTTGGCTCCCCAAGACAGGAGGAAAAGGCAATTTGAAAATGTATTAAACCAGAAAGTTTGGCAATTCTCCTGGATTTAGAACAATTCATGGATTTAAATTGTTCCATTTCAAAAATGTGTGCTTGCTTTCAATGGAATTAAATAAAGATGTGCAAGATGGAGGGAAAGCAGCACTTTCCTGGATGCTTTTCCCTCTCTGGCTATGAAGGGAAGGGGTAACTCTGGGCTCTGAGAACTTCCTTGGTAGCTGTGTGGGCTGCTCTGTGTGGCTGATGCATTGGCTGACTCAGCTGAGGAGTATAGGAAAGCAAGAAGTCCTATTAATGCCAAATTTCCTGAAGATTTTCAGCCTGGTTTCTGGTTTCACGCTTACCTCTGGTGGGACCAGCTCCCCAGGCATGAGCTGTGACTGTCTGGGGATGGACAAGCCCCTCTTCTCCAGCTGCTTTTTTTTTGGGGGGTGCCACATTAAAAATAATGGTCTCAGGGTTGCTAACAAAGGACTCCTCAGGCATTTTGCACTCTTTGATTTGGCACAAAACATTAGTAATAGCATCATTATACAAGTTTCCACGTCTACAGGGGGAAACTCATGAGATACTTGAGAACACATCAAAATCTAACACCTCTTTTACTCCAAGAAAATATAAAAAGCACCCTTAATTTCTCTTTAGACAGCAGCTCTTGTGCTGGGAAGGTTTAGCTCAGTGATAGCAGCCAAAGCTCCTCACTTGACCAGGGGTAGCTACTAGGGAAGAAGGGGAAGCTCCAGGAGAAAGTAACCCCTTTGCAGAACACTTCCACACCTTTGCCTGCTTGTGTGTTTAAGAGTCACTTATTTTAAGCCCCAAACAGAAAACTCCTGTCCCTGCTCCCTCTGGCTCCTCTGGCATCACACGTGTGTGTGTCAGCTGGGAGCTGAACGGGAGCTGAACTGTGGGATGACTTAGCTGGGGAGCAGGGAAGATGGAGGAATAGTTTGAATCCAGCCCAAATCCTGAGCTCTGTGGGCTTGACATAAGCATTTAAGCCTTTGGTTGGGATCTGGTGATAGAAGAGGGCTGGAAAGCACATTTCTTTTGTGGTTAAAGGTCCTTTTGCCAGTCCATAAATCCAGAGGGAGGTCTGTTTATTCTGTTTACTGCAGTTACCTAACCTGTGAGCCTCTGTGTAAATCATGGCAAGCTGTGATTTAGGGGGGAGCTGCTCTCCCTGTGGTGTGTGCAGCGTGTCCCTGCCCAGACCCCCACGCAGGCACGGGGATCTTCCAGAAGCCGGGCGATAAGAGCAGTAAAAGCCGCAGCTCCCCAGCGCCACTCCCACTGCATTTGCTCCGGCTCGATCACACATTGCTGCGGACCGGCGGGAAGAGGGACCCGAGCCCTAAAGGTGCTTTTTCCTTTCCTCATTTTAAGGAAGCAGCAGGCATTCCCCAGGGCTCCACAGATGCAATGTCCCATTTCCACCCCATCAGCCCAGGGGTGTCAGAGAGCCGCTGTCTGGTGGGGCTCGGCCAGGTGAGGGGGTGGCCAGGCTGATAACCCCCTCTGACTGCACAGCACAGGCAGCTGCTGTCCCAGCCCTCCTCACCTGAGAGGTGCTGACTTCCCGAGCCGAAATCGGCTGCCAGATAAGGGAATGACTCCCAGATAATGGCACCAGCTGCTCCAGATGAGCCCCCGGCCCCTGGGGAAAACTGTGTTGTCTGTCTGTAGAACAAGAGGAAGAGAAGAGTTTGGGCAGCTGAAAGGAGAAAAAAAATCACCTTTGAAGCCTTGGCACGCTGGGCTTGGACACAAGTTTGGCGATGGAAGAGAGGTGATGCAAATCTGGACTGCAACAAGGGAGGAGAGTGACCCCAATCCAGGGGCTCCCCATTTCCACAGCCTGGGCTCCATCCTCCAGAGCCCCTTCAGCCCTCTCTCCACGTCCTCCCACCCACCTCCATTAAGCAGCCACAGGATTCCCTTGGCCTTCTCCTCCAGGGCGCTGCTGCCAGTTTTGATGCAAACCATTGCGCTCTCGCAGCTCCCCCCGATTTCCAGGCCAGAGCAGCACAGGGGGATCAGCCCAGGTCCTTGCTGTTTAGTCTACCCATCAGACTGGTGACGAGCAGTCTGGCAGCTGGCAGAAAGCACTTTTCTAATTGCTCGGATGCCGGCCCCGAGCCGTTTGTCCGGTGGATCTTTCTTTAAATCCTGGGGCAGGGGGAAGGGGAGGATGATTGGCAGAGAGGTGGGTGAAAAATGTTATGTTCCCAGCATTGAGGTCTGGAGAGAGCTGGAGAGAGCTTCCTGCTGACCCCACATGAGAGGGATTTGGGGTGTCGTTTGCTGGGAGCAGTAAAGTCAAGAAGCACAGCATCCTCCAGTCTGGGATGGCTCACTCCACCTTTGGGCTGGAGAATCCTTGACTCAGAAGCTGGACAGGCAGCATGAGGCTCTGGGCATGCAGATGTTCATGCAGATGTGAGCGTGCATTTGGTGGTGAGGGTCTGAGGACTCCTCAGCCTGGAGCATGTGGGCAGCTCAGTCCCTCCAGTTCCAGATGTGATGCAGGGGGACATCCTGCCTTGACTTCAAGGCTTGAGGGGCTGAAGAGCCTCATTTGGCTTTAACTCACGTGTGCACTCGAGTATGTAGGCAAAGCAAGTGACCTAAGGTGGTCTTTAGGGAGCTGGGATCCCTACTTTGAACACTGATCAAAGTGAACTCCAAAGAGCTCAGGGCTGCCAGCCCAGGGAGGGATGCAGATGTTCAGAGGAGTCAGTACAGCAGCAGGAATGACAGAGTGGATAGTCCAACCTGACCAAAGACATGGGCTTTGTTTTCTCTAGAATGCTGGAAATGGAGAGGTACAGGATAAGAGTCTCCCAGGACCTCTGAGACAACAGTGATCAATTGATCTCAGGGTCTGCTGAAGTTGGGATAAAATGTAATCAACTTAATTTGCAATGAGAAAGCTCAGAGGTCAGATATTAAGACAAATGACTCAGGCACCATGGGACAGTCAAGCCTGGGCCAGGTTATGTGATGGGTGTTTTAAAACCAGTCTGGACAAGGCTGTGGGAGGTGCAGCCGTGGGGCTCAGAAGGGCTTTAATTCCCTGAGCTTGGTGGTCAGGCAGGGGACACACAGTGGTGCCATGCACCAAGGACATCCTTGTCCTGCATCCCTGGCTGTCCCCATTCCAGCAGCTCTGTCTCCTAACTGGCTTGACCCAAACCATTCATCCCTCTGTCACAGCACACCCTGGGCCACTCAATGTCCCCTCAGCAGCTCCTGCCCTGCAATGGGACAAGGGACCACTGAGATCTCCCCAAGCCCTCCCTTACCCTGTGCCTCCTCTCTGGAGGTGGCATTTTTAAGGCCAGGAGAGCAAAGTTCGGCAGCTTTCAGACACTTACAAGCTATTTTACAGGAATTTTCAAGCTATTTTCTAAGCCTTGTTTTGGGCTGGTGCCTCTTGGCATTTTAAAGAGAAAAATTATGTGGAGGCTGAGGCTTATTAAAATCCAAAACTCGACCACTCCTGCAAAAACAACCCTGCTTGTTCTAGGCTGGCTTTTATGACTGCTGTGTGTGATGAAAACTGGCTGGGGCTAGCGGCAGGGTGGTGTGGCCATTGGCGTAGCCCAAACCGCATGTTCGCGGGTGTGTTCCTGATTTGCTGAAGCGCTCCGACCTCGGAAAGGTTTCCTTCAAACGGAGAGGGTGGGGGGCGCTGCTCGCTTGGGGTTTTGTGGCTCTTTTCATGTGACTTTAGATCTCTGGTTAAATAAGCAGATTTAATCAAGATTAACCAAAAGAAAAGCACTTTCCTCCCCTTTCGCAGGCTGCAAGGAGCACACGCACTCCACAGTTACCGTCTGCAGCAGGAGAGCTCCCAAATCCGGTATCTCCCCAGCTCACGCTCCTGCCCGCATCCTTTCGGCCGGTGCCTGCAGTCTGCTGGTGACTAAGGAGGTTTATCTGCAGGGCTTTGCAATCAAAGGGCTGCGATAGGCAGGGAAGGATTAACCCCAGAAGGGGAGGAAAATCCCTCGCCGCCTCCTGCTCCATACATCAAACGCAGCGGCCGCGCGGCTCATCTGCCGAGCAGCCCCGCCGTAAATCACGGAGGAGCCCGGCCCTTGGAGACGGACGAGACCTGAGATCTGCATCCTCCAGGCCCGGCTGGACTGGCACGGGACACTCCGTGCACCCCTCAGCCTGTCCCAGCCTCGGCACTCCCACTCGTGCCCGTCACCCTCCTCCGGGCTGCTCTCCTGAGCTCCTCCGCACCAGACCCCTGGGGCCGGAGTCCGTCTGGCAGCGCTGTATGTGCAAAGAGAGATGGGATAATTCATTCCATGGGCATGGGGCATGTCGGGAATGGGATATCGGCTGTGCCACTGAGGCTGCCAGGGACAGGATGCACTCCCTGCTGTGCAGGGATGCAAGTGGGCAGGCTTCCCTGGGACCAGAGCATGTCCCTGGCATTACAGGGCTTCCTCCCAAATGGTTTCCATCCCATGGGCTAATGCTGATTGATGATGGTCCTTTGGAAGCTTTTTGCACTTGCCACGAGAGGCAACAGCTGGCTCGAACTCCACAATCCAATGTGCTGCCTGTGCAACCCCCTTCCCTTTCAGTCCAACCTTCATGTCCTGCACCCAGCCCAGCCCTCACCTCCAGTGCCACGGGCTGATCACACCCACTGCAGGCTGGCAGCAGTGAGATGTTCCACCTCGGCACTGCCAACATCCACAAATGGCAGCGTGCCACACGTTCCCCCGATGATTAATCACCACCGGGACTTCACAGAGGAGAGATGGTAGCCCTGGGAGCTGGATGAATGTTTCAACCAGAGCACACAGCTAATGCTGTGATGCCTTGCTGAACACATCCAAGAGCAGCTGTAACATCCTTCTGGCAGGTGAGTGGTCCCTGAGCAAGCAGAGTTGTTTGATATTTGGAGGAAAGATCAAGGGACTTTTTAAGGGGAACGATCCTGGTTTTGCAGCTGTAACAGTTTCCTTAGAAGAGGAAATGGCCTCTCTGCTCAGCCCACAAGCCCACCTGTGGGAGGCAGCCAGGCATGGATGCTCCAGGTCGAGCTCTTGTGATCCATGTCCACCTTCAGTTCAGCAGGGACTCTCAGGGCAGGCAGGAGGGGAGTGTCCAGCCCTGCATGGAGGGTGTGTGGCACTGCCACCTGGGCATGTGTTCAGGCAGCTGCTCAGTGCTGGCCATACCCCTGAAGACCTGATGAATGCCCTGCCTCACTTGGAACACGGATCCTGGCAGCTCATCCTTGCTGGCCGTGGAAAGGACCGGCACTGGAGCCAGTGCTGTGTTGGGCAGGATGGGGGCAGCTCCCAGGGCACAGGGAGCACAGGCAGGCTGGCAGCAAGGGCATCCCACAGTGCATCCCTGCTCAGGGAGTGCTGGGGAGGCAGGATCCCCGGGGAGGGCTCTGCAGAGCAGCACAGGGCAGTGCCAGACCCGTTCGTGACGGGAGCTGATGGCCAAGAGGGTTCTCCCGGCCCGTCTGCAGCTCCATCGGCCTCCCTGAGCATTCGCAGCGGGAAAAACTCCAAGGAGCAGCGCAGGATGCATGTGTTCACCGTGCTGTAGGGACTTCCCTCCCACGGGTGACCCTCCCTTGGCCGGCAGCATCCCCAGGACGGGACCCCGGAGGGCGGAACCGAGCCCCGAGTGGAGCCGCAGTCCACATGTGCCACCCCCTGGACACTCGGCGCAACCGCCGGGAACCCGCGGGTCGGGCTGCGGGACACGGAGGGGACCGGCACTCCTGGGATCCCCTCCCGGCTCAGCGGGACCCAAAGGGGCAGCGGGGCTCAGAGACAGGACTCTGGACGAGAGATCAAGTGGGGTTACTTAACCCACAGCCCCCAGAGCGCATCCTCCCAGCTGGGCTCCCGCTGGCTGGGGGGGTTTGGCTGTCCCATCCCTGCAAGGCACCGCAGGGAGCAGAGTTTAAGAAGCCTTACTTTAAACTATCTCCAAACGCGCAAAGAGCACGGAACCTCTGGACTTTTTGACCTCCGGTTTCTGCCAACCCAGCGCTCCAGGGTGCAGCTGGGCTTGGAAGCAGCTGTGCTGTCTGTGGAGCTGAAATCTGGGGAAATGAAGAGAAGGAATTGGCTCTCACTGGCCCGGAGAGCAGAGAACACAGAAACAAAAAAAATCTCCTCTTCTGGGAACCCTTGGAAAATGGGATTTTATATAAATTTATTGCACAAGCGGATGTTTGCACCTCTCTGCACACGCAGGCTCTTGCAGGAGCGCTGTTCCTTGGCCTGGCACCGGCTCTGCGAGCTGAGATCTTATCTGGGGGATGCCCCAGCCAGAGCCAGGGCGTATCAACCCGTGCTGTGCTGAGGACACCTTGCAAACATCCCAGCGTGTTCCTGGGATGTATTTCTGGGATGAAGCCAGGCAGGAGGAGGCTTTCTGCTTTCCTGCCCCGGGCAACTACTTTTTAAGCAAATCCTTTGTTGCCGCAGGACAAATGCTTCCCTTTGGAGAGAGAGAAAGGGCTGCTTTCCACGGGTTTCGGAGGAAGGGATGAGGAGCGCTCTGGGCTCCCCCGGGCCGGGCTGCTGGCGGCAGGTGGCAGCAGAGCCGAGCCGCGGCTGCGCTCCGCTCCCGGGGCTCCCCTCATCCCCGACTTCCCTGATCCCGCGGCCCCCCCGCTCCCAGGTCCGTCCCGGAACGAGCCAGCAGCAGCATTTCCTTCCAAACCGATTTTCCTTGCGGGGCGAGGAACTTCTCTCCTGCCTGTGCCGTGCCCTGGCTCCTTTCCCAGCAGGAAAGGCAAACCCAAGCAGGCTCTGCGCTGCTCCCCATCCTCAACCACCCCAAAACTTCCACCGTGACCTTTGCAGGGCCCTGGTGGGCACGGAGACACTTCAAACATTTCTCTGCCTGCACCATCCTGGGGTCTCACCCCTCCTGGAAAGGATAAACAATTCCCACTGCATGGATTTTCTAATGCCTCGGGGACCAGGGAGAGGGGGAACCTCCTCTCACCTCCAAATACTCTCTAGGAAAACAAAAGCACAGCACAAGGCTGTGGGAGCCATAAACAGGTTTTCAGTGGGTTTTCCATGGCACCTACCATCTGCTGGGAGCTCAGCCAGAACCCACAGCAGAGCAAGGTGGCCAAGGCACCAAGCAAAGCCCTCCCCTGGCACCTGGCTCCAGTGCAATGCTGGGAGGGGCCAGGGACACCCCCACCTTCACTCTTGGGGTGCTCTGGGGTGCCTGCTTACAGGGTCAGGTGGTTTTGTTAAGTCACAGGGTAGGGCTGGCAAGTGCCCAGAGCTGCACCATCAGCTGGATGGAGGCTTGGGGCTGTGCCATCCTCAAAGAAATAGTGAAGGAAAAACTGTAACCCCTGGCAGGGAGCTGGGAGCATCCTCCCCAGACTGCCATGCTCCTCTAAGACCCTGCTTGGTCAAAAAGAGTAATAAATTAGAAACATGGAGAGAAAAACAGTCTGCTTTGAGAACACAGAGCCCTGGGTAGTGGAGCAACTCCTGCCAGGAGGGTGGGCACAGGAATGAGGTCAAGCTGCCCTGAGAAACATGGTATGGGCTGCAAAGCTGGGACCAGGTCCTGCTTTGGAGCCATATGATTTTAGGAAGCCCAAGAGTGGCCACAGGGGTACATGAAGGCTGCTGCAAGCAAGGAGAGGGTCTCTGAGCTTGTAAGTGCCTCTGAGCAGGACAGGAGGTGCTTGGGACCAGCTAGGGATGCTGGTGGTGGAGGATCTGCAACCTGCGGTGCTGAGCCAATCCCAGATACCTCCCTTTTACTCCCTGGATCTCCTGTCCCTGGAAGCAGGGATGGGGGAATTTCCACTGCCGAGGCCCATTGGGGGAGAGGGCACAAGAATGGCACTGCCAGTTCCCAAAGGACTGACCATGCAGGGAAGCCCACCACAGCTGCACAACTCCTTGGGCTGCACTAGCACTGCCACGGTGGGAAACCCTCCCTGCCAGAGGCAGCCCCTGTCTCCCTTGGCAGCTCTGTCTCCTGGGGCTCTGAGTTATCTCCAGCACTGCTGTCCTGGGTGCCTGTGTCACCCCACCCAGCGTGGCTCAGCAGAGATGCAGTTAAGGGCTGGGGCTGCCCTCTCCTGATTACACACAGGGCTGCTGGAGCTTTTATCATGGGCAAAGCCCTGCTGGCTCACTCCATCCCTCTGGCCTCTCCGAGGGCCCAGTGCTCAGAGCCCAGCTGTGCTATCTCCCCCCTTCATGTGAACTGCACGCCTTGCAGCCTGCCTATCTGAAAAGCCCTGCTGAGCAGGACAGGGTCCCTGGCCTCTGCCCAAGGGAAAGTGCCATTTGCTGCTACCTGGGGAACTGGTTCTTCCGGGCAAGGACGGATCCTGATTGCTCTGGCATTGCAAAGCCTCGAACATCAGAAGCTGCTCCTGGGACAGGTGCAGCCCAGGAGCGGCCTCCAAACCCTGTCCTGTCCCTGGCAGTGGGATGAATGAACAGGATTGCCCTCCAGCAGCCAGCAGACCTCTGAGATGGGACAAAAACGCTTAGACAGTGTGTTAGAAAAAGTTTTAATGTGAGCAGCCAACCTCACTGCAATTTCCTGGTGTTTGGGCTACCACACAACTGAGCAGGACACTAGAGGGGTTGCAGGGAGAACGCCTTCAGTAGGCAAACATCCCAAACAGCAGCACTTGGGGAAGCCCCACGGAATCATCTTCCACTGCCCCGTGGAAAGACGGTGCCATCCCAAAGAGTCCTCAAAGAGCAATTGCACTGCATCTGTCACTGGGAAAGGGGACAACATGGAGGTGTTTGTCCCCCAGAGAGCGTGGGGAGGGGGAGAAGGGCTGCAGAGCCCTGGGAGGACACGAGCAGACGGCGTGCCCGGGTGCCTCACAGCAGCAGCAGCAGCAGCTCAGTGCCCCGGCCTCGGCCGGGATTATCGGCGACCCTGACACGCCATCGCCATGTGGAGAAAGGCAGGAGGCGCCTTAATGAGGCTGGCTAAAGTTAATAATTAAATTAACAGCTAAGACAGTCCAGCTGCAGAGACGGCCAGTGCTGGCACAGGGATCGCGGTGCCAGCAGGGCAGGACGGCGCCTGCCGGAGGGAGCAAAACCACCTCGGGACCTGCTGGGAGGAAGGACGGGGCTGGATTTGGCAGCTGCAGGGAGGGAGAGAGGTGTGTGCAGGGACACTGCCCTGGGTTTTCCCCTCTCTGGTGTTCCTGTCCCACTAGGCAGGAGAAAAAAGGTGGCTTCTGTGTCGTGGCCCACCAGCACTGGCCACCCCTGGCTGCTCTCCAGGCTCCAGCTGCTGGCCTGCTCCAGGTTCTGGGCCACCATCACAGGCTCCTCCCTGCTCAGATAAACTGCAGGGATGTTTTGGTTTGGCACGAGCTTTGGTTTTGCATCTTTAGGAGAGGAATTACAAAATAATAAGATAAGGCTGTGGACTGGAAGCAAGCTCAAAAAAAATCCCATTTCAAGAGTAAAGACGTCTCTCCTGCTGGGCAGACTTAGGGGTGATCTTGGTTTAGGACAGAAATTGGTGTCAAGGGTTTCTGGAGAGCTGGAAAGACCACCTTGGGGTGGTCCTGGGATGACCTCTACTGAAACAGAGGCCAGATCTCACTGTGGGAACAGGAGCTGAAGTAAATTGCTGGGGTGGAGAGGGGCAATATGTGCTTTTCTCCTTGTTCTTTTTCTGAGGATGGAGAGGACCTGAAAGATGTCTCTCTCTGAAGAGGATAAACTCCTCTCAGGCTCCTGTTGTTTGCACTCTGAAGTCCTGGCTTTGCTTGCTGTCAGATGAAAATGTGTTTAGGAAGAAACAGTGTTAACTGAAAAGCATGAAAATTGAACAGACTGAAACACAGGCGAGAAATCCTGGCTCTGACTGCACACAGCTTCATTTTGCATTTATTTTGCTCATGATTGAACTTCAAAGTCTAACAAGGAGCCTGGCAGGAGGACAGACTCCCTCATAGGTCAGCACTGTTCCTCTCACCAGACAAGGGAAAGCTCTTGTACCACTGCCAAACTGGGCAGCCAAAATATAACAAAATCCACCTGCAAATTCTGCACTTCTGGCCTGAGATCCTTTCACCCAACGTGGCTGGAGCTGACCAGTCATTGTCATTCCTGCATCATTCTCCATCACCTAACATCCTCAGGACTTCTTCAGTAACTGGATATAATTGACGTTGCTTGATACAATTGTAAAAATGAATGCATTGATGCAGAACATGGCCACTGCATCCCCGGATTTGCAATTAAACTTCTCATCCCACGTTAATTTCCCCTGATGCTGTTGGAGGCAGAGGATGTTTCAGGGCCCCCAGGTGGGTCTATTTTCCCCTTGTTTCTTGTTTGGCTGTGAAGAACCTCAGGTGCTCATTGGAAGTGCAGGGGCAGAAGAGGCAAGGGCAACTATATAAAGTCCTAAAATACAGCCTGGGCTCCTGGTCCACTGGCTCTCTGTGGTCTCTGGACTCAAGATCCTCCTGGAAGCTTTACAGGAGCATGTCCATGAGTATCCCATAGTCTTGCTTGGCCCCTGGAGCTGGGAAAGCAGGCAAGCTATATCCTGGGGTTACTCAGAGATACTCTGGTTAATGCCATTGCAGCTGCTGACTTCAGTGACTCTTTCCTACATCAACAGCTCCAGGCTGGCTTTTTAAAACCACTGGTGGAACAATTCCTTTCCTTTGCTCCCACCTCCAGAACCAGGTGAGGTTCTCCAGCCCTCCTGAGGGCCACTACAGAGCCAAGGAGTTCCCTGCAACCTTCCAGGCAGTGCAGCATTATCTGCCATGCCCAGCCCGGGTCTCTGCAGGGAGGGGAGCTGGGGGACAGTCCCCTTGCCTGAGGCCAATCTCCCTCTGCCATCCTGTTCCTCCTCTGCCTGGGGGGACTGACACAGACAGGCCATGTCCCATCCCCAGGGACCTCCCTGGGGACAAAGCATGAACTTGAGCCCTTTTAGCTGCCCTGTTTGTATGCACAAGCCCACTGCTGACACAGATCTCCTAATCCCCCTGCCTGTGTCCCACGGGCCATGCTTGTACAGCGGTGGCCACGGCTGGGTGCTGGCACTGCACTTTGCTGAAGCCCTTTTACCTCTGACTCACTGATCAGCTGCTGACAGGGTGTTATCAGGAGGCTGTGGTGGGTGCTGTGGCAGTGCCAGCATCCTGGCTACGGGGACTGTCCCCAGATTGACTTGGTGGCACCAGGGCAGACTGCTGGGGTGAGGAGGACTGGCTGTATGCTGCTCTATGCTTTAGCATTGCTTTGCTCCCAAGCTATCATCTCTCCCACTTCGTGGGCTTCAGCTTGGAGGTGGAGGTGGCTCAGCTCACGATTCAGCAGGCTGATGTTTCCTTTGCACCAGTAAAATATTTGGGAAAGCAAACACAGAGCTGGCAAGGCTGAGTGGGAGTCACAGCCAGAGGGCCTGGCTGGAGGCAGAGCACGAGCAGAGGGGAGGGGGTGCTCAGAGCATGGAGCTGTGTCCCCTCCAGGCACCCTGGGTGCACAGGAGAGCTGTGCTGGCTGCTGGGGGAGCATCTGTGCAGGATGGAGCCTTCCCAAGTCACAGCATGGGGAGGAGAGGCAGGAAAACCTGCTCAGCACTGGAACTTCCCTGCAATGGAAGCAGGGATGGGGTCAGAAATATGCAGTGGAGGAAGAACCTCGTGATACCAGGAGCACAACAGGCCCACACAGCACATCCCAAGGGAAAAGGAGGCTCATTAAGTCATGCCTGGGGGTCAAGTAGAGTCAGGCATGGAGCTGCCTCTGCTCCAGCCCCTTTGCTCATGTGCAGGGTGCAGCTTCCAGACACAGAGATGTGCTGTACCCTCCTGAGATCCTTTGTCACTCATGATGTGATGGCTGGTGCCCAGGGCAGGCAGCCAGGACTGGCTGGACATGGAGTGGGTGTGTGCTGACCCTATGCTGGGGGTCACAGGAGGAGACCTGACCTCTGTGTGGGACAGCTGGCCAGGCAGCTCGGCCCCACCATTCCAGACTGGCTCTTGATGGGGTTCCTGCCTGGTCCCACCTCCTCTGGTATCCCCATGATGCCTGTTGGAATCCAGGCTGCTGGCTGCTTGTGCCTGCCACCAGAGTCAATGTGGCTGCAAAAGTGGGAAGGAAAGCATTGGGGTAGGATGCCCACGCCCTCAAAAGTTGGGGGGCAGAAATCTGAACTCCTGCACACAAGAGAGCACAATTATTTTAACTTCTCACTATTTTTCTGTTCCCTTGGCTATCCAAGGAGGAGAACAGGACCCATAGGATCTGTAGCTACTGGTGCAACACACAGACCCCAGCGTGCTGCCTGCCAAGGAAACACCCAGCAGCGATGTCCTTGTGCTCTGGGTCGGGCTAGGATTTGAATGGCAAAGCCCAGGGCTTTGCTTTGACTGCAGAGGGGTAAAACAATATTTAAATAACTGCCAGCCACTGAG
>VZRX01024069.1:0-60162 GCA_013398075.1 Notiomystis cincta | reverse complement strand
GGCTCTGCCCGGCGCGGTCGCTGCCCCGGGCTGGGGGCACGGCTGGGGAACGGGGGTCCCCGAAAAGGGAAGCGGAGGGGCTGCGCTGTCCAAATCGCGCTGGTAACCCGCTGCTGTCGTCAGCAAAGGCTGGAACTGCAGAACACCATTTCCTCGCCTGTCGGGATGGGTGCTGCGCTCCCCTCGTACCTGCTTCGAGTGAATCTGGAGTAGGAGAAAAAACATAGAAGTTTTCACTAAGAGTCTTGGTTGGGAAAGACTTAATCTTTCTCTACCTGACTCTGTTAACTCTGAAATAACACTGCCAGATGTGACATCAGATTCCCAATTACTGTAGGTGCCAGCGTTCTGTAAGAACTGTTACTGCCTAGCGTGATGATTCATCAGAGTTACTGATCTTTGGGAGATGGACAGCTCTGCAATTTCCACCTGGAAAGCTGTCATCTTAATGGGAAGTATAGAGGACCAGTTAATCGTGCCAGGTAGAAGTCTGTTCGGATTGTTTGTCAATTGTAGTCATGGACATAAGCAAAGCTTAAGGAAATCCAGGACAACGTCGCTGTCTGCGTTCGCCTCGTGCGTTGTGACACAAAACTGGTCACATTGCTCCTTTGTGTGAAGGGTGCAGTCTATTGTGATGCCTTCTGAGATAATGATCCCGAGAAATAAACCAAAAAATGCAAAACCGCCAGGTTGACCGTTCCTGTTTGAGTCTCGTGTGTAAGTGCTGTCCAGATTCATTACCAGGCCCGTCAGTCGCAAAGGTGTGTGATTCCTCGGAGTCAGCAGCGACGAGGCAGCTGCCCAGCACGGGCAGGGGGCCCTTGCCACTCCTGGGAGGATTTTTTGAGGGATGGAGGGAGAGTGTGTCATCAGCAGTTGTAGGGTAAGGGAGTAATGCTGCAACACTCAGAATTGTCCTTGGGCCCAGCGCAGTTGTGTCTGCATTCCCAAAGGTGTTAAAAAATGCAGTTTGTTAGTGGTGTGTTCTGGGACGCTTGGCAGCAGCGAGTGGTTGCAGCAGTGCCCCCAGTGCTGCTGCCTGGCTCTCCTCTCTTGGGCCATTGTTTCTTTTGCTGCCTGTTCATTAGCAGAAGAGAAAACGTGTAAAATAAACACGGCTGGTGAGCTCCCACGAGAGGAGAGGCGGGCTGGCAGCTGACCTTGCCTGGCAGCCCTGCACCCCAAGTACCTTCCTGTAGAGTGTGCAGGCTCGTGTTGTCTTCATTTCATTGGGTGGAGGATTTGTTTTGGCAGACACTTACCAAAAAAGATCTGGAGCGTGCATTTGTGGAAAGAATCAGCTGGTGAGGTGAGTTGTTGTGTTGTAGTGACCTCCAGGAGGATCACCCAAGGAAAGTGACTCTTTTCTACACTTGCAGTGGCTTGAGAGCTTCTGAACTCTGGAAAGCCACTACTGGAAGTCTTCGGTTTCTCAGCAGAGCTTACAAAGCCTTTGCAGTGTTCCCAGTGCAGTGCTTGTGTGCTGGAGATACTAAATGTTTCCAGCCCCGATCTGCCACAGGTAGTGAGGAGACCAAAGAATGTAGTGAAGACAGCTTTGTAAAGATAAAGGGATCCCTCTGTGACTTGTTTTACAGGCTTTGAAAGCCCTAATTTTTTTTTTTTTTTTATAATGATTACATTAATTATAGACCCGTAGAGCAGATTTAATGGACAAGACCTTCTCCTTAAGTGTTCGTGCATTCTGTAATGACCTGTGTTGGAATTGGTGCTTATAAAAGTAAAGGCATTGAGCTTGGGGAAAACAGCCACCTGCAAGATCTTGGTGAGTTTCTGCTGTCTGTGTTGGAATATGGATAAGGAAGAGCTTAACAAATCCACCTCCAGGTGGTCAGAACACCAGCTTGTTTTGAACTGTTTGACTCACCACAGCTGGGTGAGTTGAGTTCATTGGGGGCCTGACACAGAGACCAGAGAAGAGGGTCCTCCTTTAATGGATTAGGATTTACCTTCAGAAGCTCATGTCTTGCCTACCTGCTGCAGTATTTTTATGCTCAAAGTTGGCAGTGAAGCCTGTAATATAATAGGCTATTCGAGCAAATGTTTCTGCTTTTTCATGAAGGAGGACTCTTGAAGTGAAGCCTCTGCTTGCTTCTTAACCTCCCAACAGCACAACGGCTTGGCAATAAGTGGGGCAACCATTAGGCTGAATTAGCAACAGTACTGCAGATGCTGTGAGTGGAAGCTGAGGCTCAGCTGAAGTGGCACACCAGAAAATTTTCATGGTGTCTTGACAAGATGCACGTTACCTGTTTATTCATGTGTAGTTTAGCGTCAGGGTGCAAGGTGCAAAGAGCAGAGGGGGGATCCTTCGAGTCCTGAGATACACATGGTCCTGTCCTGTGTGGCAGGGCTTGTACTTCACACTGCTGACTGCTTGTGAGGGACGCTGCAGAGCTGTAATGATGCCTCGTTTTTACTCTCTAATGATCTAGTAGCAAGGTCTGTGTGACCATGCCCTCGTTATTACATGTTCTCTTCTTATCATGTAAATAAATACAGCCAGCAGCCTGACTGACACATGATGGTAGTGTGTGTATGTCTGCGGTAATGAAGGAAGCGTTTTCTGGCAAAACCAGCTTTGCACTACTGGCTATAAACCAAATTCAAAGTGTTTTCTCCAATTCTTCTGTAGATGAGAAGTGTGGCTTGCAGTTAAGACAGCTCGACCTTCTGGAACATGTTGTACTCCTCCGCTCTGCCCTGCACCAGGGCTGGTGCTGATGCAAGCGCTGGTGCGGACAGGTGTTAACAGCACCCCGTTTTGAAAACCTGCTGGATGTATTTCAAGAAAGGTTGCATCAAGGCACTTGGCACTTCTTTATTTTTAAAGCCATTTACATCTTGGAAGTAAGAACACGCAGGTTTTAATGACGGGCACTGCAATCGCTGAGCTTTGCCTGCGCTAACTTTTTTAATTCTCTTTGCAAGTGCTCGGCCAGGGAAAGTGCTGTATTTCCTAGTGGAGATGCAGGAGATACTTTGATTTCTTGAGTAGAGTTTCCTGCATGCTGTTTGGCAGACGTGCTGGGTGGATAAGCAGTACTTTCCAGAAGGCACACCTTAGTTGCTAGCAGCAAGCACCAGGAGTGAGCTGACTATTGTTGAGAGTTTGTGTTGCTTTATGCCTGAGCAGAGGCTGACTTGGCTACCGGTACTTAGGAGAAGGCAGGGGAAGATTCATTAGCATTTCACCCCTCGCTGACTAACTGCCCATAGGGCTTTCCTTGAAACCAGCCTCCAGTGCAGGAGATAAGATGGATGGGAAGCTTGTTTTACCATTGGCATTTCTTCACGTTCGGAGTAGACACGCACATCTGCTTGCTCAGGTATCCAGCTTGGTAGTCCTGCACACACCTATTTCCAAAGTGTTGGGCAATTCTCACTCTGTCGTGGCATGTAATTGTGGAGCTCTTCTGGCTGTTGCAACAGAGCTGCTATCGCAGCAGGAGGCCTCCCCCCCACCACCCCAAGTTTCCTCTCCAAAAATACTGTTTTGTTCCAATCCCACAACTTGCATTTGAGTAACTCTTCCCATCTTATTGGGGAGGATGAAGGTAACTGGAACTTGTTGCTCCAAAAAAAGTGAGGCTTAGTGTTTTCCCTCCCCCGCATACCTTTGCCCTTCAGCTCTGTGCTGGACCTTTGCCCTGTTCTGCACTGTTTGTTTCGGGAAGAGAAGGCTGGGGAATGCGGTGCAGCTCCTGGGAGCTGACTCACTGGCCCTGGTTGCTGGGCTTCAGCGCCTGCTTCTGCTGCGACCTCCGGTTCCTCCACATTGCCAGGTCCAAGGCATTGCTGAAAGATTCTCTCCAAGCATCTCCTTATGCTCACAACTCGTTCTTTGAACTTTATATTGCTTGTGGTGCCATGGAGGTTCTGCCAGGATCGCATCGGGGATCACTGCATTGGGCAGCAGAAGGACTCGGTTCAGATGCGAGGACAAATCGAGTCCAAAAGCAGGACTGGGAATGGGGGCACTGGGGCTGCAATGCTCTGCTCCCTTCCAAATTATGACACCTGATCTTTTTGCCGTGCTCGAACAGTGTGAAATTATCCTCAGGGCAGTGCCAAATGCTGACTTGGATAGAGTTAGGTCGCTCCTTACATACTTGAGACTCTAATGAACCTCCAACACCATCTCTGTGGTTGTGCTTGTTTGGCAAAATAAGGAATGGGCATTGTAGTAGAAATCTGTGCTTGCTGTTCAGACCAGGCTGAAGGTTTTAACTCTTACAGTTATTACGGGTGCTCTTACCCTCGGTCCAGCTGGGACCAGCAAGCTTTGTTCATTCCCAACCGCGATAGCATTTACACAATGGTCTTTAATGCGTTACTTATCCTTTGGTCATCTTGGCATTGAAGCCTTTGCTGACTTTCTACCAAAGGCCTGAGTCTCCACACTGCTGGCTCTGTCAAATCCCTGGCTTGCTGTGTACACAGGGAGCTTGGGGAAAGAGGTGATGCAACCTTGGTGATACCAGCTGAGCTCTCCCATGGTGATGGTGCTGTCTAGGTGTAGCTTTTCGTGGCCAAGAAGTTGTCTCCTGGGGTTGGCTAAAGCCTTGGGTGGGTCTCTGGATCCACTCTGTGGTCTCTGGCATGGCCAGCTCTGCATTTGTTCATTTTCTCACTTGAAACCAGGCTTTGGTTCCACTTGTTCTGCAGGTCCAGGTCCTTGTTGGTGAGGTCTGAATGGAGCTGGGAGACTTACCTCCTTGCATTGAAATAACTGGTTAATCTGAATATCTTGTATCAAATGATGCAGCTGCATGACTTGAGGTCAGAGAGGGAAAAGAAGGGCTTCAAAGAAGTTAGCACAGTGCTGGAAGAATTCAGAGCTACTCGTGTATTTAGGTAACACTGATGTGTGACCAGAACAAATGGGAACTGCATTTGGCCTTGAATAAATCAATTACCAGACTTCTTTGTGGGGAGAGTTTTGGGTCAGGGTCGATCTGGATTGCTTGGCAGAAGGAAGAGGTGGGTGTGCACATGAATGTCCCACAGCTGTGAAGCAAAAACTGGCACGAGGCTTTTGGTGGAAGTAGGTTTGCTGATAGCAATTCTAATGCTGTGCAAGATAAACTTTTGGTTTTGGGAAAGGTTGTGGAAACTGTGGTCAAGTGTCAACATGTTTCTAAAGGGAGGCTCATCCTGTAATTGGAGATTCCCAGAAGATCCTCTTAACTGAACTTTCCTCTATCAGAGCATGCATTTGTGCTGCAGTCTGGGGGGCTTCCCGGGTGGATTGCCTTCCCGAGCAAAGTGGTGTGTGATGTGTAGTGGTTCTGCTGCTTTCAGTGTTGCACCAGGCTGACAGTGCTGGTTGAGCTGCTGGAGCCATCCTTAGCAAGCCATGTGGCCCAACTTTGGTGTGACACTCACTGTGGATATTGCCAGGATCAAGAGCTCTTCCTGCAGCATTAAAGCTACGTGTGCTGGGGGATGTTCTGCTGAGACATGCAAGGAGAGAGAGGAAGGGATGGGAACTGGCTCATGTAATACCTGCTTTATCAGTGAGTTACCTTCACTGTCCTTCTGGAGCAAAGCTGGCTGAGGAGCAGAAGCTTCCCTTGACGCTTCCACGTGTTTCAGTATTGTATGGGAACTCGCAGCAGGGTTCAGTGCTCTACAGTGGTTGTGATTTTATTTTTATTTTGTGAGTTTGAGTCACCCTGTTCCTTTATGTGGTGACAAACTGTGGTAAAGTTTGGTAGAGTTCTCTGCTGCAGACTGATGGTGTGTTGGAGGTGACCGTGGTGGCCCTGCTTTGGTCGGTTGCTGTGTCACAACAGGCCAGGTGGAAACCTTAATTTGCTTTAGAAATGGTCAGCGAGGGTGGTTGTTGGTGTGACTGAGGTCTTGATTGCCACTCAGTCTAGCTCTGGTGACACTCAGAGGTGGCACAAATGCTCTTTGTTCTTTTGATCTAGAAAATGTCTCTCTGGTTCCTCCAGAATACGTGTGACACTCGCAACGTGCTGGCGGGCACATCCTGCCCTGGCGTGTGCTCCTGGGGAAGCGCATTTGCTTCCCTTTGGCCATTCCTTGGAGTGGCTGGGAACAGGTCTGCAACCTGCTGCTGGAGCAGGTGCTTCTCTCCACTCCCAGCTCGTTCTCCAAAGCAGCCCAGGCCGCTGATGGCGCCCGGGAGAGACATCCCTGCTCCACGAGGAAGGGGGAGAAGCATCTGTGGTGCTCCTCGGTGTCACTCGTTTGATCTCTGTCTGGCTCTGCAGAGATCCCTTGGTGACCGTGACAGCCGGGGGGCAACCGGGAGAAATGGGGGCTCGGCTGGGGCTTGTGAACCTGCCGTGTCCTCGACACACGAGGCAGAGTCGAAGCACGATGGGGAAGCTGGACAGGGGCCGGAAATGTGCTGTGTGTCCTTCCTGCTGGCCGGGAGGGCCCGCGGCAGCCCCAGGGCGGGGTGCAGCAGGTGGGACACGGGCGCTGCTCCGCTCTTGCCGGCCCAGGTACGGGGGCACAGCTCGGGGGGCGGCGGGAGGCGGCGGAGCCCGTCCGGGGCTCTGTGCTGAGCACGTTTTTCCAGCTGAGCGGCGGCGTGTGCTGCGCTCCTGCAGAGTGACTCTGCAGTCTGCAGGGCACGGCTGCGCCGGGGCGAGCCGCGGGCGCGGGGGGCTCTCAGCGCCTCCGTTCCGGGCAGGCCTTTGACTTCTTTGACTCACCCGCAGTGCGAGTGCATGGAGGGAACAGGGGGGTTTCAGGGCTAGGCAAGGTAGCTTTTAAGGTAGATAAGGGAGGTTTTAAGAAGTCTGAAAAAAAAAACTGAGAGAAGAGGCGAGTTTTTTCCTGGCTAAATATGTGGGGAAACAAGTATGAAATTGGAAAAACCACAAAAATGAGGAAAGGGCAGAGTTTTGTTGGTGGGAAAGTAGGAGAAAAGGTGTGTGGGGAGATGGGTGTTTTACCTGCCTGGTAACTCGGAGGTGCTGCCAGAGGTGGGTATGTTCCTAAATACTGAGCGCTGTCTTTAAGCAGAGTATTTGTGATGTATATTCAGCCACCACACTAAATCACACAGCCTTTTTTATTTTCTTTATGACTGTGCTTTTGAAAGCTTCTGGTCAGTGATGTAAATGAGTGATTATTTTACCAAGTCTTAGCTACCAAACTATCTGGTTTGCACATTTGCAGATGATGAAGCTAGTGACAGAATAAAATAGTGAGAACTCACAGTTAATAAGCAGCACTCAAATGTTTGATAAGTCAGTGTTCACTTAAACTACAGGAAATTAATTTCTTCAGACTGTCCAAGGTCACATCTTACTTTTTTTTTTTTTATTATATGTTGCAAAAGAAGCACTGAATTTATTCCTGCAAGACCCTTAGGATTCTCACTGCAATTTTTATGCCTTTGCTGTAACTGGAAAGGTTATACTTCCGAGTAGTCAAAAAGTCTGTGTCAGCTCTCCTGACCTCACAGGAGGAGCCTGCTGAAAATAAGGACAACCACAATAACAAAAAGCAATGCTCTTGGCCTCATCTAACACAAAAAGAGACACCTAAAGGAGTGACTGAAGCACTTTACCATCCGTAGCTGTGTCACCTCCAGATGGGCTCATGTTGGCAGGTCAGCAGCAAGGCTGTGCGAGGGGGAAAGTAGAGGGAGAAACAGAATGAAGGATTAAGTGTAAGGAGTGACACCAGTTATGTGTGATGCTGAGAAATGATGTGTCTGTAGCAGCAGATACTGAAATGTGGAGAAACACATCCCAAAAATGCTGTCAGGAGGCTTTTACTGTGCCTGAAACAGAAGTGATGGGATATTTGTGCACGAGGTTCCACCCAGCAAGACAGAAGAGCAAATCACGGAGGTGTCTCCACCATGTGCTCAGATGACAAAGCATGAGACTTCACTGTCTGTAATCATATTGAATTTCACTTCCCAACTCCCAGCTCAACCTTGAGAGCTCGGGGGAATACCAAGCATGATCTCATGCATCCTCTGCGTGCTCAGAAATCCTCTGCCACTGCAGAGGGTCTTGCACTGAGCTGAACTAAAAGGGGACTTTTTGTTTTGGCTTTGCAATCTCAGGTGAGCTCTCCAAGCTCACTGTTGCTGGGGTGCTGGGGTTTTGGGTTTTTTTTTTTTTTTTTTTTTTTTTTTTTTTTTTTTTTTTTTTTACTGTGGAATGATAAATGTGACATTTGCATTCTCTGCAGGGAGGAATTTGCTGTAAATGAGGCACGGTTTTAAATTTCAAAATTAAACCTGTAAAAACAATTGTGAAGATGATTTGGAGGAGACATGGCAGATTACAGTGAGATAACCCTCTTAGCTTCAGTTGGAGGTGAAATCTGAGTTGATGTAATTGTCAGCAGAGAGTGGAACCAAGCAAGGATGGAGTTTGGAAGGTGATTGGAAAGGCTGAGTGTTTGATTAAAACCACGCTGATAGCCTGGGCCACAGGGAGGGAACGCCTCAGACCGAGTGTGGTGATTTGTAATTCAGTTAAGAGATTTAATTATGTTGTCTTCACTGTGCTGCCTTGTGTATCCTACAGCCCCCTGCTTGGCCTTCTGCCTGCAGCCCAGAGGTGGAGAGAGCCTTGCAATTTTCAGTTTCTGGGATTTTCATAGGGATTTGTGGTATCCTTGTCTGATGTTATGGGGCTTTACCATGGTATTGGTGTATTTGAGGAGGTGAGATCTTTCATGGAGAGACTGGATTTCTGGGTACTTTATTGGATTCTCCTTTGTAGGGAGATGGACCTGTCCTGCCCACTCCTTATGGAGTTGTCCTTGGGCAAAGCCTCTCTGTTTGGGTCTGCCCTTGATATGCAAGCAGAAAAATATATTGCAGCATTGAGTGCAAGAACCCTGTCAGAGGGAAATGCCATCCTATATCAGTTCCCACAGTGTGGGATCCAGCTGGCTTCTGGGCTGCACCAAAATGGCTCTTGTATTTCAACAGGAGTCTTTGAGACGTGTATTTTGCTTGATTGTGCCAGAAATTCTACTGCCTGTCACTATGCAGTGGCTTAAAGAGCAGTTTGGGGAGGGTGACTGGTTATTTGGCCCAGGCTCACGTAGGGTTGTTCTGCTGGAAGGCCTGAGGCCTTCAGTGCTATCACTTCCAGGCTTACTGGTGATAAAAGGATATGAGGCAGAGAGCTGGGTCACCAGCTGCTCCATGGGAACAGTAGTTGAGCACCTTTAAGCTGCCTTGGGCTTTCTCTGAAGCCCCTTGTTGGGATCATGATTGGGAATGTTGGGACTCCATGCTCTGGAGCAGCAGTACTTTGCTGCTTCTCCATTTTGGAGATGAGGGGAAGGGGTTAATGGGAGAGAACACCCAGTGTTTGTTCTCTCCAGTGCAAGCACTGATAAGTGGATGGGAGAAACAAGGCCTGTGACCTTCCAGTTATTCCTTGTGTGCCTGTGCATATGAGAGTGTTGGATTTGCAGGACTGTCTGTTTGGAGAGCTCTCGTTCTTGTGGTTGGGTTCTCCAGAACCCCATTGGCATCCCTGGTGCTTGGAGAAGAGACCTGGACCCTCTTCCATGTGGATCTCTGGAAGGTGTTTTTGCCAGGCACGGTGCTGGTCCTGCTGGTGACCGTGTGTTCAGCTGGTGGCACAGCCCTGCTGGGTCTGCACTGCTCCCCTTCAGTCTGGAGGAGACTTGAACAGCAGCAGCATTGAGGTAATCATTTAGTGTGTGGTGTGAAGTTAGTTAGGGAGCTATCTCAGTTAACACTCTGATTTTGGAGAAGGTGATTTTTTTTTTCCAGGGTTGTTCCTCTTGAAACTCAGTGATGCTGGAAGTCTTCATTACTTTTCAAGTACATGAAGATAGCAGGGGTATCACAGCTGAACTTCAAACCTACAGCTGTTCATAACACTGAAAACCTATTTCAAGTATTTGTTTCCATGCAGTTTGTGTGAAATGGATGTCAGAGCTCACACTGGCTACAGCTCTTGAGCCAGTGTAGATGATGGGGGTGTCTGAGAATGAATCCCACCTCTCCTCTGGACAGAGAACAGCAAACCCCTTACCAGGTACTGATACTTGCAGAGGAACTGATTTGGGATAAACCCTTTCGTAGCTTTTGTTTCTCTTGCACAGGCCCTAGCAGTGTCTTGGGACCTAGCCAGCATCATGTCAGAATTGATCCATCTGTCTCATGCTTCAGCTTCCCTTTGAGGGGGTAAAGATACTACAGTAAGTTGAGAGGCATGGGAGGTGTTTGTGTGGACCTGGCACCTGGAGAGGGCTGGGACGATCTGGGTGACTGAGAGCTGGACCCTCCCTGATCCTGCTCAGCAGGTAACAAAGGAGGGGAACAGGAAGCAAACAAGATCTCGGGAGGGATATAATTGGCAGTGTAATCTTCGGGTTTAGGGTTTCTTGCTTTGCTGCTTTTCGGCAGCAGACCTCACCCCCTTCTCTGCTGAGTGTTGCTTTGAAGAGGCCTGTAACTGTCTTGGGAACCTGTGCAGGCACTGCCTTGGCCTCCGAGGGGGAGGGGACAGAGATTTGAACTGAAATGTTGCATAGAGCTGGGGAAGAGATTCAAGCAGCTCTGGTCTCTTTGCCACACATGCTGGACTGTGTAATTTGGACCTTTTCCCTGCCTGGATCGTCCCTGCCAGGCAGCAGGTCAGGTTAGGAGGAGAGATACCAATCGATCCTGCCATCCATCAGCACTTCCCTCCCCAGTCCCTCTCCTGGGCAGCCAGTGCAGCCCTGCAGCTTTCGAGCCATTGAGATCGAGTTCTGGTCACGTCTCTGCTGCCGAGTCCCCGCGTGACCTTGGAGAGGTCATTTTTTTTGCTGACGTCCGAGTCTTTTGTCTGCAAAACGTGGAGGATGATTTGGTTACAACTTCACGGGTTGAAAGCCAGAACAAATCAGCTGGTGCCTTCCTGTAGCAGTGGCAGTGTGGATGAGCCCCATGTCCTGCTGGGAGCAGCTGAGGAGCTGGCTGTCCATCGCTGTGCTTGTACCTGTGCATGGACAGCCCTCACCCAGCACGCTGGTGTGGTGGTCCCAGTCAGCATGCTTTGGTGACTGGCAGGGGGCATAAAGCACTCTGAGGTCATTTTTCCCCGTTAGGAGAGCAGAAGGGTGATGGGAGGTGGGGGCCAGCAGGGAGGTGGTTCCTGCTGGCGCTGGGCCTGTGGCCGCACGGCCCCCCGGCAGTTATGGCTGCAGGTTGCTGTAATAACGAGTCAGCACTTCTCTTGCGTCAGGGATAATGAGCTGCTCTTCAGCCGCTGCCTCCTGGGCCCTGCCAGGAGGAAGCAGTGTCCCTGCTGGAAAAGGGGGGCTGGGGACAGGCAGTGGGTGGTGGAGGTCCCTTCCCAGCTGTAGCTCTTGAGCTGGGAGAAGACAGGCTTCCTGTGCGGGCTGTGGGCCCAGCGCGGTGAGTGTGGCTGGCGGAGGAGCGTGGTTGGCACGTGTTTCCTCAGGGAGCAGCGGAGGGGAGATGGGGGCTCATAAATGGGGTGACTTTTCTGGACCTGTCCCAGATACCTGAATAGCAGCAGTAGCCAGATAGCCCCTGGGGAGGGGGTATGTGTGTGGATGCATCAGCTTTTCTCTTTAAATGCCCCATTTTAGTATACGGTCTCCTCCTTTGTGTAAAAATACCATCAGGCAAAAATTGAAATTGAGATCCACCCCCAGCACCACCTAAAATAAGGACAACTGCCCTCAATTTAGTTGTATCTCCTGGGCTCTGTGTGCAGCTACTCTGAGTATTTGTGCTCAGAGCAAGCACCCCTGTACCACATCTGCACCCTCTCGTGGTGGTCCTCAAAGGGATGCTCTGTGCCTGTCCCAACGTCCTGCCAGCTGCCATGCGCACCTGACGTCCTCCCCTCACTCCTTCTTCTCCCTTTGCTGATAACAGGAAGATTCACAGAACGTGTTTTCTGTTGTAGGCTGTGTGGATACTGTACAGGGCTGAGGAGAATGGTCAGGGCCTTGGGAAATTCCTGGCTCTGCAGATACTGGTGCTGCAGTGATCCCTGATTCCTGTGGTGACTACAATCCCTTTGTTCAGACACCAAGTCTTTCTGATTTTGGGTGCATGCTGAGAAACAAAAGTGTCTGCATTCAAGAAGGAGAAGGAAATATGACACCATAAAGTCCAAAATGCTCATTTGCATTGTGATACTGTGTTATTTCTTGCTCCTTCCCACTGAGCTGCCTAGAGAGCAGGCTGGGCATGGCTGGGAGGGTGTTACACAGACAGGGGAGACCTGCCTGAGTCCTGGGTAGGGATTGCCTGTTTCTGAGCAGGTGGCTGATGGGGTGGTGGAGAGCTGCTGTGAAGCATTGTCCTGCAATATCTGGCCAGTGTTGGGTTACCTGGCATCAGGGTGCCTTGGGAGGTAGCAGGTGTGTGTGGTGGGAGGAATTGGTGGGGCTGGTTTGCTGGCTTCAGCTTTCTATGTTGGGACTTTGAGCAAAAACCCATCTCTGTGCCTTGGTCCTTTGTGTTTTGAGTTTCAGCCTTGGGAGAGCTGGGAAGGGAGCTGACCTGGACAGGCAGCCTCAGTCCTGCAGTGTACTAGATGGGCTCCTTGGAGAGCAGCCCAGGGGGTTTACCTGCTGGCCACATATGTTTCTGCCTCTTTCCCTACCCTGGCTTTCGTGGGAAAAGAAAGCACTGCCTGATTTAGACTTCTCTTGGGCACCTGAGGTGCTGCCCTTAATTGGCAGGCTAATTTTTAATTTAAGTCTCTTGTGCTTGCAGCGGAAAAAGGTGTCCCAAAGGGTCGTTGTGCCTGCTGGTCCCTGACCAGCCCTGCCTCAGATGTGTCCTCCCAGCAGCCCCGTTTTTCAGAGCAAGTCCTGCAGACTGATTGTTCTCTGCTTGTTCTCAGCTCTGGGGAAAGCTGCCTGCAAGTCCAGTGTTCTCAGTCAGCTCTGGAGAGCTTAGAGACAAATCTGTGTTAATCATAGGTGTGATGAGTTGGACAAGCTCAGCCTCTCCCAGACAAGGGGGCTGGATGCAAGTATCCTTCCTTGACAGGAGTTGCCCTGGCAAACCTCTTGAGGTGAATGTGAGCTGCATCTGCCCCTGGTCATCACGTGTGGTCTTTGCTTTCTACTGACCTCAACCACCGAGTAGAGTCACTGCTTTTCTAGTAAATGTAGTGGCAGAGCTGCTCTAGAGTTGTGGCTGAGCTCAGGTGGAGACAAGAGAGCCTTGCTGCACATCCAGAGTGGGACAGAGCAGTGGGGAACGCAGCACTGAGCTGAGAGGAGACCTTGAGGGAATGTGAGTTTGGGGTTGTGGTGGTGACACGTCTGATAGAAGATGTTGCTGAGGGGTCGCCTGCAGCTGCTGCCTGATTTGGTGGCATTTGTGGTGTCTAGAGCCTGGACCTATTGTGAATGGCTGGTTCTGGTGTGGTGTGTTTGATGAAGAGTTGGTGGGACAGCCTAGCAGGAATGCAGACTGGAGAACTGCCCCCCTCAGGGTACAGCAGAGGGAATGTTTGCCAAAGCCTGGCTTTGCTGACTTCCTGGCTGGCACAAAGGAATTTATTTTATCAACCATTATGCTATTGTTACTTATTTTGGGTTTTGGTAACATCTGGTACAGCTAGCTGATCCAAACAGGTGGGATACCAGTGTTACCACATTGTTCCTTTGCAGAGAAGCCCAAGTATGGAAATAAATTGTGTCTTGTTTGAGATCTTAAAGGCCTTTTCTAACCTTAACCATTTCATGATTCTATGAAATACAGGATGTTTCAGCTCACTGATGTAGAAACCTGAACTCATCAGTGACCATACAGAAATACAAGATGTTTAAATACATTTGGGACATAGGTTGGTGGAGGGTTGCAGTAGAACGTGCAGCTTGCAAAGGATCCAAACTGGAGACTGTTCTGGGTGTGCTGGGCTGTCCTTGAGATCATGGCTTCAAATGGCCACAGACCATAACTGCGTAATAATGGTGGAGGGAGTCTTGATTTAACTTTGGGGTATTTTTGCTCCACTTGGCTCCTCCCATTCTTATGTGGGATGAAAGCATCCCTGCCTGAGGATGCTTTGAACATGGTGCAAGTCAAAGGAAGAGAAATAGTTATTTTGGCAGGGGGGTGTTTTTGCATGAGCTGAGCCCGGGCCAGAGAGCATTGCCCTGCCTGAGGGGTAGTCCTTGCTGCAACTCTTGTGACTTTCCAGCTGAATGTGTGTTTTGGGTAGCTGATGAGCAGGAGCCAGGGGCCTGCCCCTGTCCCAGGAGGACCTTGCCTTGCTGGCAGCCTTCCTTCCCCCTCCTCTTCCAAAATCCTTGAAGAAAACATAATGGATTGCTCTCTCAAAAGCAATGTTTTCATATCTTCTGGGGGAGCCTTTATCAACAGGGATTTTCCACACACACTGTCCTGTGTGCTCCTCAAATGAAAAGTCTGGTCCTTCCAGCTACTTAAGTAAACATCTTCCCAGCAATACATAAGGTCCTCCAAGAGAAGGGCCTGTACCTCTAACTGGAAAGAGCTTGGAGGGCTGGGGAGGTTGAATAAGCTGTTTCAGGGTCTGAACCGCCCAGACTCCATCTGTCCTGTGCAGTGGGCTGTGCCTGTGGACAGAGACTCCTGAGCTGGGGAGGGGAAGGGGTTCTCCTGGTGTGGTGAGTGATGTGCCATGGCCTTGGGTGTCCATTTGGTGATGGGTGTGTTTGTCTGGTGTTGGTGCTGTGTTAGAGCCAGGCACAGCTGCTCATGTCCCTCGTGACTGCAAAAAGCAAGGACCATCAGAGGAATGGTCACTTGGCTTTTGCCTTGGCTTCCACCTGTGCTCCTTGTTAGATGTTCTCTGTAGATTTCCATCTGATATTGCTGCTCAGGGGGAGTGTGGGGTGCCAAGTGGCTCGTTGTGTGGATCTTTGTACATTTCAACAACCTTTTTTATTGCTTACTGCTGTCTGTTAGAAGCCAATACAAAAGGTTATTTATGAGAGCAACACATTCGGGTAAACACAGACTCCTTCAAAATCTTTCTCACAACAAGTGGTTGAATTGAGGTGGGTTCTGAGCTGGATTGATGTTTAACTTGAGATACTAAGAAAATACTTCCTCTGTTTAGTTAAAGCAAACAAATTGAGAGAGAAGACCTTTTAAATATGATTTGCACTCCAGCTGCAACCAATACTGATCTTTTTTTTTTTCTCTTTTACAGATGTATTTCCAACTGATGGCCAGTCTGGTATGTATTAAATAAAAATGGAGCTCTTCAAACCTCCTTTTCCCTTGCCTTCCCTGCACTTCTTTTCCTGCATAGTCAGTGCTAACCACACTTAGAAGATTGGTACAGGAGTATGCAGTGGACATTAATGTAACAAAAAACCCCAAACCAACAAAAACCCCATTCAAAAAACCAAAGCAAAAAACCTTCTTAAAGAAACCACAGAGCTTTAATATTTGGCCATTCCAGTATAGCAGTGACATCTTTGATGCTTTCAAGTAGTGATGACTAACCTGCTTGGAAGGTTCTTTCCTCCTGTACATTGTAGCATAGTAAATTTGGATGTCCAGGGTGAAAGAGGTGTAGGTCTTGGTCATCACATGTAATTGAAAACACTGACGTGTCAAGATGCAAATGTAACTCAGGTTGTTGTTGTTTATATGTTACCTGTATACAGATGAATGTGTCTATGAACCTGAGGATATATATTTGAATTTGCAATACTTTGGGAAGACACAGACCTCCCCTGTGGCTTGTAGTCTGTGTGTTGCTGTTGAGTACTGCTGTTAAGGACAACCAAGGTACTCACTGTATTGCTGTCAGTGCAAAGAAAACCTTCCTGGTCTCAGTGGTGTGTGCAGCCTTGCTGTGGGGAGGTTGGGAGGTTGTTCTGTATGGAGATTTCAAACCAGGAAATGAATGTAATTTTCAGAAGCAGGTATTGTTATCTCAATTCCTGCTTTTCCCAAATTGCCAGAAGTTCCTCATCAGGTTGATGTGGTGGAAGTGCCAAGACTGAAGGAAAGTTTTGTGTTTTAACCAGTGATACCAAGATCAGTCAGTGAGAGCCTGTTGTCTCACAGCTGTAGTGCCATGTGGGGATATCCCATAGCAAAGGCACTGGGAATGCAAGTCAGTGCCTGACTTGGCCTTGTGTCACCCCAGGCACATCACTGTGTCCACCTCTGGTGTCCATCTTTGGCTTTGCATGGGATCCCATTTCACCAGCTCCTGGACAGTGTGAGGGGAAATAGCTGTTGATGGTGGAGGCATTGGAAGTAGGGAAATCAGCTCTGTTGTATTAAAGCTGATTTCAGTAAAAATAACTCACTGGTTTAGAGTGGTCTGGTGTAACATTGGAGGCACTGTAATTCAACTTCCTGAACTGAACAGAAGGGTGTTGATTTGTTTCCCGAGCTCTAGCCAGCTAACAATGCCATGGTGTATGACTAGATGCACTGGGTTAAGGCTTTGGTTCCACATTTGTAAGTGTCTCATGATTTTCTTGCTTTCTCAACATATGAGAGTGAAATACTAAGGTTTTGAAGGCGCCAATGTATATTCCCATCTGTTGAGTTCATAGGAGGCTTTTCTTCACCCTGCTGAAGATCTGTCTTTGAGAATTGGGTTTTGTGTGCCTATGCTGTGAACTCAGAGATGTCCTTTGCTTGGCACTGCTCCATCCTCTGTTTTCCAGCTGCTTGGGGACCTTGCACAGCTGCCTCCAGGGTGGGGCATGAGTGTGTGTCTGCCGCAGATGATAGGGCTTCAGAAAGTGTTTGTTACATGTCAGTAGCGGTGCACAAAACCTTACCTACGGAGCTCGGGGCTTTATTACAATTCTGTATGTTTTTTAGGAGATAAGTTAAAGCTTAAACAGGATTCCTCTAAATGGCAGATGCATGGGAACTCTGTGCAGTCATAATTTTCTCCAGAAAAGCCTTCAACTGGTACCATGCTTTTTCCTTCCCTGCACTAAGCTTATCTGGAAGCCTTGGTATCTCAAAACACAGGGAGGTGTAAAGGCAGCAGGGGAAGGCAGAGTAGCACTGCTCCTGCCACCAGAGCTGTTGGGCACTCCCGAGGCTGTTGTGTTGACTCCCTCACCTCCCTTTCTGTGCTGAGGTTGTTGAACGAGTTAATTTCCTCGGGTCACCAGAACTCCCATCCCTGTGTCAGGGATCTATTTTTTAAGGTTAATCCTGTGAAGTCAGGTGGGTTATATGGCTGGATTCCCCTCTGGGTGAGAAGTCCGTTGTTCTTCTCCCAGGGAAATGGTTGGCTCCCAGAGTGGTGGAAGATGCTGAGTCGTAGTATCAGGGTTGGGAATTGCATAGGTGGGGCACCTGAGCCAAAACCCAGCCATTTTGTAGGCACAGTAGATGTAGTGTGCCCCAGAGCCTGTTCCAGCTTGTTAGCATATGGATGCCGGCAGCGGCTGCCCTCAGCCCGGATCATCCCCGCGTCACGTGCGAGCGCTGTGGAGGTGGAGGGGCAGCAGTGTTTGCGTCCAGGTTACCTAATAGTGTTTGCAAATAGAGCAGTTGTTGGAGAGAGGCCTCACTTTCCTTCTGTCTGGCACAGCAGTGCCTCAGTCCTCTCTTCTCCCACATCCCACAGCCAGGGTTCAGCAGCTCTAGGGTGCTTTTCAGAAGCAGCCACTTCAAATCATGTGATCTGGAGTTCAGATGGAAAGCTGAGAGACTTCAACACCCTTGAGAGCTGCGGGGTTGGGCTTGGTGGGCAGAGGGATGCACTCTCACACTCCCACTTCTGCTGTTGAGGAGGACTGAGATGAAACATTTGCAGCTGGATGTCTGTGGACAACTTTGCTGTGAACACCAAACTCTTCTGCTGGTGGCTGATGCTGTTCAGCGCCCAGGACTTGCTACTGTGTGAAATTTGCTGCCTGCTCTGGGAGGGAATACTTTTGCCACTTCAAGTGGATCTCCTGCTAGCTTACTGTGCTGTGTCTGTGCCCTCCTGGCCCTGCTACATGCTGCAGCCAGCCCTCCTCCTCTCCATGGTGGAGGATCCCAGCCTTTTTAGTCTCACCTCTGGAGGAGCTGCCTCTGGGTGGTTTAATTGCTTTTCTTTGAGCAGCTTTAACAGCCCTGTGCCCTTGCTGAATTCCAGAGAGCAGAGCTGACTGCAGGATGCGGTTGTGGATGCGCTGGTGTTCAACAGAGCAGCAAGTGATGCTCTGTCTTGGTTTCACCACTCCTGATGACTTTTTTTCATCTGCTGACCTGATCATTTTGTACAGTTGTCAGCAGTGTCTGAGATACCTTTCTTGAGTTTATAAATGCCCTTTGAATTAAATGCTGTGAAGTTTTCCATAAAGAGATGAGGGTGATGCTACCACTACAAGGAAGTGGTTTTTAATCCTTTAGAAAGAAAAGGAGAGGAGATGGATCTTTAAATTAGGAAAGTGCTATGTTGCACTCTTGTAATTGGGCATTCCTGACTCCTTTGGCAAGACTTAGTCTGATTAGGGTGTTGTACTCTTCTATGCTCTGTCGTGACATGGGAGGCAGCCACCTGTAGCATTGGAATTAGCTCTGTTAGAGAGTGGTTTATGCATCAAGATTCATGTGATTGTGAACCCAGGAAGGAAGTTGCTATATCAGAGTTATTTAGAAAAACCTGGAATGTCTCTGCATCTCACTTAAGGTGGGGGGCATAGGTGAGGATGGTGTATCTTGTGCTTGGGAAACATGCCCTGAAATCAGCTCAGCTGAGCTACAGTAATCCTGAAGTAGCACAAGAGAAGCCCTTCTGCCTGCTCTCAAAAGATCACAGGGATATTTGAGCACCTTGTCATGGTTTTAATGCTCTGAATTCACCAACAGGAGGAAGCCCCCATATCTGTGCTCAGGTGGTTAGGAGACCATAAGATTTCTTCAGCACATTTATGGAGACAGCCTGCTTAGTGGGAGGTGTAGGTATGACCTCCCTAAATTCCTGGGAAAGTTTTCTGCACCTGCTCCTACCCCCAAATCACTATTATTTTCTCCTGACCCAGGAGGTGGGGCTGGATTTCTGCACGGTGCTGGCTTTGTCTTCCTTGGCCTCACAAGCTGAGCTGCTGCTCAGTGTCTTCTTGTTCATGCAGTCAGGGAGCAAGTTTGCAGCTGTGCAGGCTGAGGGCGAGGTTAAGTGGTCACTTAGCGAGTGGCCACTGCTCAGGGGACATTCTGGTCCTGCAGGGATGCCTCTGCAAAAGTAGCCAGGCAGGTACAGCAATCACAGCGGGAGGAACTCGGAATGATGTTACTTAAATTACGTCTCAGTCTCCTTTCTGGAAACCCATTCTCTGCTTTGAGATGACAGCTTTTCCAGAGGCATATTTTGTGCAGAGTTTGCACTTTTGCCTTGTATGACCCCTCTCCCCCCCCCTAGTGGCACGGTGGGAGCTGCACAGTCTCCTCCTAACAGTGCGAACACTTGGAGCTGGAGGGTCTCTCTGCAGGCGCTTGGCTCTCGATTCCTGTCTCTTCGTTGTTAAATATTTACAGTGAGACATACCAGATGCTTCCCAGGAAGGGTTTTGTCAGCTTCCAAGTCCCCAGATGCAGCTGCAGAAGAGGCTGAGGGCCATTGAAGGGCTCGGCGGCGCTGCAGTGACCTCCTCGCACTCGTGCCACGGGCGCCGCCGGTTGTGCTCTCTTGGCCGCAGCGGGATCCAGGCAGAGAGCACCCTTCTGCTGATGACAAGAGATTAATGATGTCTGCTCCTCAGGCTTTTTGTCTGTCTTCTGCTCTGAAGCTCTTTCACTGCAGGGGGAGCAGGTGATGCTCTTGGATTTTGTTGTTGCACCTTTTTTCTGGGGCCATCTCTCCGCAGCAGTGGTGCTGCCTTGGCTCCCACTCTGTTCTCAGCATGCACGTGTCTGTCTGGTCACCCAGGTGCCCTGAGAAGAGAGGGTAGACTGATCTCGGGAGGCAAACTCCTGTCACCAACTCTGGGCATCACCAGCCTTGGGCATGGAGAAGCCAGCAGCTGGAGCATTGCTGCTGAATGTATCTCCGGTGCTGGTCACACTGGTCACGTTCCCAGTGTGCCTCCTGCTTTCAAGATAAGGTCCAGGACCTTGGGCTAGGCCCCTGTTTGTTGCTCTTGGTGCTTATCAGCTTTTGCTGCTGACAAGGTGACCCACTCCAGAGCACTGAGGATGGGGAGGGAGGGTCCCCCCAGCCCGGGCTGTGCTGGTCTGGCCCCTCCACCAGGGATAGCCTGTTCATGCACACAGGGTGTACTCGTGTGCCAGCTCTCCCTGTTGTAAGTGTTACAGCTCCTGCTGGATGAGGATCTTCCCTGGTGCTGTGGAGGTAGGATCTCCGGAGGTGGCAGGTCGGCTCCTCTGAGGGGGGGCCAGGGAGGAGCAGCCTCGCTAGGTCATCGTTTTTCCAACTAAATATAGTTGCCCGTGCTTTCATAAGGTCGGGATTTTTGCATCACGTGACTGTCTTATCCCTCCCAGCCAGCAGTCAGAGTAGGGGATCGTATGTCTGAATGGGTAATAATTAACTGTTAACTAGCTTTTCATTAGAGCCTGGCAGAACAGGCAGAACGGTGCCGCAGAGGTAAACGGGAGCTGAAGAAACTGCTCCTGATCCCTCCTGGAGGGTGGACACCTCCTTTTAATTTGCAAATCAGTTGTCCCCAAAGGTGAGTGGGTAGGGTTAGTTTTTTTTATTGTTTAATAAGGAGTTTTGAGTCTTGCCTGATGTCTGTCCTTGCTGTCCTGTAGTTCCTGTTCATGTCAACCCTCCCTCTCCCCCACTACTGATTTTATTTTTTAGGTCATGAACTATCAGCTGGTCTCTGAGCTGGCTTGGAGGAGGGCCTGATCCTCCATCTCCTCCACGATTTGGCTCACTTGCATACCCGGGGCCTCTGCAGCCTTGCCTCAGGTGCCCTCCTGTCCCAGCACTGAGGTGTCCTTGCTGTGCCTCGTGCCCAGAGCAGCAGCTGGATCAGCTCGTGCCTTTTCTCAGGGGCCCAGACCGGTGCAGTGTTTTCCCTGGAGTGTTTTCCCTGGAGCACCACCGGCTTTTCCAGCCCCTCTCCATGAACCATTTAACCTGACGGAGTGTTTGCAGGTGTCCTTGAAGGCTTTTCTGTCTTCCATGCTGGCAGAGGAATTGCTGGTGACATGCTCTGCCAGCTGGAGATGTGTCTGCACCAGACATGCTGGGTCAGGCACTGGAGTAGCCTCTCCTGCAGGGGTGGTGGGTGCCTTTTCCCTGCTCAGAGAGAGCAGGGTGGCTCAGCAGCTGTGGGGGCCTGAGCCAGCCCAGCTTCCTCATTTTGACAGTTTCTGAAGTCTGGTCAGCAGGGTGACCTTGCTGTGTCCCCTGTGCTATGCTTCTTGGTTTCTGGGAACCTGGGAACCACTGGCTTCCCCGGGAGAGAACCCTTAGTTTAGGATTCTTTTTTTTTTTGTAGAAAACTGGTGGGGGATGGTTCATGTGCTGTCTCATTCTGTATGTGCCTGGAATGTCAGGGATCGTGTGCAGTGCTGTGAGCGTGGATTGTATGTCAGGAGTTTCCTAGAAATCCTCTTCAGGGAAGAGGTTTGCTTGAAAAGGCAGTGGAAAGATGTCACTTGCCCTTAAGAGGGAGTTCATTTGCTACCTTTAATAGTAGTTGTCTGTGCCAGGAAGAATCCAGGGTGCCCTCACTGACACTGTTAATGTTAGAAATGCCTGTTGGCGTTTCCTAACCCGCTCCTCCTGGATTGTAGCTTGGTCACATGTTGAAGCTTTTCTGTCTTGTACTGAGAGGCTGCAGGGAAGATGATTATGCATTTTTGGTAAGTCCAGACCCTTCCTGCCCCTCATTTGCTCTGGAAGTAAATGTCAGACCCTGCAGATAATATGTGCGTGTAAAGCTTGTAGCTTTTTGTGCATTTAAAGGAGCAGTGCTGTTCCTCAGCTCCCTGAGCAGGGCTGTGGTCTGACTGGAGCCCCTGCTCCTTGTGAGGATCTGTGCTGCCCATTTGTGCTGTCAGCAGAGAAGGGCTCTGCACATGTCTTGAGCTGCTCCTCTTGTTCCAGGGCTTTGGGACTCTCAGCAGAGGGGATGTGAGGGCTCGGAGAGTTGGGATTATAACTCGGATGCCCACACTCAGCCTGTGACAGCGCTGTCCTGCCTGTAGCCCAGCCTCCCTCCCAGCACTTTTCCGGGGCAAACTCCCGAGCTCTTGGAGCTGCCTAGGACACCCAGGTGGGAGTGTTCTCATGCTCTCCATAGAGCTGTCAGATGCCCTTTTTGAAGTTATTTTTAGCGAGTGATCTTTGCAGCAGTTGCAGAGCTTACATTGCAGAGAGGTGTAGGCAGCTCCTTGCTTCCTTTGCTGTTACAGTAGGGCTTATACAGTGGAGCTTTTGCTGAGGAGCTGTAGAAAATTGCTTGGAAGACTGAGCCATGGTACCTGCAGCTTATCTCCTGCTTCAGCTGAACAGGCTTTCCATGTGCTTTAGAAGCCTGAATCCCTCTCAGCCATTCACTGTAAGGATCCAGTCTTCTGCTTGGTCCTGACCTTGCCTGTAGTACTGCAGGTTTTTTTGCATGTACAGGAAACTTCTGATATTGCTGAGGTGTTCAGATACTCCTCTTACCTTTGTAAGCAAGGCCAAATGCTGCCAGCTGGGAGCTGTGAGACCACGTGCTGCAAGTGATGGGGCTGACTGTGGTTCTCCACAGTCCCCAGGAGCAGGTGGGAGCCCCTGCTGTGGGGACACCAACCCCTTTGTGCTGGAAGATGTCCTTGTGATAACATCTCAATTAAAGCTGTTGGAGAACTCCATCCAGTGCTCCCTTGTTTCCCTCTCCATGCATTTGCACACCTCTGGCTGTGACTGCTATTTGCTGGGAGGTAGAGCTGTAAAACATTGCAAACTTAGAGGAGATGCAGTCTGTGGGCTGAGCCTGTCCTGAACCTTTCTGGCTTTGTGTAGCTTGTGATGCCTTCAGCAAAATGTGAGCATGCCAAGTAGTCAGTGCTATAAATCCCAGGCTTTTCCGCTTGTGTGTGGAGCTGCAGCGACAAGTGTTTCCCATCTCAGTCTGGCCTTGGCTCTGGCACATGCTGGGAGCAGCTCCTTAGGAGGCAGGGCAGAGGTGGATGTGCTGATCAGTCTCTGGGGGTATCTGCACCTCTCTGCACACAGGGGTGCTGCCAGATGTCTCCCTGGGGAGGCTGAGGTCCCCTCCCATCTGCTGGTGCTTCCCAGCCCCTTTACAGCAGGGGTGTGTTGCTCAGCACAGCCTCTTGCTGATGCAGCAACGGGTGCAGCACCCACATAAGGGGCATAAAGTGTTTGCCCATCCCTCAAGGCTTCTCTGCCTTTAGGTTGAGGGGGTCCTCTTTGGGATGGACTCAAAAAGAAAAGCTTTGTCACTATCTGCAGGAGATGGACTGCTGGTGGAAGTGGAGACTCTTGTTGGCTTTTAGGTCACATCTGGCCTGCAGGACTGGTCCTGCAAATGTCTCAGTGTGCTGTTGGTGAGTATGAAGCTCACCAGCTGTGTCCCCTGATGGCTAAGACTCCAAATCCTGCACTGGGTGCATGGACAGTGATGAGTGCCACAGGAGAGACTCCGAATCCGTGTGTCCCTGCTGCTGTGCAGATCAGGCCACCCTGGGAGAGGGCTTGCTTGAGGCCTGGAGCATGGACAGGGTTGGCTCCCTGAATTTCCCATGTTGCCAAGGTGGGGATGCACCTTTGGGGCTTTTCTCCCTTGGCTCCCTAGGTATTCTTTTAGGCTGGGAAGGGGATTCTTGCAGCCACAGTGGGGTCCTGGCAGGCTTGGCTGTGGCTGGTTGCCTGCTGGGTCTGTCTTATGGGAATTTCTTGGCAGGTTGGCGCTGTTTCACCACATCTTTCTTGTGCATTAGTACCCCAGGAGGGACTCCCATGAAATGACTCTGAAGGAGCTGTCTATCTTCTGGGAAAACACTAATCCCAGGCAGAAATATTTTAAAACATTTTTCTCAGCTCACCCTTGCCCAAGCTGCACTTGTTCTTTCTCACCTAAAAACCTCGATGCCAGAGCAGGTGTCCCATGAAGACTTAGAGTCTTCACATGTGCCAGGAGTGTCCCATGAAGTGTGGGAAGGAGGGAGGATTTTTTGGAGACAGAATAGTGAAGTAGATCGTGGTGGACCACTGGGCACATGGCTGTCTGTCCCACACTGTACCCTCGAGCTCCTGTCAGGGCTCTGGGGAAACTGGGGATACTGGTTTGGCTCTTGCAGCCCCATCAGGACCTGCCTCAGAGCATGTGCCCCTGCCTCAGCCGCTTCAGCACAAAGTCCGGGCTCCTGGCGTGGAAAGCACCTTTATCAGCAGTTTCTCATGGGTGCCAGGCTGTGGAGCAGGGAGCAGGATGGCTCCTTTCTGTCGCCCTGGCTGCTGGGTAAGGACAGGGTGCTGTGTCAGTGTGCCAGAGCTGAGGACTCTGCATTCCTGCTGGGAGCCTGGCTTGCCCTCTGAGGCTGTCCCAGCTGCTGCTGGGATTCTCTGAGCCCTTGTCTACATTGCACGTGAGTGGTGCATCTGGAGCAGGCATTACAACATTTTTGCTATAGGTACAGGTATTTCTCCAGTAGTGCTAGGTCTCTGCCCAGCACTGCAGGTTTATTCCCTGTCTTCGTTTACCTTCTCTAAAATGCCATTACAAATTCCATCAGATGCAAGAAAAGGCAGGAAATCAGACTGCTGGGTGTTTGGTTTCATTTTCCCAGTAAGCATGTCTCCTTGACTGAGCTCAGTGGTCCTATGTCACAGGTCCCTGTTGGGGTGGAGGGACATTTAGCTGTGGATCTACTGTCACTCTGGCTGGCTGGTCTTTTGTGCAAGGGCTCTTCTTCCAGGTAAGAGGCATTTGCTCACCTGGATGCCCCTGTGAGCCTCCCACCTTGAGGGCTCTGTGCCCCAACCAGGGGTGGGCTGAAGGGAAGCACGAGGTGTCTGCACAGCCTTGCCCTTGGTGTTTGTCAGGGGCATTGGGGAGTGAGTGTCCAAAGCCAGCGAGTGCTTTGGCTGTGGCACGGCCACGGGAAGGGTTTGGCTGTGATAGCAGCACTGGGGCTGCTGTGGGTGCTCCCACCTGTGCTTCGTCCCCTTGGTTGCAGACAAATAATCTCCTCTTGGCTGGGCAGCCCCATGGCCAGGTGAACGATCAGGTTCTGGCTGCAGGCAGCAGATCAAAACTCGAGACCTGCTTTCCTGTTCTTGGCTGTGCCAGCATCTCTGTGGCCGCAGGCAAAGCTGCTCCTTGCTTCCCTGCCCGCTGTCCCCGTGCCAGCCTCACACCACTAAAGCCCTGGCTCCTGCTGCAGCTGTTTTTTGTCTGTCCCCTCACACAGAGAGGCCCTGTTTTTCAAGAGGTGATCAGGCACTGCTAGTGCAACTGAAATTATTTACTACCACCAGACAGATGCAAAAGGAGGGTTGTGAGATGCCCAGAGGTCTGAGACATCTGTCAGCAGCTTTTAAAGTCTGCAGTGGCAGTATCCAGAGTCCCTCATTGCTTGTCCCTCGCTCCTCTGTGGGATGAGCAGCACTCACTCTCCAATTCCCAGGCTGATGCAGTGAGGTTTTCCTGCCGAGGGTCTTTTCATCTGAGGACCACAAGATGTATTGCTGGTGCCCTTGGTTCTGTCTCTGTGCCCTGGAGGGTGCCAGGCCTGCATGGCCTCTGCTTGCCGTGGTGTTGGCTCAGCAGGGTGCTGTGTCTGGCCATGTGTGCTCCAGCACAGTCACACCCTCTCGGTCACCTACTTCGGTCTCCACCTTGAGTTGCTGGATCTTGGCTCCATCCACGCTCCACAAGCCCCGGCCTCCCTCCCTCCCTGCCGGGCTGCAGCCCTTTGCTTTGTGTTTGGTCTTCTGCAGCGCTCTGCAAATGCTAATTAGTCTTCTCAGCACCTCAGCGAGATAAGGGATCCCTGTTCATATCTTGCAGATAAGGAAAGCGGCAGAACTTGTTTCAGACAATCTCCTCCCTCCCCCGCAGAGATGATGGAGTCTGCAGCACCCGCCCCTGCAGCCTGTGCCCCTTCGTCCTCTTTCACTGCTGCTTCTGAGGCCCCTCTCTTTGACTGGTTTCCAAAAAAAAAAAGCACAAGAACATCTATGGCCTTTGAGGGCTCCTGAGGTGAAGCAGCTGGAGGAGAGGGCTGGATGCCATTGCCGTGAGCGCTGGGGCTGTGCTGTGGTGGGAGCAGGTGCCTGGGTGGGATCCTTGCAGGGAGAGAGGGAGCCCTGCTGTCCCCCAGCCCCGGAGATCAGAGCCTGATCAGGCTGTGCCAGTCCTATCAGAGCTGTTGGAGCAGGCAGGGGTGCTCCGTATCTGTGGAAAACCGGGCTGGCTGTGGGTTTGTGCTGTAGCTCCTGGAGCCTTTTGAAGCTATATTTAGTTGGTGACATCTGTGGGCGTTGAGTGGAGGATTTTGGGGGCTGGTTTGAAAGTGCTGGCTCTTCCTACACTAGCAGGGAAGTTTAAAAGCCTTGTGGCAAGCTTTGTGCTGTGGAGCCAGGATTCTCAATGAAGTGCACATGGAATAAATGAGGGACACGTGGGATAAATCAGGGACACGTGGGACTGCTGCTGCTCATGAAGAGAGGCACTGCAGGTGGTTTGGGGAGGTGCTGGGGGAAAAAGGAAGGATTCAGGGACTCAGCTGAGAGCTTCGACTCTTTTGGAGTTGAAATCCCCATGCAGGAGCCGTAGAAAAAGGAACTGAGGAAGGGGAGTGCGCTTGGCTCTGTCCTGCCTTGCCTGACTCTGCCTTATTGACACTTCAAAGCCTCCAGCTCTGAGCAAGGCCACGATGAATCACTGGTTTCAAGGCTTGGAAGGGGACCGGTTTTGATCACCCAGGCAAAGTTGTCCAGCCTTTCACAGGAGATCAAAGGCAGCTTTGAGCAGAGCTGAGTAGGCTACTCAGGCTGTTTCCTGGGGCATCCCCAGATAGCCTCTGCCATCCTCCCACCCTCACCCTACCCCAGTCAGGGCTGCTTTTCTTCTAAACAAAGCCAGTGACTCAGCAGAAATCCTCGCTGCAGGATCCTGGCACAGGCTGCCCCTCAGGGCAGGGCCCAGTGGGGTCTCCTCTCCTTGTGTTGCACCAGTGTCCTGGAGAGACCCTCATCTGTGGTCATTGTGGGGCTGGTTTGTGTTGGGTGAAGTGGTGTTTCTCGGACTCTGCGTGTGCTGTGTGAGCCTGGTTGGAGACCTCGCACCCAGACCCAAGGGAGAACAAGTTGAATTCCTATTTCTGCTTGTAAGGATGTGGTGTATGAACAGGAGCCATGGTGAGGTTGAGATCTTGACTTGCTGTGAGGCCTGTGATGGTGTGAACCCCAGCAGTCTCACTCTGATGTGTTAAAACACCCCAGAGGTGCTTCAGTGCCCGAATACTTTTGGCCATAGCAGGATTTAGACACTTGCTGTATCTGACTCATTCTCTCTGTAAATTTCTTCTCTTGAACTTACTGTCCCTGCTGGGATACCTGAGTTCAAACCAGGATTCAACAGCTGCAGACTTTTGCATCCCTCTGTCAGAGCTCTGCTCCCTGGGGAGTGCTGGCCTCGTGGTGCCCTGATGGGTCTTGGCTCTTCAAGGACATGTTTGTTTTGCTGGTCTGTGGGTGCTTTGCAGTATGAGCTTCTTGCCCCCCCTCCCAGCTGGCAAGGCCAAGAGGAGAGGGCAGAGCTAAGGCATGGAGTGCCCTCCTGCAGCACGATGGGGTTAAAAGTCCATCTCTGGGCCACCTGGATTGGTCAGGAGTTTTCTGATCTTAATGGGGCCGTTCTGAGATTCAGGTCAGGAGCTGGCTGAGTTTTCTGTTCACCTTTTCCTCTTAGCCCTCCTTTGCTGAAGGAGGAGCTGCTTTGCTTCCTACCCACTTTTCTCCAGAGCCAACACTCCCACCCACAGCCCTCAGCTGTGTTTTAACACTTTTGTTGTCCTTCTCTTGCAGAACTTACAACTCCAGCAAAAGTGGTGAGGGCTGCCAACCCGAGACAGAGGAAAGGAAGCAAGGTAAGGCTGTGCCTGCTCTCCTCTTGCTGGCCCCCAGTTTCTGGTGCAGTTGTCAGTGCTGCGTGAGCCTCTGGAGGGTCTGGAGAGCAGACCTCTCCCTTCACAAGCTTGGTTGTGGGGAGGCTGATGTGCTGGCCTTGTTCTCTATCTCCTCTTCAGCATTTTAGGGATCCTGCATGCTGCTCTGACTGGTTTTCTGCCCAGCTAGGTCGGGGAAGACCTTCTCACCTCCCCTCTAACAGGGGAAAACCTTTCACGCCACTGCGAGGATACCCCAAATTCCTTGTGGGCTCAGCCCATGCCCAGCTTTGCACTGCAGACAGCGTGGTGACAGTGGTGTGTCCTCAGCTCTGTCCTTCCCTGTGCAGTCTGTTCTCCCTGGCACACAGAGAGCCAGGGGAATTGATGTCAGACAAAGCGACTCCTCTGGAGGAACCAGGCCAACTTGTTCCAGGGAATCAGTGGTGATGGAGGGACAGTTACTTCTGAGGCACAGCTGGGGACATGGGCTGTTGATGTTGGCTGCAGGCAGCCAGTGGAGATGTATCTGGAATTTGATAGGACTTTCCTTGTCCGTTGCATTTCGGAGAGAGGAGGGCCCTGGGGATGGAAGGTGCTGCTCTCTGTGGAACAGACATGGCCATGCACTGGAATTGGTTTGCCCAGGAAACTTGCCTCCTGGGCAGAGGAACATGGCACCTGCATGTAAAGATGTGATCTCCTGAGGGATAAAAAATTAATTTGACTCCAAATTAATTTGGAAATAACAGTCCCAGAAGGGTAAGGAGGAGTTTCTGTGCCCAGATCAACTCAGTGCCCAGCCATGACTCATTAGATACCTGGGCAGCTGTTTGGCTTCTTTCCTCTGTCCTGCAGGTCCTCTGAAACCTGAAAGAGATAGAAATTATGGTAATGACCAGGTCATTTATTTAGCAGAAAAATAGTTGATGTTCCCTTGTGTGACCATGAGGTGACTGGAAGGAGGGAGTTCCTGTCACCTGCTTGAATTTCTCACCCACTGTGAGACCATCCCTGTGCTTTGTTGGCAGCACGTGGTGGTTGTAGTTGGGCACTTGAGTGGGGCTGTGCCTGGCTCTGACTGCCACTAGGTGGAAGAGCTTCTTCAGTGGGATGTAGCTGCTTCAGGTGAATCTGGAATGCTGTGAGTGCTTTCCCTGTCCAAGGGATGGTGCCTGTGATTGAGTGAATTACCCTGGGCAACTTGCTGCCAAATGCTACTGCTGAGGCAGAATATTTGGTGAGAGGCTGGGAGTTTGCAGGAGTGGTGGCAGCCTCATTACAGTGTCTGATGGATGTAGACTTGTCTGCAGTTATTTGGGATTAGTTCAGGGGCCCTGCTTGGGCGGGGAGAGGGGTGGTGTATGTGCAGTGTGGGTGCCCCCCTCCAGCCTCCTGGGGCCAGCTGTTTGTGGGACAGTGGTGGGTGGAAGGGATTCTTCTCTGCTGCAGGGAACAGCACCTGCAGCTTTGTGCACTAACAGGACCTTTCTCTTTGGTACAAGGTTGGTGATTTTGGTGATGCCACGAATTGGCCAACACCTGGAGAAATAGCCCACAAGAGCGTCCAGGTGAGAACACAGAGCCACTGTGATGAGCAGGACAAGGCCCTTGCAGATCTCCCTATCCCTCTGGAAGCACTGGCTGAGCCAGGCCATTTGGGGTGCTGAGTGTCAGTGTGGAGGCAGCCAGGAATAGTGTGCAGGGAATTTCCTTTTAGGGCTGCCCGTGTGGCACACTCCCTCCCTCAGTGCTATTCTGGGAACCTGGAGCCCAGTCTAAACCCTGGGCTGGCTGAAGCAGGTAGGGCAGCTCCCAGACCTGCTCTCCTCAGGGCTGCTCCATGCTAGGTGGGACCAGGCCAAAGTCAGGAGTTCCACAGGAGGAACTGAAAATGCCTGAGAAAGGTTTGGTGTGCCCAGGGGCTTGGCCCTTCCTCCCTGCTGAGGACGTGGGTGTCATTGAAACCTTTCTATTTTTGGATGCTGCTCTGCCAGCTCCTGGCTGGCTGTCAGGGCAAGGTGGTCACTCACCCTTTTGTCACTGGGGCAGTCTGGTCCCTTACAGGACAGCCCTGTCCATGAGCATGAGGTCTCCCTGTCAGCCCATCTTGGTGACTCAGCTCAGGCACTTCCCAGCATCTGTAGAGTCCCTTGCCCTGCTCAGCCATGAGCCCATCCCTGGGAGCAGGACAGCTCTGGGGATGCATCCAGCCTAGGGCAAAGTCTTGCTGTTCCTGCTCCTGCTGAGACAGCTGGGTCTGCCTCCAGCTCCTCACTTCTCCCACCTCTCACATCTTTCCTGCCCTGGTGTGTCCCCAGCAGCCACACAAAGCACCGTCCCTTCGGAAGCTGCCTGTCAAGAAAGACATGAAAGAGCAGGAAAAGGGGGATGGGAGTGATGGCAAGGAGAGCCTGAAAACCAAATCCGATGAGTCTGGGGAGGAGAAGAATGGTGATGATGACAACCAGAAGTCAGCCCAGAAGAAGAAAGGTAAGGCAGGAGCTGGTGGGGACAGTCCCCTGGGCTCAGCTTGTCTCCTCCTTCACAACCCACAGGCAGGTGGAAGCATCCTCTGCCTTCCTTGGGGGCCTTGCTGCAGGACACAATCCCAGTGCAGGAACACCTGTGGGAAAAGGTGTTTGCTGGCTTCAGGTGTCATTTTGGTGGGAGCAGGGCCCGAGCAGGGGCAGGGCAGGAGTCTGCCCTCCTGTGTGCTCCACAGTGGCAGAGAACAGCCCCTCACTGTGGGTTGTATCAGCCATGGTTGGCACGTGGGCTCAGTCTGGCCTGAGCCTGGGCAGGCAGAAGAGGGCAGAGGAGGGACAAGTGCTGTGACAGTTGCCACAGGCAAGGTCTGAATCATGTCCCTCCATGTCTGAGAGTCCTGGTCAGAGTTTTTCTGCTTCCAGCGAGGCCTGGAGGGACATCAGAGGAGAGGATCTGTCCCAAGGGCCCTGCTGCTTTCTCTCTTCCACGTGTGGGTGCTGCGTGGCAAGCCGGGCTGCGGGGGAGGAAGCAGATGCACTCTGAACCTGTGTCACACCCAAACCCTGTCCTTTTGCAGGCAACAAACACAAGTGGGTCCCTTTGCAGATAGACATGAAGTCAGAGGTGCCTAGGGACAAAACGGCCTCTCGGAACAACCGGCAGAACGAGCAGCACAGGCACCCCTCCAACAACCGCGGCGAGCTCAAAGGTGGGGGCTCGGGTTGGGCACCCGCTCCTGGCCTGGCCACGGGGCACAGCAAGCCCTGGTGCCCAGGGGCAACTTCCCTGCATTCAGAGGGCTCCAGGTGCAGCGGGCTTGCTCCAGGGAGGTGCTGCCTTGCCCTAACACCCCTCCTGCCTCTCCTTCCCTGTGTGCTGCAGGCTGGCACCCCGACAACAAGCACGAGCGCAGCTGGCAGGACCACGACGAGACCTCCAGCGTGAAGAGCGAGGGAGGGGCCGTGCGTGGGACCTTCCGGGGCCGGGGCCGCGGCCGGGGCAGGGGCCGTGGCCGTGGCAGAGGAGGTGATCACCGTGTGTGTGTGCGCTCCTGTGACTGCAGGAGGAGTGACACAGTGTGCAGAGCTCTGTGGCTGTGTGCCTGAGACACCTGGGACTCTGAAGTGGGCTGGGGAGGGCGGAGTGCTCCAGGGTTACAGGGAAACACTGTGGCAGGTCATTCCAGATGGTAACTTGAGCTGCTTTTAACAAAGCAAATAATTTTTACAAGTATTTTTATAAAAGCAAATGCTTTCCTGCTACTTAGGCCAAGCTCCATTTCATGTTTTCTGCCCCTTGCAATACCTCTGTGAGCAGGAGTTGAAGCATGTTGATAGTCTGTGAAGGCTTTATGCAATGTTGAGAGCCAAGCAGGAATCCTGGCTGGGGTTTGACTGGCAGAGAGGCGGAGGATGAGGGATGTGGGTGCTCCACTGCAGGCTTCCGGGGGATCCTCAGGAAGAGGAAACTATTTGTGCAGGAGTCCAGCCCCACCTGGCAGTGCAGCCTGCATGGCAGATCCCAGGGGCTCTGTGCTGACCCTTCCTGGTGTCCCCCAGGGCACTTTGACTACCAGTACGGGTACCGGAAATTCGAGAGCTCGGATGGCTCCCGCACCCAGAAATACGCCAGCAACATCACCTACTACTTCGACAACATCAGCAGTGCTGAGCTCTACAGCGTGGACCAGGAGCTGCTCAAGGATTACATCAAGAGGCAGATGTGAGCACCACCTCTTGTCCTTGTCTGAGCATTGGGTGGTGGGGACTGTGCAGCCAATCCTATGGGAGGGGTTAGAGCCAGGGTGTTGACTGTGCTTCGCTTCCAGCACCAGCCACATCTGGGCTCCCCAAGCTTGCTCCCCTCTGTGTGTGTGTGTGTTATTTCCTTGGGGGTGCCCAGAGGTTGGTGGTTTGGAGCTGCCTCTCTCAATGACATGTTGTCCATACAGAGAATATTACTTCAGTGTGGACAACCTGGAGCGAGACTTCTTCCTGCGCCGCAAGATGGACTCGGAGGGCTTCCTGCCTATCACACTGATCGCCAGCTTCCACCGCGTGCAGGCGCTGACCACCGACATCAGCCTCATCATCAAGGTGAGGGAGGGCAAGGAGAGGTGCCCTTTCCTCCTTCTTCTGCTTCTCACCACCTCTGTGTAATGTCTGCTCACTATGAATGAGGTGCAAGTGGAGCCTTCCCTTGACCTTGACTTGCTCTCATCTCCTATTAGTCCTCCCAGGGAGGAATGGCTTGGGCTGACCCCCTCAATATGCCAAAGCAAAGGCCCTGAGTTAACTAACTGTTGCTTGGTTCCAGGCTCTGAAGGACAGCAAGGTGGTGGAAATCATGGATGAGAAGATTAGGAGAAAAGAGCAGCCAGAAAAATGGGCTTTGCCTGGCCCTCCTATGGCAGACTACACACAGACAGACTTCTCACAGTTCATCAATTGCCCCGAGTTCGTGCCCCGGCAGAGCTTCCAGAAGGAGACTGGTGAGCACTGGGGGAATGTGGAGGGAAGTGTGGGATGCAGTGCTGGGACTGCAGCATGGCTGAGACCCTGAGAGTCAGGAGAGTTCCCCAGGGCAGGACTCTGCCATGGGTTTTCTGCTTGGTGGTGGGAGCTGATGTGGGCTCTGTCCATGGACCCCCCAAAATGCTGCTGCCTCCAGGCATGGGGTAGTGTGAGAGACTGAGTGTGACTTGTCCTCTGTTGGGGCTGATGGGATTCAGAGAGCATCAGTCCTGCTGTGAAAGTCTCTTGGCTTGTCTGGAAATAGTCTATAGCTGCTGGGCAGAGCAGAGGACACTCATGAATCCAGCCTTCCTTTACTGGTTGAGGAGATACTGGGCACAAAGTGAGCATCAGGTGTGGAGCTGTCAACCAAGTGGTAGAGAAGGGTCTTCTGTCCTCCGTGTGCTGCCCCTGCTCTTGTCACCCTGTCCCATGGAGGCTGGCAGGAGCCCAAGGCTGGGCTTGAGAACCCAAGTGGAGGATCTTCTTGTTGCTGTTTTGGCAGGTCTGTTCCCACTGGCTCCAGACTCTCTTGGGAAGATTTTCCAGAGAGCAGCAGAGCTTTAGGGCTTTGTTTGTCTGGGAAGGTCACCTGCAAAGCTGTGTGGCCACCCCTGGCATCACAGCCTTAACTGCAGATTCCCCCTCCAGCACTTGTGGCCACTGTGCTGGTAAGCCTTGGCCACTGGATGTCAGTTAGTCCTGCAGGCTGTGCCAAGCTGCCAGAATGGTTGTGTAATCTGTAACTACACCCTCTGGGTTCCCTCCCTCCCTCCCTCTAAAGCACCTTGTGGCTCTCATTGGCTCCAGAGTCTGCTCCAGGCTCCCCACGTCCTGCCAGCCCAGTCCCCACCAAAACAGAGGAGGTCAGTAACCTGAAGACAATGCCCAAGGGCCTGTCCACAAGTCTGCCAGACCTGGATTCAGAGACATGGATTGAAGTGAAGAAGAGACCCCGACCCTCCCCAGCCAGGCCTAAGGTAAGTGATGTAGGAGCTGTTGGAGTGGGAGTCTCCCAGTGGTTGGATCATACATAGGCAGGCTTCAGTCAGGTAGGGCCTTTTGGGACTGATGTCCCAGTCTGTCCTGTTTCCAACTGAGCCCCTTTGGAGCTGCTCCTCAGTGGTGTAAATGAAGTGTTCTTTACTCCAGATGGGATGGAGTACAGAAACAAAGGGCAGTAGCTGGGTCTTGTGTAACTGTGTCACCCTTGTCCCTCTACCTGCAGAAGCCAGAGGAGTCAAAGACACCGCAGCAGCAGAAGCAGAAGGACCAAGATGAACCCGAGGAGCTGGACTTCCTGTTCGATGAGGAGATGGAGCAGATGGATGGCCGCAAGAACACCTTCACCGACTGGTCAGACGAAGACTCGGATTACGAGATCGACGACCGCGATGTGAACAAGATCCTCATCGTGACGCAGACCCCTCCCTACCTGCGCCGGCACCCCGGCGGGGACCGGACTGGCAACCACACTTCTAGGGCTAAGATGAGCTCAGAGCTGGCCAAGGTGATCAATGATGGGCTGTACTACTATGAGCAGGACCTGTGGACAGAGCAGTTTGAGCCAGAGTATTCACAGATCAAGGTGAGAGCGGCTGGTCGGGGATGGGAGGGATCCCTGTGGGCTGTGGGGATCCTCGTGGGCAGCAGTGGCTGCTGGGCTGAGGTGAAAAGGGTAGTGCAGTGGGTTACAGCCTACAGTGGGGTAGAGCTAAGCTGGGATTAGTCCTCTTGCAGTGTTTGGGATTCTTGGCTCCCAGCATCCTCCTTGGCCATAGCAGGGATAAACACAGCACTGTGACCAGACAGGAGGCTGCAGCCAGGTAAACCAAGTGCCAGTAGTGAGTGACCTGGAACGTGGGGCCCATTGTTCTGCCAGGATCTCGGCTGGCAGTGCCAGATCTGTGAGGGGAACTGGGTGTCTGTGCACTGCCCATAGTGCCCTGTGCTTTGTGGCACAGTCTCTTGGAGATGACACGTTTTGGGGACGGATTCATAGGTGGTTGGGCTGCACTTGGCCTGTGCTCTTCGTTTTGGTGTCAGTTTGCATAGACATGGGCTTTTTATAGAAAACCCATCTGCCATTTTGAAACGTTTGGGTCCCAACTTGGTGACTCTTACTTTTGGGGACTTGCCTAGACTCAGTGACAAAGATCATGGCTGTGAGGTGGGATGACTTACTGGAGCTCCCAGCAGGGCTCAGTGCTTCCAAGTCTGGTACCTGGCCCATTGCTGAAGCTGTGCTGCTCTCTGGGGTGACACAAGCTGAGGGTGACAGGGACGACGTGTGTTGGGTGTGGGTCCTTCAGCTCCATGGGAACATTGTGCCCCCTGCCAGCGTGGCTGTGAGGATGTAGGGAGGGGGGCTCTAGGGACACAAGATGGTGGCATGGGGGGTCCTGGCCAAGAATGCGTCACTGAGCTCATCCTGAGCTTTACTAAAGCACTGGATCTGACCTGGGTGATAAAAGCCTGAAAGAAGCAGGTGCTGCTTAGTGAAGCTGCCTGGTGGGATCCCTGAAAACTTGGCAGCAGCAAGTGGCTCACACCTGGCCTGTGCAGTGTCCAGTTTTGTCTGCTGCATCTCTTCCCGCCCCTGTGCTGCCCTGGACACCCAGGCCCTATGACTGCACTCAGGGCCCAGTGTTGTGGCTGTTGCACAAGCAGAGCTGTGGTGGTGATGAGGTGAATGGTTTCTTCATCATTTTCTTTCTCCAATGCAGCAAGAGGTGGAGAACTTCAAGAAGGTGAATATGATCAGCAGGGAGCAGTTTGACACCCTGACCCCAGAGCCCCCCGTGGATCCAAACCAGGAAGTCCCTCCTGGTCCCCCCAGGTTCCAGCAAGGTAAGAGATGGGGCATGAATGGGTGGGACCAAATTTGTCCAGGCTTCTCATGCTGAGAAGTTCTCAGAGGCTGGGTAGCAGCTGGGCAGAAGGAACTGGAGTCACAGGTGTGGTGGATTATCGAGTTCAAAGAGTTCACAAAATACTCTGAGTTGGATCTTCCCCAGATTAATGATGCTCTTCCAGCTGAATGCTTTGGGGCTCTAGAAGAGCAGCCCAAAAGCAGGAGTGTCCCAGTGGAGTGAGGAAACCGTGGCAGACATAGATGTAGTTGCTAGGATTTGGCTTCCCTCTTGGACCCTCTCTGAGTACTAGGGAGGCAGCTGCCTGCTGGGCCTTGTTTGCCTGTGTGACACCAGGGCCCTGTCCTTGGGGACAAGGATTTGTTGCTGCCATTAACCACTAGGAAGCAGATACCTTGTGAGGAGCTCAGTCTTTGCATCTGCTGCTAGGATTTGGGCTTTCTGGCCAAAGTGGATTTCAGGCTGCTTGTGTGGGAGAGCTGGGCTGTGTCCCTGCATTCCTGCCCCTGCTGTTTTCCATCTGCTCTGGTGCCGCAGCCCAGGCTGACTCGGGCGGGGTTTGTCCCTCAGTACCCACAGACGCTTTGGCCAACAAGCTCTTTGGCGTCCCCGAGCCTTCCACCATCGCCCGCTCCTTGCCTACGACCGTCCCAGAATCGCCCAACTACCGCAACGCCAGGACCCCCCGCACCCCGCGCACGCCTCAGCTCAAGGACCCGACACAGACGCCCCGGTTCTACCCAGTGGTGAAGGAGGGCAGGACGATAGATGCCAAGGTGGGAGCAGGGGGGCCTGGGGGACGGGAGCTGGGGTCTCCCAGCTGGGGCCTGGGAGGAAGGGAACACGTCCGTGATGCTCCGTGTCCTGCAGACTCCGCGGAAGAGGAAGACGAGGCACAGTTCGAACCCTCCGATGGAGTGCCACGTGGGCTGGGTTATGGACTCTCGGGAGCACAGGCCCCGGACTGCCTCCATCAGGTACCAGAGACGGCGTGTGGCAAAGGGAGGAGGCAGAAATGGGAAAGGGAGGGGAATGGCAGCATCTAGTCTTGAAGGGCAGGCCTCTGTTAGGCAATGGCAGAAAGGAGAGGGATCAAACCTGCCCTTCCTGGAAAGGAGGTTCTTCCTTTCTCCTTCCCTCTTGAAGAAAATCTGTACCCTTGGAGAAGCAAGATGAGATTTGATTAGAAACATTGCTCCCCTTCCTAGTAAGCTGCTCATGTCCGAAACTCAGGGTAGTGACAGGTTGTGGTTGGGACCAGCAGACAGGTGGGGTGGAGTGTGACCCCGCTCTCTTGGGTGATGCCAAGGAAGGGTGCTGACTGCAGTGTCTCATGCTCAGCTCCAGCCCCTCGGAAGGGACCCCGGCCGTTGGGAGCTACGGCTGCACCCCGCAGTCCCTGCCCAAGTTCCAACATCCCTCGCACGAGCTGCTCAAGGAGAACGGCTTCACACAACACGTCTACCACAAGTACCGGCGGCGCTGCCTTAACGGTAGGGGCTGCACGAGGGGTGGGACAGGACCCTGGCAGGGGTGCACACAGGCAGGGTCCTGCAGGACAGCCCTGCTGGCAGCTGCCGTGTCCCCATGGTTTGTGGGGAGCGTGGGCTGTGCTCAGGGTGTCCAGTGCTGGGGCTGGCTGTCATCACAGGGCCCTCCTGCAGTGAGCCCCTGACTCCCTGGGAGAGGATTGGTCCTGTAATCATCCCCTCTCCCCCAAACAGAGCGGAAACGACTGGGCATTGGTCAGTCCCAGGAGATGAACACACTTTTCCGGTTCTGGTCCTTCTTCCTTCGAGATCACTTCAATAAGAAAATGTATGAGGAGTTCAAGCAACTGGCTGTGGAGGATGGGAAGGAGGGATACAGGTAAGAGAGGAGTGGCAGAGTGGCCTTTTCTAAGGATTTGGCCTTCTACAGGGCTCACAGCAAATTAAGGCAGTGCCTCTGCCTTGCATGAAGGTGGGTCTGGGGTTGTTCTCAGTTTCCTGCTGCTGCCCTGGTGTGTGTGTCTGAGCCCCATGTGCTGCTCCCTTCCCAGGTACGGTCTGGAGTGCCTTTTCAGATACTACAGCTACGGGCTGGAGAAGAAATTCCGGCCAGACATATTTAAGGACTTCCAAGAAGAGACCATCAAGGATTATGAAGCTGGTAGGTGCCTCCTTCGGCTTCCCTGGGATTGGCCGTGGTGTAGCTCAGCTGCATGGTGCTCCTGAGCCCCTTCTCATCATTTCAGGGAAGCCATGTAGTGCTGTATGTTGGGGACTGTGATGTCCTGTTGCTCATCTCACAGGAGAGGGTTGAGTAGATCCCTCACCATCCTGAAGGTTGCTGGGGTTGGAGGTAGGCAGTGGGAGGCTGCAGCTGTCCCAGAGCATTCCTCTAGAGGCACCATTTCCCGTAGGATTTCTCAAGGCCCTGCAGTGGCTCAGCCTTGTCACCACAAAGTCAGCTGAGCCTGGGGGCATCCCAAGTCAAGGGTCTGTCCAGGACTGATTTAGGTTGCTTCCCTCCAGGTTTTCCACCTTGCCTAGGCTGTGCCCATCAGCAGGACAGTATGGTTTGCAGGGAAGCCTGGAGGAAAGGTGTCTTGTTTAGTTCTCGTCCTGCTGACATCTGGATTGTTGTTTTTTCTTCCAGGGCAGCTCTATGGGCTGGAAAAGTTCTGGGCCTTCTTAAAATATTCCAAAGCCAAAAATCTGGACATTAACAGCAAACTGCAAGAATACCTCAGCAAGTTCAAGCGCCTCGAGGACTTCCGAGTAGATGTGAGTAGACACAATTCCTGCACCCTGCTGGTGGCCCCTGCAAACGGCCCTCTGAGGGTGGGGGACTTCGGGGGTCCCCACGTGGTGGCAGGAGGGGGGCAGTGACACCTACTGCCACTCCCAGTCATTGCAGCCAGGCCAGGAGCAAACTGTGGGATTGGAATATGGCAAATCCACTCAGTGTGGGATAAGGGAGCTGGGCGGGCCTGTCCTTCCTGATGAGGTGAGGAAGGAGGAGGAAAGGGAGCACTCATGATTTGAGTAGAGCCAGCACTTGTGTGGAGCTTTGGCTCCCAGACTTCTGGACTGTGCCCCTGTGTGGGAAGCAGGTGACTATAAGCAAGTTGTCACCATTGTGGTCAATTTGGAAGTCAGTCTTTTTGTCAAATCTGGCAGCAGGAAATTTGGACAGAAGGGCAGCTGAGTGCTTGGGGTGAATGTGTGTGTTTCTTGTGGGTCAGGGAGAGAAGCTGCAACTGGAGGCTTGCTGGAAGGCTGTTTCCTGATCCCAGGGGAGGGTACCTGCATTTGGAGGAGGCTGTGATGATACTGGGGTGCTTCTCTTCCAGCCACCCATGGGGGAGGAAGGTGGACACAAGAGATACCCTACGACGTCAGGGGGAGATGGCAGGAAGCGCTACCCATCCCAGTCTTCCAGCAAAACGGTCAGCCAGTGCCCATCCAGCCAAGCCCACGCCTCACCCAGCCAGCCTGCACAAGAGGATGCCAAAAACCTGAGCCAGCAATCCCCTGCCCCATCAGCTGCAGAGTCGCAGACAGTGGGGAAGTAGAGAGGCTGCAGCGTCCGCTTCCTGCGGGGGGGTGGGGTGGGTTTGTGGGGAATGGCTCGGAGAAGGGCAGACATGAGGGGGTGGGACAGGAAGGGAGCTGGAAGGTGGGTTCCCAGGAATAGGCTGCTTGGGAGAAACTTCAACGCACACGATTTTCTTCTCTTGTGGCTGGAAAGCAAAGACTATCTGCATCCAAAACACCATTTTGCTATTACTGCCCTGACCAGAGCCAGACCCACTCCCAGCAGACCCACCGTTTCCCTTCCCTCTCCTCCTGTGCACACACTCATGTCTTAGTGTCTCTTCAAAAAAAAAAATGTGTTCTGGCTGGGTTGGAAAGGGGAGATTTTTTTTATTATTATATATATATATCAAGTTTTAAATTATTGCTAGAAGTTCGTCTGGATTTACCAAAACAAGTTTGCTCTGTGTGGCCCCAAGGAGTCCCCTGTGTGTCCCCCTCGGATGGCGGGGCAGCCGCTCAGGAAGCTCGGAGGAGCGAGGTTCCCCAGTGGGGGGCCGAAGCCACAGCTGTGACGATGCTGCGGAGCCTCTGATCTCCATGACCCGGCTGGCGTCTCCCGTTCCACGTCCGGCGGTGCCTCCCGACGCCGCCCTCGCGACAGGAGCTTCGCCCTGTTCGTTCTTCCGCTCCCTTCCCCCAACGTCTTCACCTTCCCGAGGGTCTGGCTCTCCCTCTGTCCACCTCTCCCTTCCGTCACGGACAATTTGGAAGTCAACCAAAGGACCTTTGCCAAGGATCGGCTGTTGTGACTCCTTCCTGCGAGGGTGGCTCGTTGGGAGGCTGCAGGCACCTGGCCTCGAGCCTGTGTGGACGGTGCACCCGCTGCCCCAGGAATGCCCATCGCTTGCAAAGACAGGACTTTGCCGAAGGAGCTTTTCTCTTCCTTTTCCCTTGGAAAAAAATGACATAACAACAACAAAAAAAAAAACCAACAAAACCACCACCAACAAAAAACCACAAACCCCTCTAAAACAACAACAGAAAAACTCTTTAAAAAGACACATCTCCCTTTGCTTTCTTCCTTGGAAATATTATTGAAGAAAAAAAAAAGAAAAAAAACACAAAACAAAAAAACAAAAAAAAAAAAAAAANAAAAAAAAAAAAAAAAAAAAAAAAAACACACAAACAAAAAAAACCCCAAAAACACACAAAAAAAAGTTGCCTTATGGTGGAGCTGGACCGGGGAGGCTTGTTAGCTTCCTGCACCCTGGGGTGCACTGGGCTCTTGGCTCCCCCAGGCCCAGAGACTCCTCACGGCATTGCTGCCGAGCCGATCTTCCCTGCGGCCTTTCCTCTGACCCCGCGGCTCGCTCGGATGCCTCCCCCATCCCAGAGCCTCCCTGCCAGGCCTGAGTCTCCTGGGGAAGGTGCCCGGGGCAGTCACATCCAAGACTCCCGCAGCAGTCGCCGCCGCTCCGCTGAGTTCGTACCATGGCAGCCTTGTCCCCACCACAGCGACTGTTCTTGTCATGGCCTTGCTCGCACCCCGGCCCCCCCTGGGCAGGAGGTGGGTCTGCTCCTGTCTGTGCTTCCAGCGTGGCTGGGGAGTGAGCAGGGACATTGTCACAGCAGCTGGGGGGCCTGGTGCTGGCTGTGAGCAAGGGCTGCTTCTGCTGCAGCCTGACAGAGAGCGAGGCAGCCCTGGGAAAGCTCTCCCACAGCAGTCACGGGCTCGGGGCTGCTGGTGGGACTTGTGCAGGGGTGAGCAGGAGACCTGCCTGGCACAGGAGAGCTCTCGCCTGGGTTTCCTCGTGTGTTGTGTTGTGGCAGGCGGCTGCATGGAGTCTCCCACTCAGGGCACAGTCCCTGTGCATTTCCAAGGGCTGAGATGACACCGTGTAGCTCCTTACTTGCCTGAGGCAGGGGCTACTGCAGAGCTGCTGTGGCATTTACTTGATTGATCCTTACACCCAGCACTGGGAGGGCTTTGGCTGGCAAACCTTCACAGGCTGTGAGCTGGATCCTTTGTGAGGAGCATGTCAGGCGTGAGATCTCTGAAATGTCCAGTGCTACCTCTGGAGATGCTCCAGAGGTACCACTGGAAAGTCATGTTCTTTTCCAGCCAGACCTGCTTGCCTTGCTGCCACCAGGCTCCTTCTGCTGAGTCCCTGGGATACCTGGCTTGGCTGTGGCTCCGGGGCTCCATCCCTGTGAGCTCCAGAGCTGTGCTTCTGTGTGCAGTGTGGAGTTGGGTACATGTTGCACTACTCCAAAGGTGCAGCTCGTTGTGTTGCCCTCTCTGCAAAGTCATAAGCTGGTACTGAACAGTGTTTTCCTGAGGGATCCAGTTGAGCCAGAGCTGTGTCTCATAGGTGGGAGAAGTCATCATCTTTTCAGGGCTGTCCCTCTGCGGCTGCAGGGTGGGTGGGTGAGAGCAGCTAGGAACTGAGAGCAGGAGCGAGAGAGGGGAGCATGGCCAAGCTGTCCATCAGCAGTGGCTGTGGGTGCTTGTGGGGCGCTGGCTGAGGCCATCACTTCCCAAACTGACACTGCCTCCAGGATGCTGCCTTGGTGGGGGCAGGTGGGCTGGAGTGGAGTGGCTTGATGAACTGCTGCTAGAATGGAAAGCAGAGCTGTGTTTGAGAGGCTGGGGAGCTGCTACTTGGCCATTCCTGGTGGTGTGATCCTGCCCTGGTCTGTCCACCCCTGCCATGTCACCCTGCAGCTGGTAGTGCTCACAGGCCTGATCGCAGCAGGCGAGCCCATCTGAGGCCGAGGATCTCTTATGGCAGCAGTGCTCTGGGGTTGTGGGGTGGGAACTGGAAAGGTGGGCAAAAGTAACACTTGTATAGTGCTGTGGCCATGACTGTTATCTCTGGATTTCCCCTCTTGTGAGCTGGAGTCAGATCTCTGAGGTTATGGATATAGGCGGGTTTGTCCCTGATTTGGGAAGGAGGAGGCTGGAGAGTCAGATCAGAGACATTGTAGATGTGTTGTTTCCAAGTGGAGGCAGGTCTGGATTGTGCCACAGGTGATCCTTGCTGCTGTGTCTGTGCTCCTTTCGTTGGTGTGTGTTCTCTCTTGAAGCCAATTATCTGCGTTTTAGCAACAAATTAATAGGAAATGGGGAGGGATGAGCTGCTGCTATGGAGTTGTTGCTTGTGGAGCAGACTGTGAAATTGCTTGGGTGGTAGAAGAGGTAGGACATTTCCCAGAGAATTCCCAAAATATTAATTGATTTTAAATAATTTTTAATTTCTGATGCTGAGGCATGGAAGTCTTGGCATGAGAGTTTTCCCTTCCCCCTCTGCCAAGTCAGTGGTTTGTCACCTTGGTGTGTGCACCCAGGGGAAGGTGGGTCAGAAGAGCAATCCCAGCGGTCCCAGTGCCCTCCAGGTTTTTGGACCGTGTGCCTTGTTTTGCTGTGGGCAGGACAGAGTAAAGATGGACATGACAGCCTGAGGCAGCTGCTGCTTGCTCACGTCTGTCTTCCTGCAGAGCAGGGGAGCACAGAACCATCCCCTCCTGCTGCGTGGTGGGTGGGTGCTGGCAGAGGGCAGGGAGCTCCCCGGGTGCGTGGTCTGTGCCCGGCTGGGTCAGGGGTGGCTGCAGCGAGGCTGCCACTGCACGCAGGAGGCGTCACACGGCTCGTGTCCCCACTGGATGAAGGGACAGCTCTCCAGGGCACGTTTGCATTTGAGGAAGCTCTTGCCCTTCTGCAGAGGAGGGAGTTTAGGCCTTGCTTTTAGTTTGGATGCTTCACCTCCACCTGTTGTGCTTTTGTTACTTTGAGAGGACAGAGTGGTTGCACAGCGCTCCTGTGAGCGCTGATCATCCCACAGCCCGTCAGGGCTGCGTGGTGCTGGCGTCCAGCCACTGGCACAGCCTGGGGGGAGCCCCAGCTGCTTTGGGAAAGGTTGAGGGAGCCTGACTTGGGGGAGCATTCCCCATCCTGCCCCTCTTCTCAGGAGGTCTTCCAGGCTGCTGGAGCTTAAGGCTCCTTGCTGAGGTTAACTTCTCTTTAGAATGCAGGTGGCTGCAACAGGTACAGAGCTGTGGTGTGGGGTCAGAGTGGAGGTGGAAGGTGTTTTTGAGGAGGCTTTGTTGCTTTGCCATGCACATTTGAGAAAAAAAAAAAAAAAGTAACGATGCTGCTGCTCTGTTTTTGCCTGTCCATCTCTCTTCTGCTGCCCTCCCAACACCCCTGATGGCGCCTTCTCACTGTAGCCCTGGGGGTCCCTCGAGTTTCAGCACCTGCTCGGGACTGGTCCTTGTACTGTAACAAACTGATGTGTTTAACCTCAGTGTCCTGCCACGTTCCACATGGCAGTGCAGAGGGGGCCTTCTAGCTGTTAATGCCTTTCCAGTTACTTTATCAAAAGGAAAAAAAAAAAAAAAGAAAACTGTAAATGTAGCAAGCTGTGTTTGCAATGCTTCTTGTCTCCTGTCTCCTCTGAGGCTGGTTATGTTACTTGTCACTGTTTGAAATGGATGCTGGGCTCTTCTCGAGAGGGTTGCTACACTTGATGCTAAATGCCTCACTGACCTTTTTAAAGTTTCCAATACAGGTAACAGATAAAAGAATTTCTTTCATTTTTTTTCTAAGCAAATGTTCATCTGGGTGGCATGGAGCAGGTGGCTGGAGGGCAGCATTTCCAGGAGTAGTTTACAGTTTCACTTTCTGCAGACACTTGAACATAGGACCGATGTATCTGTGACAAGCACATCCCCTTGGTGGGAAGCTCCAGAGGAGCAGGGAGTGCCCTGGGTGCCAGCTGGCCCCTGTGGAGCGTGCTGGGGTCCCTCCAGCTCCCCACACCGTCTCCCTGCTCTCTCCCCAGGTGTGAGCCCTGCACCTGGGTGGCTTGTGCCAGTGGTGCCCCTCGTGGGAGGGGGTGCTTGGCACCACTTGGTCCCTCAAGCCTCCCTGGTGCAGCCCTGCTCCCCATCTTACCCCCCAGCCTGTCCTGGTCCCATTGGGGTTGGAAACCTTTGGACCTGTGGCTCAGAAACACCTGCTGAGCTGCATCCCAGTAAGTGCAGCCTTCTGCTCACTCGCCTGGAGCTAAAGGGGTGATGGTTTGATGTGCTGGCCCTTCTCAAACCCTGTGTGTCCAACCTCAGCCTTCTGTTTCCCAAAACTAGAGAGTGTGTGCAACCTTCTTCAGCTGCATTTATAGTAGAGACAAAATGACTCATCACAGACCATGTATCACTTGGGAGGAAAATCTTGATAATACGGCCCGCTGTACATGATCCATCTCTGTCGATAGTACATAATCTTTGACCCATGTGCTAGGATCATCATCACGTATAAAAGGAAAAGAGAAAAATGTAAAATACTTGAATGAGAGCTTGTATTATAACATTAATATTATTCAGAGTATCTGCTTTCTAGGCTGATGTGATTCATTATTCTAGTAATGCTTTAGTCCTTTGTAATTTGTGGTAATTATGCTTTTTCCTTTTTAATACAAAAAAATGTATAAAAATAAAAACTTCAAAAGACAATGGTGCCTGGATTTTCTGCTGCGCTGATGTGCCCTCCGCAGGGATCTGTGGGTGGGTGACTGGGCTGGGCTCATCCTGGTGCAGCTGTAGGGACCAGAAAGAGGAGCAGGGGAAGCATCTTTGGTTCCCCAGGTAGAGCTGGGCTGACCACTGGTCAGTGCAGCACAGGGTCAGCCTTGTGTGCCTGTTCCTCGAGGGGCTGCTCTAGCACTGGGGAAAAATGTGGTGTTTTTGTTACAGGCCCCAGGCAGGACTTAGGAAGATCCTTGAGAGAATTCACAGTGTATCTCAGATGGTCTGTGGGGATCTGGGGATGTGTGTATTGTTCTGGGGCTGCTTTCTTTGGCCCTTTCCTAGAGGGGTTCCTTAATTTCCACACAGTTCAGGACAGCAGGGACTCTGCTTTCCTTGGAAAATCTCTTGTAATTTATCCAAGTTTTGGTTGTCTCTCGGGGTGAGGGGAGGCTCAGCAGGGGGAGGTGATGTTGTGAAGCACATAAGCTCCCAGCTCTGCTTCCATGTCCCAGGAGGGGAAACTCCCTTTGTTTGCAGTTGTCTGGGGAGCGGTGATGAAGCTGTGGCAGCCTCAGTTCAGCCCTGTACTGAGCTATGCAGAACTGCTCAGGGGAAGTTAAGTCCTTGCTGCATGTGCAGAGGAGTGTTTCTAAAGCTGTGGCCCCAGTGATTTTCCACGGGGTTGCATCCCATATTCTGGGTGCTCTGAGTCACAAATCTGGTTTTAATTGTGTCACGTGTAGATGGAGCGACTTTGATGTTTCTATAGAGTGAGTGCCAATAAGAGAGGCCAAATCAGCACCTGGGGAGTCTGGTGCTAAAACCTCAATGAGAACCCTGAGCCACATGGCCCAGAACACACCTGGCTCATACACAGGCAGCAAGAACCAAGGGACAGTGCAAGTGATGGAGAAACAAACCCTTAAATTTTGTTAAAAAATAGATTTCTAGAGCAGGTTTTTTTTGTGTGTGTCTTAGGTAGAAGGTAATGGCAGCAAAAGTGCAGTCATTTCAAGCAGCATATTTAACTTCAGTTTCATGTTTTGTTATGTGTGGACAAAAACTTGTTTTCATGATTAAAATACTATTTGGCATAAATCATTGTCTCTCACTCTGCTCATCACCAGGCTGGGCAAGAGCTGCTGGGCTGGCTCAGTCAGCTTTCTTGGGTGGCTCAGGGATGCTTTCGGAGAGCGGCGTGAGGCCGAGCAGGACCTTGTGTCTCTCGAAGGCTTTGGTTTGTCTGAACACTTTGTCTGTGCCGTGCAGAAAATCCAGCACTCCCAGCACTCCGTAGCACTGGTTGAACCTGGCAACCAAAGAGAGAGAAACGTCACTGGAAGTTACTGAGGTTACCTTGCCCTGCCTCTTTTCATTCCTTTCTGAGCCCTGATAATGTGTCCATGTGATTGCTGCCCCTGTACCAGTCTCCCTGCCAGCTCTGTCAAAGCCTGTGTGAACCTTGTGCACCTTCTCTCTGGTGGCATCATTGCCCAGAAATGGTGGCACAGCTTCTCCTGGGCAGTTCAGAGCTCTGGGAGCACTGGACCCGCACGTTACCATGCCCATGTGCTCTCAGGACCTGGCTGTCCTGGGATATGGGGCAGATGTGCTTCCAGCTGGCACAGCTGTTGCAGCGTGTCTCAGCTCTGCAGTGATCTGTGTCCTGGCACGTGGTGACTGAAGTGTTCCCTGGGCTGGTTCTGCAGGAGAGGCAGACATTTCTGGGGAGTATGTCTGAATGTAGTGCCCATCAGGGATGGGAATGTTTCTCCACAGCTCGGGTAAGTATCCTTGAACAATTTGTTGCAACTGCTCTCTCTCCAGCACAGGAGGCTGAGAATCTGTCAGAAGGGTTAATGGTAATTGTCTGGGCAAAGTGTAATCTGATCAGTGTTACTAATCCCAGTGTAGGGAGAAGGACAGACAGGCAGGCTCACTTACTTCACCTGTGTGACTTGCCCTTGCTCTGTCTTTAGATCGCATGAAGTGTATTCTGAACTTCTAGGAAGAGCCTTGAAATCCCCATCTCTGTTTAACTCCTGTAAGAACTGGCAGCACCCAGCCTGCTCTCAAGTGAACTGGAGAACTGCTCTGCCTGAGCATGAGTTAGGCAAACCCACTTGACCCTCAGAAAGGAGCTTTCCCTGTCAGTGGTGCCACAGGTAGGAGAGGCTGGAGAATGGGAAGCTGAGCAGTGTCCAGACATACTTGAGGTGGTGGAAGTCGTGGAACTCTGGAGATGGCAGGAGGGGCAGGTGGTAGCCACAGTGAGAAATGCTTGTTGTTACAAGAGCAATGGAGAACCACGCTGAGACTGAAACAATATGGGATCCCATGATCATCGGGCCAATCATGACAGGCAGAGTGTTGGAGATCTGGAAATGAGAAGAAACTACCTCATTAATGGGTCCACAGCAAGTAGACTCTCCTCTAGGGGTGGAATTGTGTCACCTGGTGATCCATCACAGTGTTTTTGTGCCAACAGTGTAAAGGGAAGATCCTTCTGCAAACACCTTACTAAAGTTTCATAATCATCCTAAAGGTAATAGAGATAAGAGTTCTACTACTGCAAACCATTGTCATAGCCCAAGCTCCATAATCCTGCAGCAGAAGTTAGACATGACACCAGACTGTGGGTGAGGACAGCGTGATCCCAGTAAATCACCCTGGAGTCTGGGGTGTGAATTTCAGCTTCACCTTGGAATAATGCTGAAGCTGCTCTTGGGAAACCTTGCAGTGAGAGGGCATGGCCTGCAGACACACACAGCAATGTGACAAACCCAGCTGCATCACTTCACTGTGTCCTGCCCGTGGCACAAATGGCCCTGGCTGCCCACACCCAGCTGCCTGCACCAGCATGGCTCAGCTGGGCTCCTCAATCACTGTGCTGCCCAAAGACTATCAGCTGGGGAGACCCTCAGAGCTGGTGCTGCAGCCCAGGACTATTGGTAACAGGACACAGAATTTGTAAGTGGAATCTTTTGAAGGTGGGATGTGTTTTCTTGAGAAGTCTCAGCTGGAGGAGTGTTGGGATCCTTGCAAATACTGATCCCAGCCACCAGCACAGAATTCCTGACAGAATTCCAAGTCCACACAATTACTCAGTCATATCTCTTGCTGAAAGCACTGTCTGTGTTCCCAGGCCTCTTGGGGCTCATGGAAGCCCTGTCCAGTCAGTTCCTATCTATAGGAGGCCCTTAGATCTGTGCTCTTAAAGCTACTCAAGTCCAGTAGAAACAATTACTGCAACTCTCCTAGAGCAGAGCTTCTTGGCAAGGCAGCTCAGCTTCCTCTTGCTAAGGAAGAAGCCTCCAAGGGCACATTTGCTTCTCTCACCACTCCACCTCATCCCACGGACATCACACTCCCCACAGCAACTGGAGGGTGATCACAGGAGAATCCACTTACTATGTGCTCTACTGGGTGAGCATAAATGGAGACCACACCGATAGGGGCTGTCCACTCGTGGTGCTTCTTGTGAATGTGCTTGTACAGGACTGGGTGGTGAACAAGCCTAGGCAGAGCAAACAGAGAAAGGCAGGTTTTGAGCTCTGCAAGAAAGGAGTAACAGAACACAGAATTTCTGCAGAGGACTTGCTCGTGTCTGCTCTAACATAAACATTTTGGAGCATCTGGCAGTAAGAGTGTAGGACTCCTTGCTTCCTTTCTCTCTTTGTATTGAGCCCTTATTCAATTTATGTGTCTACTGGCTGATGTTAAACTCAGTCCAGATAAATCTCATAAATCAAAGTCCCTGAATTACTTATTTACTCAAATCTGGGAGTACTACTTAGGGGAAGACTCACTTTATATTTTCACTGTTTTGACTGGCAACTGTCAAAGAATCAGAATTTTCAGTTCCGTGGGTCCTTCATAAAAAACAGCATTTATATTTTTTGGGTGCATCTGTCCTAAGGGGAAACCTACATATTTCTGAGAGTACTGTGCTTGCTTCTGCACAGGCTTTTGTCTTCCTTGCTTTAGTTCTGTCCTCTAATGTTGGTGACAGTGCTTGGAAGTCCTGCAGTGTTGGGAGCCAGGCCCTGATTTGTAGGTGCTTAACAAGGGAACAGAGATCAGTCACTGACATTTGAGATTTTTGTCTTTTAGGATAGTCAGTCTTGTCTCTTTTCAAAGAATGGTGGGTTACAGCTTCTGTGCAGAACTGCCTGTTTTGTTTCTTCCTTAGCTTTTAAGCTGTTCCACCTTTAAAATTCTATACATTTTTGTTTACTACAGTTACTGGCAGCACCAAGGCCTCATGTTGTGAGGATGGATTTCAGGACCCGTAAGATTGCCCATATAAATACAAGATTGGTGGAACAGAGGGACGAGGATTATTGCTGTTGTAGGATGTAAGTTTAAGGGCATGGAGGAAAATCAAGAGTCCTGTTCCTGAGCTCAGCTCACCTGTGTGTATAATAGAAGAGAATTTCCTCTACTACAGTAAAAATGCTTAGCTCCACAAGAAACCACTGGAAAGTTGGTAATTCCTTGCTGAAGGTGTTGTCCCACCATTTCATGACGTAGAACATGGGCACAAGCATGGGAAAGGAGATAAAGAACTGATTACCCAGCACTGTGTAGATGGCTTTCCACAGTTTTTTGGTGTCCACCTGCAAAAGAGAAGTCAGGATTTGAGGCTAAGAAAGAAGCAATGCAGTTTTAGTTGGCAGGATGAAAAGCTTTAAGATTTGTAGGTAGTTAGTTCTGGGATCAGCTCTTTAACAAGCAGTCAATGCAGATCTGCTCAGTAGCCTCATTGCAGGATCTGCCTTCCTCCCTGCAGTGGGTATACAAGACTTGGCTTGATCCTCCTGGAATCCTATTTGATTGCAAGAGAAAAGCATAACAGGTTCTTCTTCCCATTGCTGGCCTAAGAGACTGCAGGAAGTGTTTAGGCAGCAGAAAAGGCAGAGTGAGATGTACTTACAGGATCATTCTTGCCCAGCTGAATGCGATAGCGAGTAATGAAAGTTGGCTTTCCTGTTATATCAGCCACCAGAAGGATTCCATTGAAGCCCCAGAAAGCAAGTGCAGGCACCAATGCAGCCCCTGTGGCACGAGGAAAGGGCAGAGATGTGTGAATGAACTGAGAGCTATGGCTAAATCAGAAACAAAATACACTGGCACAGTACCCAGAGGACTTGGCTGGGACCCAGATGTGCCGAGTGTCCCCTGCCCAAGATGCTTTAAAATGGAATATGGGTAAGTTCTGACATCCAGGTAAGAGTAAAGAATGGGAAGGAGGTTAGAGAGACAAATGCCTCAGAGGCTAAAACTTGACATAACTAGAGCTAAGAAAAAGCTTTTCTAGGTGGCTAGGAGGTTTCTGTTGCTTTTTCATCCAAGTAGGATAAGGTTAAGTTGATCTCTAGAACCTTGCAAGGGCCCTGTCAGTTCTGTTCACCAGTTACTAATCACAGAAAAAAGTTTTCTAAGTACTACAGCAAGAGTAGAATTCACTAATTTTACTTAAAATTTTAGTAATTAGTTCTACTGAGTCTTTCAGTTCTCACAAGAGCAAAGTGTCTTCACAGGGAAGCCACTTCAGCAGCAGTAAAACCATCAGATTTTTAATTTGTCCAGGGTTCTGATGGTGACCCCGTCCAAAAGCAGAACAGCTGCATCACATCAACTGTGGGTACCTTCCAAGCCAGTGCTTGTCAGTGGGAGGATCAGTGAGTTTGGGAAGCTTGTCCATGTCCCCCTTCTAAATGTAACACATGGATGGTTTCTCCTGAGAAGCATTGTTAAAACTCACCAAGGAGAAAGATTGTCCACTCATCTCCCTCCATATGGTCATAGAACTTCAGCCATGCTGTTTGCCAGAAATTGCCTAAAGTTATATTTTGCATAAACCTGTGGGAATAACAGTGCTTGGTTGCCCATCTTTTTATCCACTTTTCCCCCTTTCCACAGAAAAGTTTCTCCTCAAGCTGCTTTGTTTGAACATTCTTACCAAGAACCAGAGTTCACTAAGGCAGTGAACATGAGCAGGCCTGCACTGAAGACATAGGCACTGATCTTCACGGCATCCCAGAGCTTCTCTCCCTGTGAGAAGCAACAAGAGTAAGCACGTGCTGCTGTGTCCTGCCCTGGCATTTTTGGTATTTGAAATGATGAAGGCAGTCCTGTGATGGCTTCTCACACACTCTGAAGAACACAATAACAAAGCTGTTGTGGGATGTTGTGTGTAATCATCCATCTGCCATGCTTACAGAGACCTGATGCATGACTGATGTGGAATTTCTCTGGAATAACCAAAGGGAGGGAAAGGACAGCTGATTTTTCCCTCTTTGTTTTTATCTGGCATGCTGCTCAGTACCTGGAGGGTTATTACTCAAAGGGGATTCTGGATAACTCAGAGCAGCAGGAAAGGAACACCTGGCAGTAAGGAATGGTGCTTCATCTCAGCACCTCCCTCCCTCCCAGGATGCAGTGTTTCTTCCTACAGCAGCCAAGTGCTCAAATGACCTGGTTAACAGGAATAATATTCAAAAAGCAGTATTCAATATATTTAACTATTTAAATATTCAAAACAATGTTGTTTAGCAAATATACAACAAATTTATAATTAATGGTCTGTCTTTCAGAGTAGTCCAAGTCAGAATTACTTCTGGAGTGCAATTAATTTAATTTTCCTGAGTGAATATGAATTATATTTATCTGCAATATAAATGTTTTTTTTAAAAGTCAATGCAATTCTAAAACAATACAGTATAATAACTAGCTATTGCTTTCTTCATTCCTCTGTCCTTCCTGTTTTTTAACTGTGGTGTTGTGCTACACAAACAGNGCAATTAATTTAATTTTCCTGAGTGAATATGAATTATATTTATCTGCAATATAAATGTTTTTTTTAAAAGTCAATGCAATTCTAAAACAATACAGTATAATAACTAGCTATTGCTTTCTTCATTCCTCTGTCCTTCCTGTTTTTTAACTGTGGTGTTGTGCTACACACACGCTGTTTTTACTGGAGTAAAAACAATGTGATTCATAGCTGCTGCCCTGCTCACCTCCTGTCAGAGAGGACAAACAAGAGAGGCAGCTCTGAGAAATGCCAAATGCAGGTGGTTTAGGGTAATGCAATATAAAGGAATCCTCTTTACATGTCTTTTAGATTCTGCAACAGCTACAGAACATTAAATATGGCCCAGGACATGTGAGCAATATTTATTTGGCCCAGGACAGAACTTTGCTCATTAGCACTGAAACATTCACCATTAAAACAAACAAACAACCATTTCCTCCTATCACCTCCTTCTTTTTTCTTTTTTTTTTTAATCGAAAAAGCAGCTAGGGAGGAAGAAACTGACAGGACTCTTGCCCTACAGTTGGATGTTTGTGAACCCTATGGGTTTATATGAGAGCAGTGCTATCAGCTGCCACTGTTATCACTGGGTGTACTGAACTGCAAATGCCAGGCTGGCAAATGCCTCTCCTCCATCATCAGATAGTGCCTGCTGGATCCTGGACCAGAGATTTGCACTCTTAGCAGTTTTGTACTTCCAGCTGCATCCATGTTATGCCCCATGTATGCTGATGTAAGACTTTCTTAATCTTTAGACCCTGGACCATCACTTACATATTCTTCAGGAAAAAAGGTTACAGAAAGCTTTGAGCTTTTTAACAGACTTGTATCCTATAAATCCTTTCTCTCCTGGGATGAAGAAAGAGCATACCAAACAAAAATTCTGTCTTACAAGTGTCAGAATTTTCAGTCAGACCAAATAAGGTTTCAGTTGCTTTAGCATCCTCCAGCTCAAGAGTTTCAAATATTAGTACCTCCTAATACACTGTGCATGTCCTGCTTTCAGACAGGACAGAGAGGAGCTAAAGCTCAGCCCTTCAGATATTTTAAAAGCCCTTTGGCTAGAAACTGTCTTGTTTTGAGGCTGTGTTTTTATTGCAAGTGATGAAGTGATTACATGAATCCCACACAATATAATTACATGAGACGTAGAAGCAGAGAAGTTTACATAGAAAAAAAAATCTTGTTCATCAAGTCCAAGTGCTTAACACCCTGCTTCTCCTCATGCCAACAGCTACAGCACAGTAGTTTCCAAACTAATTCATGGATTGCTTGAGTTCTTGCTCTTAAAATGCTAATTCTTGCTCTTGAAGTACTTGTAGAAGTTGGCAAATTCCTTAAGTGCAGGACAGGGTTGTTGCTGGCAAGGTAAAGAGACTGGGGTACATCAGCTGGGAAATAAATGTTTAGCAGGACCACTCTGAGGACCAGGCCCAGTGAGGTGGCACAGCTTCTGCTTATGGGGGACTGTGGTGGGTTCTTGCCATGCAAGCAAAGGTAACAGGCCCTTCCCCACTTGCTGCTGCAGTCCACTGGAGGGGAAAAACGCTGGGGAAATGTTGCTTTAGTGATAAGACATGAGCTCCTAATTATGCTAAAATGTTCGGAATGAGGATGTGTCTGTCACTTCTCTCAGAAGATGATTCAACACATCCAGCCTTCCAAAGCAGCTGCATAAGCTTCCTTTAAACCATGACATTGAGCCTTTACCTGCTTCTGCAGCTCAGCAGTGGAGGAATACCCAGAGTCTCTTTCCATCTGAAATAAAAGGTGATCTAAGTAAGTGAACCTTGTCCAGCTGGAGAGTGGCAGAAAATGTTGATGACAACAGCAAATTCCCTCCACTTGCAGTTCAGTGATAAAAGTGTAAAATATTTACTCTCTGTGCCCTGCCCTGTCCTGCTCCATCCTTCATGTGTTGGCCATCTAGCAAAGCTGAGTTCTTGAGAAGAATTTTCCCTTATTTCCTGAGGAGTTAGTAGCATCCCAGAAGATTAATAGGGATGCAAGGATAACAAAGAAAAATGGGAGAATACCAAACCCAAAGCTTTTGATTGTGTCCCTGGTGTGCTGTGGTAAGATGTCCTCCCTTGATCTGGCCCAGGAACACACTGCAGCACCCAGTAGCTACTCCAGCCCTTCCCAGGCTGTAAGGAAGTGACAATGTGGGACATATGTTCTTCCAAATGACAAGGTGCAATTAAATGAACAGGGATGAAGACAAAGTGAGTTTGTGCCACAGAGAATTAACACAGTAGAGCTCCACAGCCTTCACTCAAACTCTCAGTTATAGCTTAAGAACATTGTAAGTAAGAAAATTAACTTTGCTTCAAGTCCTGCTATGGTCACTTAAAGGGTTAAAAGTCCTAAATGGACATGTGGCCATCTCATAATAAATCTTCCTGCATTTGGCACTGGCTTGACCATTTGTTGATGGTTTTGTTAAAAAAAAGTTAAAAAAAATGAAACCTAAGGTTTAACTAGCTGCTGGGGCCTCATTGCTGGCCGTGGCCATGAAGGATTCTGTATTTCAGGTCATGTTCTGGCTGTCCTAGGGATTATTGAATAGTTGTTTTTATATTTCTGTACACTTACCATCAAATATAATTAGCTAAAGTTAACAAAACATTCCTTAATGTTTTTTTGGTTTCACATGGTCTTTAAGAACAAACACATAACTTCTAATAATATGATAGCCAGATTACTCAGGATTGCAGAATTTAATCCATTTTGCTTTTCCTACTCAGCAGAATATTCAAGCACAGGCAAACTAAAGTACAAAGGCAAGCACAGAGAAGGTTCAAAGGTCCCTGTCTAGGGTACAAATAGCTGGAAAATTACTCATTGGGAAGATGATATTCTATTACCTTGATGGTGGAGGGAAGCCTCTTGGGAATAATTTTCTTGCAGTGTTTCAGAAAGGAAGAATAATCTGTCAAAAAGAAGTCCTGTGTTAGTCAGGAGGTTATAGTCTAGATTTGAAATTATAGCCTTCTAGGTATGTTCTTACAAATACAACTCTGTTTATTTACAGGTGTTCCCAGCTCTGCTACATTACATATTAGTATGCAGGTTAAAGGGCACGAGACACAAAAATTAGACACCTTCCTGCTTACTCACAGACACAAAAGAGCAAGGCCAGCCCACCACACCACACACTTTAGTGGAAGAAACTGATGTTAGACAGTTCTGAGAAGGAAAAAAGGAAAAATAAGGCAAAAAGGGATTTGTAACCTGAAACCCTGAGGCAAACTCCCAACCCTGTATTTCAACACTAGGGTTGGATGTACTCCTACGGGAAATGATAACTTTTGGTAGCAGTCTTAAAAAAGAAACCAAATCCAAGTTCACTTTGTCTCCCTTGGCCAAAAAAGGTACTGTGAGAGGTGCCCTAAGGTGCTGTTGCTGAAAATCAGAATGTGTCAGGGAACCTGCAGTGTCCTGGGGCATCTTGTCCTTCCCCAGACACAGAGCTCCTCACTACTGGACTTTGTGAGCTACCACAGCCAGTCTGTGGGGTTTCCTTTTCCTCTCACCTACTGTTTGCCAACCACATCTTTATTGATAAAATACAGCTGAACTGTAACATATCTGATGAAGCACACCCATAAGAAACAACCAAAAATAACCTGTTGGCCTGAACAGAACAGCATAAATAACATGCCACAGGCCAAATTTAAATGGATCTTATCTTAATTTTTAAAAGGCCTTCTAATCACGTCCGTTACGTAACATCCACTACGTGTCCCTCCTGTCACACAGGTCCTCTCAGGGCAGGTGTGCCCACTGTCTCCAAGAAAACACTACTAATGCTTGAAATATGTCAGGCTTGAATAATCCATTCCTTTGAGGCTTTGCTCCATTCCAGCTTTCTTAACAGGTTGTTCAGAGCCTTGAACAGTTGAGTGTCTGCACAGAGGGAAATTTCACAGCTTCTCTGGGAAATCTGTTCCAATATTTGACAACCTCCACTGTAATTTCTTTCCACTTGGAATTTTTTGGGTTATAACTCCTATTATTTGCCCTTAGGCTGTACACATCCCTATCTTTACAACCACCCAGTAGGGAGCTGAAAACAGGAATATCCAATTATTCTGCCGGGACAATAGAGTAAATAGTGCTGGCCATAGTTTTCAGTGGTTAAAGAGATTATTTTGCTCTGATGACTTTGTAGTAGACAACATTAGATCTAGGAGGGCAGATGTGAAAGGGGAACCTCACTGAGCTGGAAGGCTGAAGCTCCAGAGGTTCTTCCATCCAGCAGTGCTGACCTTTGCACGTGAAGAGCTGGAGAGGAGAGCACTGTAGAAAATGTGACTCTGCTTTGAGCTTTTAAAAGAAGGAGCTATTACTTGATTGAGTCACATATTCTGTGCATTTAGAAAAGAGTTAAAATTCCAATCACATTTCTAGTACTCTTTTTAAAATAATCAATTTATGAGAGAAGGCTGGCTTGGGCAAAGATTTCCAGTTCAAAACAGAGCTGCCACATCTGGTTACCCTGTTTCAGAACACTGCCTTTATTAAGCCACTTTTCAGGATAGAATTTTACATTATTTACATTAAACCCAGATAAATTTGGATAGAATAGGTTTCCCCAACATCTCATTACCTAGTCTTTTTTTATTGCATAATGTCTCTCCTGATTCAGAATACACCAAATACATTAAAAAACCATTCATGTAACCATGGCTGTTTCAGCAAACAAAAAAGCCATTCAGCTGCTTGGCTCTGCTCTCATGTTGGCATATTTTACAGCCCCAAATCAACCACTGAAGCTCTCAGCTACCTGCAGCTATTTCCAAATATCAGTTAGAACTAGAACTGCTTAAAAAAAAAAGTTCCTTTCTGGTTATTTCAAATTAGTTAACACAAAATTTGATCCAAAGCAAATTCTCAACCCTAAAGTGAAAGTAATAGCTTTTCCAATCAGTCTCCTGACATTAAAGGGGAAACACACACTAGTCAAACAAGAATTCTAATACATTTTTTAGTACTATTTTTTCCATGTATAGCTTCATTTGCTCAGCAACTGTTCATTAAGTCACAGATCTTGTTTTCAGTGAATTTTCCACTTCAGGTACTGAAAAAAGCTAGTTTGTTTTAAAATGCTCACTAAAATCTGAGTATAATCTGAAAAAAACCCTGCTGTATTTTTAAACTTTTTTTTAACATGTGAGTTATTATTTATACCCCATGCCTGATATTCTCTTACATTTCTGGTGCCCAGGCAGCCCCAAGCTGAGGCAGCACAGTGCCCTTTCCCTGCACTGCACCCATTGCACTGCATCCCTGCAGGTGCAGTGACAGACTGCCTGCCCACCTCATCTCCTTGGGACTGCTCTTGCCTCCCTGCCTGAAGCTGCTGTTGTAGATCTAACTTCACTAAAATCATCCTTTCTAGGGCACAGACAGTGGAAAACCACTCCTGGGAGAACAAAGGCTGTGACTGTCCATGGAAGTACAGAACATATAGAACAAAACACACAGGACCACTTACCTGGTCACCTGAACTGCTGCATATCAGCCACTCTGTGTGGACAGACACAGGACCAGGCGTGGTGTTTGATGTCCTACCAGGCACTGCAACCACCGTTCCTAGAAAAGCTGACAATGGACTTCACACAGACACAGACACTGCCTTTTAATGACTTCCTCAAAGTTTCTATCATATCTTTTCAAGCCACTAGAACCTTGAGCTCTGGCTGCCCGTTCTTTGCTCACCTCCTGCTGATGGTAGCCTAGGAGAGGTCCTTTGTGTCTATTCAGAGCCCAGAGTTCAACTCCTCACTTTTCACTGCTGCTGTCGATTATGAGGGTTTAGGCAAGGGCGATGGGGGTGTGTTCCCAAGCAGGAGCTGCCTGTCCCCTCCCAGACAAGTCATGTGAAGCCAGTGCCATGTCACTGTTAGTGCTGGCAGTGTTCCCCGTGTGTATGTGCACGCTATTACTCAGTTAAGCACGTGGGATACATCTCTGCAGGTAAGTTTTTCATCGTTGAACCTGAGAATAAAAAAGCCACCAACACACTAAAGGTAAGTAGTTTTTATAATTCACTAACTTATGTTTGGAGCACAAAATAGCTACTGCCAGTGCAACTGATTGGGTCAAGGGTGTTATTTGTTTAAAGCAATAAGGGTTACTGTGGAATTTGGCAAAACCCCAGCAGTCCAGTTTTCATGCTGTTGGTACTAGGCCTAAAAATTACTCCAACTCTGTTGCTACACAGTGCCCTCAATCAGTTACAGGCTTTGCTTCCATGGGTAAGGTGAAGATACATATAGGTTAGCACGTGCTTGGGCTCAGCTGTCTTTAAACACGGTGTTTACAGACTGTAAAGTGTGTAATCATGGCATCCCAGATCACAAGATGTAATTTACAGTAGCACTGGTCTTTCTCATGCAAATGTGGCCCCAATCTGTTACTTACCCCATAAACAGTGCCCTACTGAGCTCTGAGAACTGAGGGTGTTACTATCATAACGTTCCAGACCTATTTTTCCACAGGAGGAGAAACAGGGAATATCACCTGTGCCTCACAGTTAGCCTTGTTTGCCCTTCACAGGTGAAGCAACACAGCTCTTTCTCTGCAACACCTCGTGCCAGCAGAGCTGGAACTGCAGAGAGCTCTGCAAGAGTGAACAGCATTTAACACTGTTATTGTTTCCATCGTCACTTTCTCTTGCCTAATTCCAACTATTCCCTGGTAGGGACAGAAGTTGTAATTCTTAGCTGTTGCTGCTAATTGGTATTTATCACACAGAGCAGATTCAACAGAGAGGAATGTGATTCCTTCAAACTATTCACTCACGTGCAGAGGAAGTAGAAATGAGCATCTCAAGAGAGGGGTGCTGTAAGGATAAAGTCCTCAGCTGATCTTTGGATTTGTGCTTGCAGGGGAGGGCTGCTCATCCACCAGCCAGAAGTAGGTGGTAAGAGTGAATTTCAGACCTCAGTGTTCCTTTTTAACCACTGTTCAATTCCAACATGGTGATCTCTGAAATATTCATACCCATAGGGACAGCTCATCACGTTAGTCACAGGGCTGTAAATGCCATTTACCTGCTACTGCAATTTTGTGTCTACCACAGGCTGTCACTAATCCAACAGCTGCTTCTGCCTGCTGTCTCCACCACAGGCACTCCAGTGCTGGTGCAATCTTTGCTGAACCATGCCAGAAATCTGATTTCTTCTCAGCAAAAAAGCTTTTTCATCAGACAATCCATAAAACAACTTTGTTCACTCCCCACAGTTTTTGTAATAGTCCCTAGTTGTTTCACTGTTTGAGAGGAACATGGAGGGAAAATCTATGAACCTTTCAGGGGACTGTACAAACTCACACTGAGAGTTCCTCTAAGGCTGAAGAGGAATCTGAACTTGGCACACTTCACCCATTGCCTAAATCTGAACCACATTTCTCACCATCTGCCAGGGCATGTGTGCCACCATCCAGCACGGCAGTGGTTGCTTTGGGAGCACTGGTGGAACAACAGAAGGGTGAAAAAAAAATGCAAATTCACATTTCAGGATTCCCACAAGTAAGTGGTGCTATGATTAAACTCTAAAGGCACAACAGGACATGCAGCTCGAGCTGCCCTGTGTGAAAATGTTGAGCTAAAAATCTTTATTCCACCTTCTAATGCAGCTCGAGCTGCCCTGTGTGAAAATGTTGAGCTAAAAATCTTTATTCCACCTTCTAATGCAGCTCTACATTCTTGTGTAGATGTGAGGACTCTCCAAGATCTGCTTTGGAGTGCTGGAGCTGGAGGCAACCTCGGTAACCTCCAAATACAGAAATAATGGGACTTTTTAATGAGCAGGGTGCCTTTCCCAGCTGTTCTGAATCTTTATTAGCCATGTCATGTCTGAAAAAGATTCTGCTCTCATTGAGCAAAACACATCTCCAGCTCTTCCCACCAGTGCTTGCAAACATCCTTGAACAGCTTTTTTTTTACACACAGATTTTTAAATGCTACAAATGTAATTTATCACAGGTGATTGTTGCCTGCAACACATTTTTATTACAGTACCAAGGCACAGATATTTACAGTGGCCTGAGGAGATGCATCCTCCCTTTTCCCCTGGATTCAACATCCCTTCAAGCACTGGGTTTACGAGCAAGAAAAATTACTCTGAACACTTCCAGGAAATAAAAATTTACCCTTATATTTACAGGGTGCTGTAATCCAGCCTGCTGGATTTATCTGCTAACGACACAGATTTCCTTGTACAAAAGCCCAGACTCAACTGACCACGGGAAGAAAGGTGATTACTTTGTGGCAGTGCAGCTTATTGCACGTCGCATAAATTACACAACGCCAGAGACTGCAGAGCTGGGAGGCCGACATCCAACCACA
>VZRX01024067.1:44354-55899 GCA_013398075.1 Notiomystis cincta | reverse complement strand
TTTAAGTAGTTTATTTATAATCCTTGGTTTCTGTGAGATACTTTCACAAGAAATTGCATAGACTTCACCAGCCCTGCATAACCCAATGTGTAGCATTACAATCTTTGGATGATAAAAAGTGGTGTCATAGTTCCTGACACTTAAATTGTTGAATGAGTATATTAAAAACAAAGGTCTACTGTAGAGTATTTAAAGAGGTCACATTAATATTCATTAAATGAATTTATTATTGTAAATTAAGTATGGTAATCTGTTACAACATATCATTAAGAGTGCCATAAAACATCCCTACAATGGTATGCTAAAACGAGATGGGTTATACATCATTAAAGCTGTGTAGTACTTGCTTTATATTTGGATATAATTACTGCAAGAAGATAATGACTGTTTAAGTATAGCAGAATTATAAGACTTCACATATGGTACTACAACATTTTGAACTAGGGAAATGGAAGTATCTCCTTTAAGGCTGAAACTAAACAGATGATTCAAGTGAAGATGACAAAAGTATTTCTAAAAATGCTAGAGACTAAAAATTTATCCAGCTTATTGTAAATAAGACAGGATAGTCGTCCTCACAATGAAAAATGGTTGACAGCTTTGTTAAAATCTGTATTTTGGATTATCCTTATTAAAGCACATGTTTATTAAGAAAGGTCCTAATTCTGCAATGATTCAAGTATATCTATAAATTGATATGTGTTAACTTCTCAGATTGAGTATATATGTCTAAATTTAGCACATATACAGAAGAGATTTTTCAAGCCATTAAAAAAATTATTTTAGAAGTTTTTTGAAATCAAGCATTACTCAGAAGCATTTGAATATTAGAAAACCTCACTATATGGTTAAATCATAGTATCAGAATATTCCTGTAAGGGTAGAAGTCAAAAGCAACCCTCCTTTGTCATTGCCTATCTCATATGACTTAAATTATATGATTTTTTTTTCTTTTAAATTTAGTATATAGGGATGGTGAGGGAGGTGAATTAATCCTGGTCACGGGATTAAAAATCATAATATGATTATTTATTATTGTAAGTGAAATCTGCACTTGTTGCCTTTGAGCTTCCAAAAACTTCTGTAATGTATCACCACACCCATTTCAGTAAGCAGAAGTGTCTCATAACATGTAAGCAGTATAATCTTTTCCATGAGATTTATGTCAAGCCACCAAAGCTTCCATACAAAATATCAGCTTATTTTAGGAAATGCTGTAAGGATATTAACAGAATAGTTACTGGAAAATGAAACTCATTATAGTGTGATTTCATGTTTGAATGCTTCACAGGAAATAAACTGGAACTTTGAATTAATGGTGTAGATCAAGAAAATACAAATAGACATTTAAGTATTCATATCTCAAATATGTTCAAATTAACTTTTTTTTAATGGAAAAACAGGAAAAGAAGAGTAAATTAATGCTGGAACTAAGCACATGAAGTTTTAAGTAAACTAAAACTTGTTTTATTTCAATTAACAGGGTTATAATGTCCTTAAATCCTGGTCTAAGCAGCTAGAATTGCTGGGGTGGATGAGAAAACTGTCAGACCTCCCAGTGTTGGAAAATGTGTCTCCTGAAAAATATTTGACTCTTTCAGTACAAAATTGAATGTTCAAAACACTCAGATGTGTGTTTTAAATATTTCTACAATTTTTGTTTCCTTAGGCTCTTCATTTCCTAGAGAAATAAAAAACAACCTCCAAACAGATTCAAGTTTCAGAGACATAAGTAAAGATCAGAATAAGACAGAAATAATCACAAGAAGGGATGTGAAGGTGCCCAGGTTGAAGGAGAAATACATAGTCATTTGGAAATTATAAACAAACTTAATCTGGTTCACTTCTCTTGAAATTCAACAGAGAGATTTTCTTTGTGCTCAGTTTTCAGACCTGGTCCTCATAAAAACAAATACATAGGATCAACTTAATTTTTAGAGTGGGAAATATTTTGAAATGCAAAGACTAAAAAATTCATTGTGTCTTTACTGTGTACAATTTTATAATTGTAATAGAAAATTATATAATACTGTAATAGATGACAGTATCAGACTACTTTTAAACAGCTGTAGCTTTTGAATATGCATGTTAAAAGACACAATTTTATGTCATCTAGCCTCTTAGTATTTGTGGAAGTGCTGTATCATTTAGATTTGTATGTTTTAAAAGTCTTTTTTTTGTGTGGGAAATAAAAGCAAATACTGATGATTCTAATATTTGAATCCTATTAAAAGTTTTAATTTGCTGCAGTAATAATTTAGGATTTTAATTATAAGCTCGAAAAGCAGATTTAGAAGCATAGTTGGCACAACTGTAATGTTAATTTGTCCTTTAACGTTTATTGAAGGCAATATGTCCAATATAATTACAGTGTGTGTCAAATAACCGACCGCTTTACTTTTTCTAATGCGTGATCCGTTAATTTACTTGATTAAGATGACTTGCCATCTGGTAAGGAATTTTTCCATGGTTCTGTCATTACTTCTAAATGCTAAGAAAAGATATAAAGCATTTCCTTTGATTTTGTTTAAACTCCATCTACTTTCTGTTATTCCATTAAGCCCTTACTATTCTGTTCATCATCAATTTCTTCCTGGCTCCTACAGGGGCTGTATAGTAAATATTTCACTAAGCAGGACAAGCGAATTACGGGATCACATGAATGTAGTTGTATTAGACGTGAAATCAATGTCAAATACTCAGTACTGTAGTACCTTCTGAGGGTATTCAAATATTTATTTTCCTAAAAGTATGACTATTGTCTTATAATTAAAATTATATTAAATTTAAACTAGGGAGTTTATTAACCCACTTCTTCCATTCCCTTAATTACCAAACCATAGAGTTTTACAAATATTGCCAAAGCAATGTGTAGTCAATTTAAACCTAATGAGATTACATTCTTAGTGTCTTTGGCTGGGTATAATAGAGAAACAGTAAGTATGATTATACATTTACATGCTCTCTTTGTAATCCATAAATGTCACAGGCACTTTTTTGCCAGCATTGAAAGTTCCTCTGTCCAGACCTTTTTGGCAGTGTGTCTTTACAGTCCACAAAACTCAGAGTGTTAATTCTGAAACCTTTTGATTACACTGAGAATATAATTAATTTTAAAAATAGACAGCCGTAGAGAAGAAACTGACCTCAGTAAAGAAAATGTCCAAGTTTTCTCTTTTTATGTCTCTCTTAGGAAATATTTTGTCTCACTGTACCTGTATTTTCAGGTTTGTGTGTTTATCATCTCTGCTTGCAAGAAGGACTTTTGCAGATCTTAAATTAGGAAGTATTCAAAGATTTTTTTTAAAAAGTCAAAACTTGAGTTGAAACTTCAAATACACATCTCTCTTTTGACTAATATTGATTGAGTAATTCTGATTGTTACTGACTGATCTACTGATGTATGCACCAGCAATTCATGCTAACAGAAGGGAGTCGCTTCATAAATTACTGTCTATGGGCAAGCACATACTCTGGAGATTGATGCCTGAAAAGAATGATGAGTTTTATTATGTCTTCTCTGGATGTGATAGACAGTTGCCTCCATGACATATTCTCCTTTTCCCCCAAGACTGCTGATACCACTTGATAAATATGAAAGGTAAGTCAGAGATGGGGTGCCTAGAGGCAGAGCAAAGAAAATTCAGGTCATTCTTCCAACAGGACCATCAAACAGACAAGGAAGTAATAATGCAGCCCAGGGCTGCAGAGGTTCTGCTCTATGAGGAGTTGAAAAATTATTATAAGACAGCCCAACTCAGTCCAGTCTAGCCCTGCACAGGGAATCCCTGATAAAGTGCTTACATAGATCTGTGTTGCAGGGCCCATGGAAAAGGAGGTCAGCAGAGTAAAGCAATTATGCATACTTAGTATTTCCTCACTGAAACTGTATGAATATTTTATCATTGAACATTTCCCATTGAGGAAATGGGAACTTTTTCTGCTTTGGGCCATTTTTATCAAGAGGATTCACCTGAAATGAAAGAAAGGATATGTTTCAATTCCCTGCATCACTTTGTAGAACCATTTTTGTTTCAGGCCCTTAGAAGTAAGGCTGAGGAAATGAAGTTAAGACTTATGCAACTGACTTTAGTGACTCTCTATTTAGCAGCCCAGCCATGAAAACTTGCCAGTGACATAGAGAACATGATCTTATATCTGAAAACCTTTCTACCTGGAACAGTTATTCTGCACCAGGATAAATGAAAAACTATCCATTAGCACAAAAAAAGCAAAAGAATTGAGTTCTTTTGGGTGGAAATTTTGCTTAGAATTCTTTCTGTGCAAATTATTGTAATAGCAGAGTAGGTATTGGAATCACCCTGAAACTGACTGTCATAAACATTAAGATGTAGAGTAATTGTCTCATTGATCTAATAATTACTTTAAAAATTACATGAAGAAAAGCTCTGTTTGCGAGAGATGCTGAGGAGCTGATACCAAATTTATGATATTCCTGTGGTTAAAGCTCTCACTTGGGATGGGTGAAAGCTAGGTTTAGGTATGCTCTTTGCTGGTTTCAGAGTAAGAAGGCAACTGTAGGCCCAAAGTAGCAGATTTTGTAATTATTTATGTTTCTTATTGCAGGGTGATATAATACTTTTGAGACTGAAAGAATATGATCACAAAATATCTAAAACGTCCTCTAGTAGGCTTACTGGATTCCTCTCTTTGAAGATGAGATGGATTACTTATCATGTGAGACAGAGGAAGAAACTGATCCTAGATCTCCATATCTAATTATTGGTTTAATGAAAAATGCATCAACTTTTTGTTTACTACTAGAATTACTACCAATATTTTTCAAGTAGTGTGTTCAAATATCTATACTTTAATGTATAAAGATGGAAGGGAACTGTTTGCCTACCTCTATGCAAAACTGGGTACAAAATAATGAAGTAGAAACCTTTACGATTATGAGAGATATAACATAGCAGGCATCTCAGAAACAGGGTCAGAGTCAGCAAAATACTGAAACAGCAGGACACAAATGGAACTGAAATGAGAGAAGAGATGTTATATGGGGCCATGACATTGCACATTAAAGAGGTGAAATAAGGTAAATACTTTAACTGTGAGTTCAAACACCAGAGTATTCCCATAACTGAAGTGAAGGTTTGACTAGGCAGAGTATTAATGGTGCTACACTATCAACTACTCAATCAAGAAGGTTGCAAGTGAAATGTTAATGCAAAATCTAACAGCTCAAAGCAAAAGTACAGCTATAAAGAGAGAATCCAGTTATCTCCATGTAAACTGAGTAATATCCTGGTAAGGGACAAAGTAGGAAGTAAGCAGTTAGATAACAGACATACCTGCTTATTGGCATTCCTAATTAAAAAGGTTCACAAGAAAGGAAACATCTCTTAATTTAGGGCTGAGCTGCACATTCAGCCACATTGAGAAAAGCCTGTTTGTAATAGAAAATTACATAAATTTTAATATTCTTGAAAGATTAAAATGTCCCTTCAGAATCATTCACAGTAATATTTAATTTTAAGAAAGAAAACTGCATCAAAGCTGGGATGGTTATTAAAAGCAGCAGCTAAAATTTCAGTGTCCTGGAGGCAGCAACTGTGGAACAGGGAGATCTATGTTATAGAGTTTCCAAAGGCTTTCAACAATATCCTTCACCAGAAGGATAAGACAGAAGATCATCTGTCATGACATAAGGGGGAAGGTCTTCCTGTGGATAAATAACTGGATAAACATTGGAAACAAAACGGGGGTAAACAGTGCTTGTGCACAGAGATCAAACCCTGTCATGCCACAGTGATCCATGCTGCAGCCTGTGCTCTTTGGCAAGTTTGTAACTGACCTGGAGAGAGGGTCAGTAGCAAAGGACGCAGCTCCTGATGAATACTGAGTTATTAACAGCAGCAAAGATGAAAGTTGATTGAAGAATGGCAAAGGACAGTACAGTACTGTGTGACTGGACACTACAAAAGAAAGAGAAATTCAGTGCTGACAAATGTAATATGGTGCTCACTGTGGGAAAAAAAATCCTAATTTTATAGAGAAAGGATTGGTCTGATTTGGCTATTGCCACGCATTACTGGAAAATTTAATGGCAAATAAAATTAGTATTTTATTTACCAGGGTTTTCTGCTGTTAAACATATTCATAAATTATTGGGAAAGAGAATGAGTAATGAGATGTCAAGCTTTGTTAGTAATAAAAAAAATTATTCACATAGTTAAAACTAAAATTGACTGCAAAATACTACAGATGACTCTCATGACAATAAAATGGTAAATGAAATTCATTGTTGATAAATACAAAATAATTTTCAAGGGGGAAAAATACCAAATGCATTCTAATTATACACACAAAGTGATTGGCTCTAAATTAGCTTTCAGTATTCCACAAGGAAATTGTGTACAGTTTTCTAAATGTCAGCCTGGTGCTGAATAGCAATTTAAAGAACAAATAGAATGTTGAAATTATCAGAAAGACAATAAAGAACAAGATGAAAGATGTGACTCTGCCAATGTATAAAGCTCTGGAACAGTGGCAGTGTAAATGCCACACCCTCTTTCGCTGGTACGAGGGTAGAGTGGGACCCAAAAGGTCTGTGAGGTCAGTCAGAATGGCAGGACATCTACCAAGGAGAGGCTAAATAAAGAAGGTAGGACTGAGATCTACAAAATCACCAACAGAATGAAGAAGCTTCTTCCATTTTTTCATGGTATTATGTAGAAGACATAAGCCTAAAGCATGGCAATAAGAGAAGGCCTGGAAGAAAGTCCCGTTGTGGGCTTCCTATCACTGCAGCCTTAAGTTCAGGATATAATTGTAACATTGATTCCCAGGTATCAGGAAGGTACAGATGGAAAGTGTATTTTCTCTGTTTTAAATAACCTTTTCCTTTGAAGCTACCACTGATGGGTATCAGAGACAAAGGATTGGGCTAAATAGGTTTTTGATCTAATCTGGGACACCAATCATAAAGTATTATAGTGTATTTGGAGTTGAAGCATCATTACAGAGACACATACATATAAGAAATTTCTTGCAGCTAACTTTGGACAAATCACTCAGAATGGAAAACTCCTCATGTGGAAGATCTATCTTTAGAGGAGTTAACCTACATGCTTCTCTTGAAGATTCTGTTTAAATACTTCATATGTTATATATATATAAAAATAGCATAGGTACGGGGGCAGATACATCATTTATTACCTGTTAATGCTAGGTTTGGGCTTCCTTTCTAAAATGTTCTGTTCTTACAAAGTGACAACTTTTTCAGTTTTCTTCAGTTTAAGTAGATAAATCTGAATCCAGATATAGCATTGAGCTTTGGGTGATACTTGGATTTGTGCTTCAAGACCCTAACTAGGTCAGGCTCAGCACCTACTTGATTCACTTCATGAATCTCTATTTTTATTTCCTAAAATGTTTAATTTATTTTTTAATCTCACTTGTCATCTATTTATTGTTTCCATTAACAGAATTTGTATAATTTTACAACTCAAAGCACCATAAGGTAAGAATTGTAATAAATTAAATTAAACAATCAGTTAAAAAGAGCTTGACCATTCTATGACTGTATTATTCAAAATTCAGTGTAATAGGCTTTGATCCAATCTTTTGACATGAATGATACTGAAGGATGATGCATAAATTCCACTATGAGATTTTTATTCTCCTTCTAGTCAATTGCAGGTACATCAAGGTAGTTGTAAGTACCAAAATACAGAATTAGAAATCTAATGATTATTCTCATGCAACTGTTTTTTCCTCACAATCCAATATTTAAATAGCCAACATCCATTTAAGTGGATTTAAGTGGAGTATTAGCAAAATTTCAGTGGAGTATTAGCAAGATTTGAATTGAAATTAAGCAATCTCTGGTCACTTGCTGTTTTTACTGACATTTAGGGACAGCAAAGAGTAATAGCCATCAAATTTCTCATTGTGTAGGAAGGACATTCCTTTGTGTGTAGAACACGTTCACATAACATTGCATTTTCAAACCTCACTGCATCCAAGAGAAGAAAATATTCCTGCAGTAGGTGAAGGCCACTTCACTGCTGACCTAAAAGATCAACAGAATTTTCACCCTCTCCTCTCAGCCATAAAAGCAGAGTGGGCATCTAGTCATGCATTGTAAAACCATATACTATCAAATTGAGAGAGTTTATTGAAAACGTATTTTGAATAACTTTTTTGAAGTAAGATGAGAAAGAAAAGAATAAAAGAAAAAAGAAAAACAGATAAAAAGGTTTAGAGGCATATTAACTCCTGAAGTAACCTGTTCTGAGGGACTGGTTCTCTGGAGCTTATCAATGCAGAACTTGTGCCAGCTTGAACAGGATAAAATGTTATTTACAAAGGTGAATTCCAGTTCTAACTCTGCTTTCTTTCCAACAGCTGGATTTTCTGGACCTAATTCCTCATTTAGCTAAATCAGTATAAATAGAAAATTACTCCAGAAGAGAAGAAAAGACTGTGTTTAAAGGTCACCTCAAAGCCACCTGCTACAGTTTTTTGGAAATAAACTTTTGCAATTGTTTTATAGCCATTAGAAAGTGTTTCATAGTTCATGAGGTATAACAATAGCCAGTAGCAATGAAAATCTATAAAATGGATGAAAAATGGACTATATTAATCTAAAACTAAAAGAATGCCAAGGTAATTTCATGAAATTAAATGGTGAGTTGTAAATAAATGGGGAATCCAATTGGAAGTCAATGGACCAAAACTGATATTTCAACAACAGACTATTCAACAAACAGAATAAAGAAAGGGTTTATGCACTATTATTCTCTTTTTCCTTCAGTGCACTCTCTGAAGATAGTGAGGCATCTGCTCACATTTGAACTGATGCTAAGGAATCTATAACTACTCACAATTTTCATATGTTGAGCTTATCTTCTTACCAGGAGACTTTAAAATTGTCTCAAATTTGGAGGCAATAGAGCTAGTACATCAAAAGATAACTTCTTGGCAGAAAGGTAATTCACCAGGCTGCAGTCAGTCTTTCCCCTGACATTCTGATCTTGTTATGGAAATTCAATAATTGCAAACTAGCATATATATGCCTGAGAGGATGCTAAAATAATGAATTTTGGATGACTTAAAAAATGGACTCTTGCTCTGCCTTCCTTTCTCTTTTGACTTCCCTTCCACCTACATACTCTCAATATATATATATATATATATATATGTTTTTCTATCTGCCTCTTTTCATCCTCCCTTAAGAGAAATTGTGCAGTCCAGCATCAGAAGATATATTTAGATGAGACAAAACTCAAAAAGAAAGCCAAAGAACCCTTAATCAATCAGAAAAAGGTCTTTGTTGAGTGCAAAAGCAAGCCAGCGTTCACAGCAGTCACATATTTGCCAATCCATAACACAAATCTATGAGTGATAACTTATTCTACAGCTATTGACAAAATCCTATTTTTTCTCACATTTTCTTCATCTTTGCTATTGTTTTCCTTCTCTTTTCACCTGTTTTGGCAAATAAAGGAAATGACTAATATTTCTATTTTTCTACTGAAATCTTACATATAGAACATTTTCTTCCTGCCTGAAAAATTTCCCTCATCAAAGGGAGAGGTAGAGCAATTTTGATGGGCATCTGGCATCCACCCAGGGTCAAATCACCACTAGGCATAAAACATGCTTGCTGCTTCCACACTGGTGTTGTTGTTGAAAAGAGATTTTGGAATTTACAGTTTTCAATTCGGTGGTTACATCTCTGATTAGTCCTGCTTCATGTACCATTGTCTTTATTGAAGCTCTGGATTTTAAAAACATCCAAAATGAATGACAGACTCATAAATTTCAGTAGAATTAGGCTAAGACCTTTATTCTCTCATTCCTTCACCTGCAGAATAGGATACTATATTTTTCCATATAGAAAGAATGTGTTGAGTCATGTCATAAATGCATTAGAGAATAGGCAAGTCAATTTTCAAGGAACAAAATTATTAATATAAAAGAATATTCTTTAAAGGACTGTAGTCTTTCCCATATATTTAGGCAAAGAGCATCCAGAAATTTAAAACAATTTTATATAGAACAACTGGTCTTTCTTCCTTTTGACATTGTTTTCTGCATGTGGACATTTTTCTCTCTTGTTTACTAAAACTGTTTTCTCCTGACCAAGTGCTGATTTTCCAAAACAATAAAGAAGACTTTTCAGGGGAAAATGTGAAGTGAATTCTGCTCAAAATATAGCAGAAAAAGGAAGATATGTAAGTCAGAAATATGGGGGGGAGGGAGAAAAAGCTGTTTTACCTCTTTTTGCACTAATTTTTTGCTATTATAAATCATAGGTTACAGGAAGGAAAATAAAAACAAATAGAAGAGAGTCTTTTGTTGTAGGGCAGTGGTCTCTTTAAACACAGAAGCTAGTGATAAGCTTTTTTTTTAAAAAAAGTGCTCTTATTTGCTGTGTGTGTTCACCTTTTCAATGTCTTTGGATGAACCACAATCCCAAATCAAATATTGTCATGCATTATTAAATTAAGTCAATTATATGTCAAACAGATGACGTTATGCATTAAATTTGTGCTGATAGAGACTGCATTTTTAGAGGGCAGTCAACATATTAAATTCTAAAAAGAGGCAATATATTTTTTTCTGCTTGCAGATCCCTTTGTAATTCACTGGGATACATTATATAGAAGTTCCCATATGCCAAATGCAACCCTAATAATTTACAGGGAAATGTAGTGATAAAGAATTCAGAAGACTGGAGGAAATACAAATCCATTATCAACTTTAGACATCAGGCTGTGTTGGCAGTTTTTAATTCTTCTAAAGTTCATTCCACTTCTGTTTTTAATTTACCTTCAGTTTTCACTGCCCCACGTGACAGCCTCCTGGCATCCATATGTTATTGCTATTAAAAATAAAAAAGGCTAAGAGAGCCCAGTAGCTCTTCTCTCTAAACTCTATAAACTTTCTAAACTTTTTTAGTATCTTGTACCTGCTTACCAGGTGCTTAGTCTTAACTTTGAGAGGGTATCTAAGTGGCAGCTTTTCTGATTCTCACCTTATGCTGCATCTGACCATCTGTGCAGAGGTTGTTGGGAATGTCCCTGATTTCTCAACCCATCAAACCCCACACTCAACAAAAGTTAAGTTTACAAAAATAAATCTTCAACTTGCCTGGATTATTGATTAAAAGGAAAAAAAAAGGTGAAACTTGCAGCCATATGGTAAATCCTTGACTAATAGTGTCATGAAAATAGTCTTTTTGAAGGGTAAACTAACCTTCCATGGGCTGTAATTACTGTGCTACGCACAGAAAATTCCCTTGTATACGTTATGGAAATGAGCCTGTTCCAGATGAATAATGTAAAAGTTTGCTTGGAAAAGTAGGGATATCCTCAACACTCTTCTCCTGGGCTTTTTGCAGACATGACGGTCCACAGATAAGGCATTCTTTCTAAATATTCCCTCTGTCCATTACTTACTTGTATTGTTTAATATTTCCTTCACATTATTTTCTGAGTGAATATATCTTCATGTAATCGAATAGAATAGAATAGAATACAATAGAATATAGTATAATATAATATAGTATAGT
>VZRX01024067.1:0-37113 GCA_013398075.1 Notiomystis cincta | reverse complement strand
TTTTTTTTTTTTTAATTTTAAGTGATTGTTTTGGGTTTTTACCTTTAAAATATTTGGCAAAAGAGGTATTATTTTTGCATGCTTGTGTGTAACATTTCAAGTCTTAAGTGGAAAGGGAAGCAGAGGCTTACTGCAGAACCCAAATCCTGACTTGAGTTTCATTTGGACTGAACCCTTAGAGAACTTGTTAGGAGATGTATGGGTAGGAAATAACATGATTCGTAACCTTTGTTATGAAGTTCACTGCTAGAAGAAAGCATTTCAGTATTTTGTTACCAAGAGGTAACATCCAAGGGTCACTATAAGTGTTTTATAGGATATAAATTTTAAAATCAAACAGGACTTTATACATTTTGGGCAATGACAACACACTAGATGAACCTTGCAGCTGGCAGAAAAATAGGAGGATAAAGGCAACTCACCCAAAATGCAACAGAGCTGTAGACTACAACAACTCACAAAAAATATAACTCTTGCCTTGTAGAATGTGCAAGACAGGAAAAAACCAAACATATATAATACTAAACTTTAAATAATTAATAGTGTTATGAACTCATACCACTAGTTATAGTTTGTTTCTTGCAGCCATCTTAAAAGACTTCAATTATCCTCTGAATAAATCAGTCAGATTGGTGACACATCCGACTCAGTTTGCTCTCCATAAATCACAAATTAAAAGGTTAAAATCAATTAATTAAAAATTATGATAATTATAGTACATATAAGCAGAATATATAACACTGTAGAAAGTTTTGAGTAAGGCAGTACATCTAATGAAAATTAAATAATTTGTTTTTAATAAACTGAGTAATTCAGTGATGATTGAAAAACTCCTGATTTGGATACTGGGAGGAGGAGTTGACTTATGCTCCTATTCCAAATAAGAGAATGTGTCCCTTAGAAGAGCACTTCCTGCTGTGTAGTTTCCTGTTTATTGCATGAGGGCAGTAAGGACCACAAAAGGATAATTTGTCTTTGCTAAAGGTTAATACCAAAGTCTAGCATATATTAACTAGCATGAGAAATAAAGAAACTGATGAAATAGTAAGACATCAACATGGCTTTTCATGTCTTATTTTCTTCCATTTCATAGGATATTTTTTTATTTTCTGTTTAATAGTGGCAATATTGAGATACTAAAGACTGAAATACCAAAGCACAGGAGACATGAGAAAACTCCTCTGCTCTAAGAAATTAATTGAAAATATTTTTTATGAAACTTTAAGAGGTATGAATATAATACCTACAAAATTACCTACCCCTAAATGTCTCCTTTATTAATTGAACATATTGCATGAAAATTTAAAAATTTGTTCTTCAGGCAGTAAAGAAATAGAATAGCTTATATTAAACACTTACTCCTTCTTTGAATGAAGAACAGAATCTTTTAAGTAAAAATATTTATGAAATTTTAAGGCATTAATTCCTTTTATGTGGCTAAATATTGAAATAAATATTGATATAATATGTGAAGAGGTAAGTTTATGTCAATATTTTCTTCACAGTTCATATTTCCTGTATGAAATAAAATGTGAATCTTTGTCTATGGCAGTTACTTGTAACAACTGATTGCAATATTAGAAAAGAAGAAAAAAACCCCCATGATTTTAAAAATCCCATATAGTTACTGACCAGGTAAATATGTAATTGGAAAGGAGGCTAAGATATCAGCTGCTATAGACTCTGTCACATACATAATCACATAATCACAGAATGAACTAGGTTGGAAAGGACCTCTAAGATCATCTAGTCCAACCTATGACCTAACACCTCCTCATCAACTGTCATTCTTATGACAGTTTAATTTCTGATAGATATTAAGCTATACTTAGCTCCCTAGCCCAGTAATGCTCAAAAAATCTCTTGAAATGTTTGTTTGAATATAGAATAGAATGTAGGCTTTTTATAGGAGAAACACAGAAAATTTGAGTTTCAATCACTTATTTAATGTTCAGGTTTTCCAATATTGTGTCAGACTTTGAAAAGGATTCCAGAAAATATCATTGTCTTACATTTTTGGTATTTTTGTTATACTCATCTGGGCAATTTGCATAGTTAGCTATTTATCATCCATGAGTAGGAATATCAGTATTAATCATTTAACTGCATTTGAAAAATATAGGCTTCCTTCTTGCTACTATTCTGGTAGAGGCAAATAATTTCCTTTAGATGATTAAGGAAGTGATTGTGTCTGCAAGGCAGATGCCTAAATCTCCACCAGATATTAATTACGTGATGGAAGAAGTTCACAATGGTATCATTATCACTTTCTAAACTCTCACTTAAATACAGGATTTTTTTGATGTTTTGCACTTCAAAAATAGTATTTTTAGAAAACTCTTTAAACTTCTTCTTTGTAATGAACTCTCCTGCTACTTGTGACATAAGATTATCATTTTGTCTTTGTGACACTGTCACTGTACAGAAAACTGTGATGTCACCAAAATAAGTGGTTTCTGTTAAAGGTGCTAGAGGGATGTGGAACCAGTTATGTCTCTCATTGACCTGGATTCAGATCTGTGTGCTGTGCCTCTGGGATGACCTCACTGCAGCCAACAGTTCTGTCATTATGTGCATTCACATCACTAAATGCTGTGTTGTTTTATTCCCCAGTGTGGAGGCGCCTTGTGCCGCAATGCACATCTGTGAAAAATGAGCAAATATAAAATTTTACATGTATTCACATTTTACCATGTAAAAATTTTATGACTTAGCACTTACAGCAGATTTCACCTTGTTTGACTTTGGTCATGTGAAAATTCAACATCTATTTTAATCTGGTGATAGGGTAATGTATTCCAGCCTAAAATGAGTCTCTTATGCAGCTAAAATGGACAACTACCTGAGAGATTTGTCTCTTTCTCCACTATACACAGCATTAGCCTTGATGGGAAATTAAAAGCTTGGTCTTTAATCTTGCTTTAGTTTAAAGGCTGAAAGTTGGATGGCTTAACTTGTCATCACCCTAGGCTCAGTGCACAAGGGCTGAATACGGATAACTCCGTCCTGCAGGAGTTTGAGTTAAAAACATAATGTTTAAACTTCCAGCCTGTAATATACAACAGGTGCAGTTGATTATAGGAGCAGCTGAGCCAGCAGCACACCTGAGTCTTTTGAGCCTTGTTTTAAGAAAGCTGATAATCAAAATGTCTCTGGAAATTGGAAGCCACTGTTCACATCGCGAAGTATAAAAAATCAGCCACGAGTGTGTCACTGAATTTGTTTTAAGCGCAGAGTCTTTATTATATCAGACTAAAACGTGGTTGCTGAGTCATAACTAATGAAATATTTCTTACATTTTTTTAAAGAAAAGAGACAATTTCCTGAACCTGTTTTAATTTTCAAAATTAAATGTGTTATAACAGATACCCCAAACAGAGTAAGCTTTCCAGAAACAAGATCTGCTAAAGTCATACTTGGAGATCTTTTTTCCCCCTCTCTGCCTTCCTAACTGGAGCTCCCTGGCCTTTGTAGCACTGTAACACTAGGGAGCACACTTTCATCAGGAATTATGCTGTCTGCAGCATCCACCGAGGCAGGGAGACAGTCAGTTCTGCACATCAGCAGTTGGGCAGCGGGCCAACCCTTGCCCTGCTGCACGGAATGACAAGGCATGCGAAGATGACAGAGCTAATGGTAAACAATGACAGATCTGTCGAGAGTCTGATGGGATGCATCTCTTGTTTGTTCATGTACAGTACAGGAATCAGAGCTATTTTGTTCAGGTTGTGCTTAGATGCCTGTTTGAACTCTTCACCCAGCCTTTTACAAATCAGACTTAGCAGAGCAATGAAGAGGGGTTTTTTCGTGAGTATGAGAGACTTACAGTAAGCTCAAAACTAGGACAAGTAATTCTTAGAGAAGGGAGAAAATACACTTGCTCGTCAATTTTATTTATTTTAAAAATTCCCTTGTTCTTAGGAATATTCTTACCAGTTAATAAAACCTTATTGTGTGATTATTACTTCTAATAATCAAGATATTTGTCTATAGAATTAAAGGTGCAGAAGGACAGAAAGGAGTTCTTTCTTTGGAGTAGCTTTAGACTCAATTTTATTAATGCAGGAATGAGTTACAATTTAAAATGCACTAAATTATTCCTTCCTTCAATAATTTCCAAGCAAATTTATTTTCTTATTAAATCAGTTTATCTGCTGATTTATGTTTTGATATAAGCCAAATGTGTTTACCTTGTATATTGTACCATTGCTTTTAGGGAGTTTAAATTTAAAGTCTACATATTACACATTTTATGCTTTTGATACACTACTCTTTTTTTCATTATGGTGACCAAGTTTGTTTTTTACTAGGCTAAGGAGTTATGAACAAGTTAACTTTAACCTGTGTAACTTTCATGTGATCACACAAAAAGATGTCTGGCAATCCTTACCATTTATACTGTAGAAAACTTGTCTTATCTGAAAAAGATGTGTTGTATCAGACAGTGCTAGAAAGAAATAATAATAATGATAATGATGATGATGATGATGATGATAATAATAATAATAATAATAGTAATAAATTTTATTATTATTATTATTACTATTGCTATTATTGTTGTTATTATTATTATTACCCCAGAACAAGAACAACAATAACAAAAACAAACACTGCAAAACCTTTCCCAGAACTTCAGCAGTAGAACAGCTACCCTGAATCAGATCTTTGATTCATTCACTCAACATTTATGTCCTTTTCATAAGCTTCATGGAAGGGTTTAAACTAACATGCAAAGAACTGTTGATAGGCAATCAGCTTAAATTCAAAACAATATTTCAAGTGTTTCAGGTGTTTCAGGATATTGATTTTCTTTACATTTTTCTGCTCTTCTCCATTTATGCAATCATGCCTGTCACCTTCTGCATGCTGAAGCACGGTAAAACAGAACCTTACTGATCTGGTTTGTGCATTAAGAAGGCTGAAATATGTAGAGCAATCTATCAGTCCTTCAGATCCTCCTGGTTTAGGAGGACATAGGCAAGTATTTTTATTCTCTTGTAGTGAGCAACGCCCTCCCAAAGCATTAGACTCCTTGAAAAGATTCTGCATATGAAACAGCAGTCATCTACTGCTAAATAAAGAACTCCAGAGCTACCACGTTCAATTAAAAAATTCCCGTTGAGAAATTCTGGTCTTCTAGGGGGTAATAGGGTATGTGATCATAGAATAATTAATTTCCATTAGGAGAACTGTATTAAGTCAGATTATGTAGCTCTTACTTTGAGTAGAACTTGCCAGAAATGAAATTTTTAAAGCGTTATCCCATATAAGATTAAGTTTGGGCTGCAACTCTAGAAGCTCAACACCTAATTCAAAATATAATCAAGTGAAAATCTCAGACTATAGAGTGGATAAATGTAACCATTGATAACATGGCTGCACCATCAGTTTTTAAGCAGAAGTTAACATTGATTTCAGTGCTTAAAAATCAATGCATTGTCTGAAGAGAAATAGATTCAGATTAACAGCAATTATTTATCATAATGACTTTATCTGAGACTATCTCCTATTTCATAAATACATGCTTAGCATTCCTGTTTAATATTCAGTCTGTTGTGATATTCCTACTATTCTGTGAAGAAACCATTATCTGCCTTTACAAAGTTTCCCTTATTTTTATGCAAAGCTAGGAGTAACTTCTTGGGAGACTTGTAATCTTGGGAGATTTCCATGTAATCTGCATGGAAGAACTCCAGCCTGTGATGATACAGCTCTTGTTTGCTCCCTGCACAATGACACCAGCTGGAGGTCACAGCTGCTCAAAGGGGATCCACCACACGAGGATCTACTTGCACACTGTAAAAGCTCCTCCAGAAGGCTTTACAGCCTAAAAAGACTGAAGAGTTAAAAGACAAAAAAGGCTGAGATAGCTCAGCTGCCTGGTGAAAGGTCAGTGACAGAGATGGATGCATAAAACCCTGGAACCATGAAACCCTTCTTTAAATTCAGTAAACTGTGCAGAATATAGCCAGTGTTACCATTTCCTCTTGAAATTTTTTATTTCTCTTAAAAACCCTAAGGTCTGATTACTTAAGCTGTTTATGAAAAACATAGAATATTGAATTCAAAAGGGCAAAATGCTTTGCTAGATAGTCTGCTAATTTCAAAACTGTGCCAGATTTTACCACTTAAGAGTTCCATGCCTTAAGAGTAAAACTCTTAAATATTTATCACATGGACAATTCTGCTAAATGATAGGACTATATATAAAAATCTGGAATTATATATTTCCAAAATGCTTTAGTCACTGTGTATCTGATCCCATATGTAATGAAAATTAGGTTCACTGTCAAAATTATTCCTTTTAAAAATAGAAAATGTAAAATTAATTTAAATAGTGTTTCCTTTCCCCTCCCTTTTCCAGAAGAAACCATCTAAAGATATGCTAACTGAAGTGTGTAACTTTTGGCTTGTAAATGTTGTGTGTTTTGGACACTGAAGAGATATGCCTATTTAATAAGGGTTATAAAGAAGATTTAAATGCCTCTCACAAGGGAAAGGTTCTGCTGCCACAAGTTTAGCCCACATACAAACTTTTAGTTCACACAAAACAGTGAAAATTCCCAGCATAACTCTGAGTGAAATGAAATAATTGCAGAAGGAAAGTATAATGTAAGGGTATGGGGAAACACTGCATATTTTATGAAAAAAAATAATGAAAGGTCAAATTCTAACATCCTGTCATTGGTTAGTGGAAAATGGAAGTTAATAATCAGTTAATTCCCAGGCTTCTATTTTATTCTTTGGCTTCAAAAACAAACAAACAAACAAACAAACAAACCCCACTATATTTTCAAAAGCTATTGTAATCTCAAAATCAAATATAACATCAGCAAAGAAAGATGTATTTCACCTGTCATTTTAAAAAAATGATTACTAATTATAGAAACATTCCATCTGATCTATTTTTTACTTTTTCACTGTAGGAAAAAAAAACTAATACAAATCTATTCTGTTATGCACAAATATTATCTATCAAATAAAATCTACAGTGACATTTATTGTTCATGTCTTCTCCAGAAATCACTTAGCATTTTCTTTGCTGTGGAAACTTGTAATAAAACGGTTATAACAGGAAAAGCAAGTCACCTAGCAATATAACCCACAGAAAAATGAACACTTCAGCACTTATTTTTTATGAGCTAGTTAACCTCATTGGATTTATATAACTGCCAAAGCCTGACCTCCATTACTGTTGATCAGAGCCGAAATTTACTTCCATAACATATTATACTGACCACTTTAGAGAAATAAAGGAAAACACAAAAGGCACAGAACCTACTTACTCTTATTATTGGATATACTTTTCCTGATCTCTGAGGCTTACCATTAACTGCTACCCTGGGTAAACTGGAAAGCTAGTCTGTGTTCATGCACTGAAGCCTGCCAATAATGATCTATCAATTTCCAAGTGTGTAAGTGACTATCTAATAAATAAGAAAGGGCAAGTTCCTTAATATAGCAAAATCTAAAATGTGACCTTACCTCCAAGTGTTAGGAGCTGAATTTCATTGGCTTAACTTTGGTTGACTAATATATCTGTTCAGCCTCACCCTATAGTTATTTCTCAGAAATCCTGAATAAGAATTTCTGAAAAGCTAAGTACCCATAGCTTTCTACAAGTATTATGTAGGAAATATGGTCTTAAAATATATGTTTGTTTTATTGTAGGAGTAAAATACAATTTAGGTATACTGATACTTTCTGTTAGGACTTATATTTTTGAGATCAGTATAACAATATGGAAGACAGAAGGAATTAAATCTGTCTGGCTTTAAATTATTTAGGTTAACTTTTTACTTGTAATTTTACATCTCCTCTTTTCTTTCTTTGTCTTATTTAGCTTTCTGACTTAGAAGCTTTGCTTTTCTTGCTTGCCAACTTTATTTATTTTTCTTTAATTATCTTTACACTATTTTTATTCCTTTAAATAACCTCTTTTTTTTTTTTTAATAGAGATGAAATAGACAAAAGGCAGTATTATTGCACATTTCCTGGAGACGCTGTAAACAGAAAAATCAGACTTTGGCAATAAAAGCTAACTTTATTTATAAGAAGGAAGGCAGCATTTTATCACAAACCTTCAAGAGTCATATATCAAGACATGGGAATTAAGATTAGCTTGAAAATCACAACTTGAGAGAGGACAGTGACATCCTTTCGTACTGCTTACTCATTCAGACATGCTCTAAAGGTTTTCTAACTACAATAGTGATTATAGGCATACTAATTTGGAAATTACTCTAGTGTAATACAAAAATGTCAGTAGCTGGGCTGAAGAACAAACTGATGCCTTGAGATATTCCTTAAAAGCTGCAATAGCTACCAAGTGAGTGGCAAGGAGGAGCTGCTCTGGAGTCTCTTGCCATGGGTGTGAAATGTATATTTGGCTGCTAACATCATTGACCACAACTAACCAAAATATACAAACACATGGACTTTATGTACAAGTGAATTTTTTAAAATTTGATAATTAGCTCAGCTAAGTGTATGGTTGAAGGCCTTTTGAAAAGCAGCCAGACATCTCAATGGGTTTTTCTGAGGATATATATATAAAATCATATTTCTAATGGTGATCTATGGGCAGTGTCTTCAGGGTGCCTTTTGCTGCCACTTCCCTGGTGGTAATCTAAGTCTCCATTTAATTTTTGAAATAAATACTTTTAAAGAGAGTAAATTTATCAGGATCTATTAGTATAAACCCTTATAGTAAATATTTAATTCAGAAACACCTGGAGCATTTCCTCAAAATTTCTTCACTTTTGAATTGAAACAACCTAAGAAACCAAGTCTCAAAGGAAAGGACTGGAAAAGGTAGGTTTATGTTAGAGTGATAATATAGAGATGTTAGAATTGATTTTGAAAATTTAATATTCACCCCCACTGCTAGCAGCAATGATGCCAGTAGATGTTATATGAGTATGCTTGTTACCAAAGCTTAGGGTTGGATCCTCTTTACTGGAAGTTTGCAGATTTCAAACAGTCATAATGCGGTTGAAAAAAGAAGAGTTTAATAATGATGTATAATGTAATGTAATGATGAATAATTTATGTATTTATGTATTTATGTATTAAAATCACCTTTTATTTTGTAGGGTATCAGCAGATTCCCATTTATTTAATGAATGAAATAATATAAAATGTGTTTTATAGATAATAATCCCCTTTAAATGACCCTTTTTAGAACTCTGGCTGGTCTGAATGTAGGATCTTTACAGCTAAGCTCCAAGTACACCTATTTTTCTGTCATCCTAAGAGGAGTCCAAAAAGGCCTCAGTGCTCTGTATGTATTTATGTTTCTCTCTCTTTTCCCTCCTGAGACTACAGCAGGACTTGAACCATATCAAACCAATTAAAACTCACACATGAGAATCTGAATCAACCATTCAAATCTGCAGTATTACTTGGGCAAGGAGTATATGAGGAAAATGGATAAAATGTAAATTGTGCAGGAAAGAAAGCTTATTTTATAAGTTGTTTATATTAAAATTTTGTGCAAAACAGTGCATCATTAGATTGCATTTTTTTTCTGTTCTTTCCTATGAAAGTAAATTAAGACCTTAGTTTCCTGGATAATTTACAGTGGCAGCCATTATATTCTTTGCCAGAATGGTGTTCATAGCACCTTGTTCTTTCTGAGCTTTTATTTTTCTTCCTTATTCATTAGATGTAAACTACTCTTAGGTCAATAAAGTGAAATAGGTCGCTCAAGCAGACCTCCTTGGGAAGGATTAAGCAAAAAATCCCTGTGGTCTAAGTAAAAAATTGATCTTAAATAGCTCTTCTGTCCACATAAAAGTGCAGTGGAAGTTCATTTCTATATTCTTCTGTTTTGCTTTATTTTACCTTCCTCCATTTGATAGCATTAAGAAAGGTCTCCAGATTCTCTTTTAGATAACCACTGTACTCTTAGAAATAGGTTTCAGAAACGAGATTAGTTCTTCCGGAATGATGATGCTGAACTATTGACCTGTGGGGAGAGAGATGATGATGTTGACTTTCCCTCTGCCAGGTTGTCTATCTCTAGTAATTTTTCCTCTAAAATTCAGTAGAGGTGGGTTACAAAGCAGAGGTCGAGGCAAATTAAGTGGTAGCCAACCCACTGCATTATTCTATGCCTGTGATCTGTCTCAGTCTCTTGGTCATTTAAATGCAGGTGATGGTTTCAGTGCTGAAATAGTGAGGTGAAATGTAACTTGATTTAACATTTTAACCAGAAGGGATTGCTCTCTTCCTCTACTGCCTCGGTGTAAGGCCTTTGATGATAAGCAATGATGATGGCAAAGTATATAATGAATGAAGTCACTGGGTGCTACTCATAAAAAAGAGCTTGGAGGTAGTTAAATCTGTGGGTTTAAATTTAGACTAGGCAAGCAATCTGTAATGAATTATTTATTGGGTTAAATTTCACCAACTTTTTTTTTTCCTGTTCACCAGTTGTCCACAAACATATGGCAAAATTTGTGGATTTATTCATTACCTAGAAAATATTCATTTATTTCCGCAGTGAATAAATTCTTGGCCTGCAGATTGCTCATGAGCAGTTCATAGGGAATATTCAGAAGATGCACTGTGTGTGTTAGTTTCCACGTCTGCTTCGATATGCTGTAAATTAGCACTATTATTATGACTAAAAGATCACACGAGCAGATGCTGTGCTTACAGCAATATTTCAGCTAGCCCTTTATTTAATTCTCATCAGAACATAACATAGTACTCTAACATTACACTTTTGGATTTACCTGCAGCATATCATAGCTCCTATTAAATGAAGAATTACTTTCAGTCTTGATTAGTTTGCCATTCCTATTTATATCATGGTCCCAGCATTGTGTTGGCACAGCTGAGAGGACAGAGAATTGAAGTTCAGTCAGGAATGAATGTTTAACAGCAGGGTGTTATTGCATCAATATTATCAGCAACATCTTTCTGGTTAAAGCCTTGCATAAAATGAAAATGCATATTAATATACCTTTATTTACATTATGGTGCATTGCACTTAGGCTCTGTGGAGAGTAAAGAGAGAGCTTTTAGTTTTTCACTCTGGCCAAGGGGTTTGGTTTGTTTGTTTGTTTGTTTTTTTCATTAGCAATGCAGAAGCATGCATATTTTAAAAAGGATGTTTTGGAGATGGAAAAACAGGTCAACAAAATTAATAAAAATGAACTGTAACTTTCCCTGTTTGGAGAGGTGACAACATTTGCATGATGTCAGTAAGTGTACACTCCCCATATGTTAAGGATCATTTTTGCCCCAGTGAAGATGGCCAGGTTTGAGGGGGTGATAAAAAAATCATAATCACTTTAATAGGGCTCTTTGTGGAAGCCATTTTCATGCCCATCCTTTCCTTTTACCTCCAAAGAATATCCTTCAACCTCTCCCTGTACATATTGTCTATAGACTGCCACAGTACTTCTCTGCAAATCTCACTCAAGCAGAGGAACTTTTTCACTAGTTTTTCCATAGCACAGCATGAAAAATAACATCTGGGGATAGCACTCCAGAGGTATCGTCTCAGTTTCCCCAGAGAATAAATAGAAGTGGAGAAAGCGTCTTGTTATTTCAAGGGTCTTTGAATTTGTCTACTGTTCAGAGGTACACCACCCAAAATTCCCTCTCTGGGTGTTCACCTAGTGAGTATGACTTGGAATGAGTGTTTCTTATGCTGCAGTAATGCAACTGGATCTGTAAATTAGAGATGTGATAGATATTTGCAAAAAGGCAAATCTGAAAAAGAAGAAAAAAATTCTCATTTTATAATTTTTGGCAACTCAGCCTATGATAAAGTATCAGTTGAAAAGCATATGACATGAAAGATGATACTTTATAAATAAAATGTTCTTTAACATAATGTTTTAGAATAAAATAAACCTGAAATATTCACTTAAAAAAATTTATTTTAGCACAATGATAATTGTTACAATTATTATTCCTGGGGGATAGAACTGGATTTGGTGTTGTTCTTGGTTGAAAGTGAGGAGTCCCATTTTCTAAGACCTACAGCAAGCTGCAAAACTCAGAAAGGAGGACCCTCCATTTCTCCAACTGGAGCTGCATTTCTGTGCTATCCTTAACACTAGATTTATGAAAGGGGAACAAACAAACAGGGTTTTTTTTCCTAATGGGTCATACCTCTACATCAAAAGTTTGAAGTCTGAATTTGAAATTAATGAAAGCAATTATATTCTTGAAATGAAGTTTTCTTCTGCATTCACTGAGTGTAGGAAAAGTCATTGCAAATGGTCAGTGTGGTTTAAGCAAAAAAATATGGAGGAAATTGCATTAAGCTCAGAAACTTGATGAGACACAAGCACTTAAAGCAGAAAAGAAAAATGAAATCTCATTATGTTGTGGGTTTGGTGCTCATATTGCCTGGTTTAAGTACTTTTTGTCACACTTCTTGTCCCATTATGAAGAGCCACTTTTTCCTCTTTCATTGCACATGGAATGTGGGGATGTAAGAAATTCCTGAATTACACACCTGGGCTCTCTGCCTAACACTGAATTGCTGCAATGCTTTGTGCCAGGAAGCCTAATCCCATTTGGGATCTGACCCAAATGATTCAATCTTATTATACCCAAAAGCATTGGGGTAGCTTTTATAGGAGATTTCTGATATCTGTGAAATAAATACAGGTAATGCATGTACTTCAGGAGAGTAAATGCTGATTAAAAAATCCTTCAAATTACTAGTATATTTCAGTCATGAATTACACCTGTCAGTGTAGCAGTGAGAGAAACTGTTTGACCATTAGAAATACCTATTCACATATATCATAAATAGAACTATTTCAACTTGATAAAGAACAGTGTGTTTATTTGTTCTTATTGAAACTCTTTTCAGACACAAGAAAATGTGAATGTTTTTGTCTCAGGATAGAAACACTTGGAAAATGAGGACTGTAGACGCAAAGATAATGGAAATATTTTTTAGCTATGGTTTTCACTTTATTTCAGTATTCATATTGCTAAAAATTAAATTTTTAATAGAATTATCTGATTTTTTTGCATTACCATCAGTTTGTCATTTACTGCCATGCAAGTTCTCAGAAATCTTCATTGTATTTGAAATGATAAGAAAATATAAAGCTTCAGATATTTTGAAAATAGTCACTTTAAAATAGATTTACGTGTAGATTTACGAATTTTATAGATTCTAATTTTTAAAAAATGCTGAATTTTATGATGCATGATTTAATTATTCATTAGTTGATATCACTAAATTAGATACTGTATCATTAAAAAAAGTAATGAAATAAATTAGGAAAAATTATAGCTCAAAAATCTTTCTGATTATAGACCTCCTGCCAGTATATAGAAATAAATACTGGGGCCTTTAATGAAAGGATTATGAGAATGGAAGGACCTCTGACATCATCTGAGTTGAAGGTGAAATATTTCCCCTACAGCAATAAAAATAAATGTGCAAATTTTTTTTATAACCCACCCAGTGCCCAAGATCCTCTGTAACCTCTGGTTGACTTGTCACTTGGAAGACAAATTTGCTCATAGATCGTGACTGTCAGAGAGTCTTTTCTGCAACTGTATCAGTAATTAGCTATGCCTTGTTAGTGCTCAAGGCAAGTACATCTGTCACATTGAAATAAAGGGTTAGATTTTTCACAATTTTAGATAACATTTTAGCCTTTTGGCTTTGTAGCACCAACAAAAAATCCAAACTATTGACAAGACTGTGTCAATGGCTTTTTTAAATGTCTATGTTGTATTAATGGATTACAAAATATTCCCCTAACAACAAAAACAGTTGTAACTCTAAATTTTAAAAGATTTTTTTATTAAGTACAGACTAAAACAAGAATTTGGGGAAAAATGGGGAGAGCCTGTGAGCTGATTTTAGTTTAGGCTTAAATCCTAAAGTCTATTGAGCTTTTCTGTGATTTTCTGTGTGCCATCAGTTTCAATTGATTTGATGTAGCAAGGATCAATCCTCTGTCACTTAATTGTATTATAGCTGTCTGTGTCTTTGAAAACAATTACAGAGCTATCTATCAATCTAGCTGCACCAATAAAAATGACCTCGTATAATTATAACTAATAAAAAAATTAGTTTATGCACATTGATTATGGCTATCTTACCAAGAGGCTACAGTTTATTAAATAACCTCATGAACAAGATGGATTGCAAGTATAATGAGGTGAATCTGTGTTAGTATATGATATTATCAATCAAAAATACAACAGTCCAGGTATCCTGCATTTAGGCAGGCACAGAACAGAAAAGAATGATGGGCTGTTCCAGAGTAAGCTGGCCCCCTGGTTGTCTTTGACATTTACCCTTTCTCAGTCTAGGACAATCAGGGCCATTTAATTTACAGAAATTTAAAAGCAACTTCAGACACACATTGGGTTGTAACATGCATGCTGTTAGTTATTATGGTGCAGTCTGTTCTCTTGCCAAATGAGGAGTCCCCTCATGTCCTATGCTAAAATTAATGGATATAGATAATTCATGAGATGATAGATTACAGATTTGGTCTAACTAGGGAACCCTCAATTAACTAGTTTTAGCCATATTTGATACCTTGTGCTGCTTAAGTGTTGACAGTTGGAAAAAAGTGTTTGGACATAGAGGGCAAGTAAATGAATTTATTAAATGAGATTTGCATATGTAAGAAATTATTTCTCAGCAGTATATAAAGTAAAATAAAACATAGAACCATAGAATATTCTAAGTTAGAAGACATCCACAAGGATCATCAAGTCCAAATCCTGTTCCTGCATGAGATAGCCCCAAGAGTCACACCATGTGCTTGACAGCATTGTTCAGACGCTTCTTGAACTCTGCCAGGCTGGTGCTGTGATCACTTCCCTGGGGAGCCTCTTCTAGTGCCCAACCACCCTCTGGGTGAAGAACCTTTTCCTGATATCCAACCTAAACTTCCTCTGACCCAACTTCATGCCATTCCCTAAGTTCATATATTAACATATTATTAAATGACAAATTTCTTTATGAAGGTTAAACATGTCCATGTTCAATGCAGCTTTGTTTTGCTACAAATTGTTGTCTATTACCCCTATTCCAACTAATTGCCTCTTTCTTTGCTTAACTTTACCTCTGAAAGTCTATCTTAGGATATTCTGTGTCTTAGAATTTGTTGACCACATGAATTGAATTCTCATTGAAAATATCAGGAGCAGATATGTACTGCCACAGTGGAAATATTCTGCACAGTGGATGCCAAAAATTAAGATAAGAAGGTTTAAATTTTCTGAATTTTCAGTCTTGTGAACAAAAGTAGCTTCTGTGGCATATATTAATTTGTGAAACATTTTTTGGCATGTCTATCCCTTGATTTAGAAAGAATGAAACATGTTTTTCCTTGCTTTTAACTTAAAAACTGTCAATAAGTCCATTTATTTTTATTTTCTTTCATCTGTATCTTTTATTTCCAGGGCTTGATCTTTATAGGAAGAACAGCTGCCATTTATTGAAACATGAGGCAGACTACAGAATTTTAAATTCTATGTTTATTAAGATTTTATTAAATAAAAATTCAACTTAGAACAAAACTAGCTGTTGGTGGGTGCTCATTCAGATGTGAGAAATGAAAAAAGTGAAAACTTCCCAAATGATAAAAGAAATCATCACATGAAAGCACAATAAGTGAAACACTTCATGTACTGGCAGTCTCTTGCTTAAGACTTATGCTTGTATAAGTTATTACAGATAAAATAGTTATATAAATTTTGTAAGCTGTATAAATCTTCCTTTACATGTTCCGCTTGGTTTTTTTTAGGCTAGTGTACTTCAGATAGACATAATTTCAACCATGGAACTTCTACAGTGATGTTTTTAGCTTTTGTGTATAAGTACTGAGTATCATACCAGGTATTTTACATTCATACTGGAAGTTTCAAAATTTTCTTCCTTGACTTAAAAGATTCTCAGGATTTTTGAATGTCTGTTTCAGCTATCATCTCATGGACATATATTCAAGTTGTATGCTAAGATTTCGTTAGAACAGTCAAATTCACTAAGGACGTTTGCGAGTTTGCCGTTCAGGAATAAAATCAGAATGTGATTACTTCTATTTTTCTTGTTTTGTTTAAATTTATTTTTTCTTTAAGAAACCAAATGTTACTTTTCACAGAATAGTACGTGATAAAGTTCACACTGTAGTGTGACTTCACACTTCATTTTCTCTCACTACTGTTATGACGAAGGACTATTTTTGACTGATTAAATAGGAACAAAAATGAAGCTTTAAATTTTTGCCTTTTTCATCTGAAAATTATCTTACTCTCAAATAATTGCACCATTAAGCATTGGCTTTAATTTCAGTCACAAATAAGCTTCTAATTTTAGTTAGATACACAGACTTGGCCACTTTGGACCCTGCAATAAATACATTTTTTTTTTAATATAGGTGTTCCCAAATATCTACTCTTGATCCTACAGTTTTGGCATGTACCTGTTTTTGCTGAGGTTCATTTACTTTGCGAAACTTCACATTTTCAAGGCAGGGAAACACTACAGCTAGAACCCTTTTTTTTTTCACCCCAAATTATATGTCATTTCATATCAAGAAAAAAAAAAGCAGACCATATTTTAAAAAAAAGACCTAAGATTTTCTATAATGTCAAATATTCACATCATTATTGAGTTGGAATAATTTTATTCGAAATTTAATTTCTTTATTAGGCACGAGGTTTTTTGTTTGTCCATACTTGCTATTAACCTGAACCAGTGTACTGAAACATATTCTGGAATAGATGGTTGAATACATGATATGATCAGCAGGACAAGGGTGTTGATTGTCCCTCTCTACTCTGCTCTCACAAGCCCTACCTGGAGTATCCAGCTCTGGGATCCTTAGCAGCAAGGAAGACATGGAGCTGGTGGAGCAGGTCCAGAGGAGGGACAAAAAGGTCATCTGAGGGCTTAAGTACCTCTCACAAAGACAGAATGAGAGAGTTGGGGTTGTTCAATATGGAGAAGTCTCTGGGGAACCTTAGAGGAGCCTTCCACTACCTAAGGGGGCTTGTGAAGAAAATGGAGAGTAACATATCATAAGGGCATCTAGTGATAGGACAAGGGGTAATGATTTTAAGTTAATAGGGAGTAGATTTGGATTACATTTTAGGAGGAAATTTTTTACACAGAGTGTGGTGAAACACTGGAACAAGTTGCCCATAGAACTGTGGATATCCCATCCCTGGCAGTGTTCAGAGCCAGACTGGATGGAGCTTTGAGCAGCCTGGTCTAGTGGGAGGTGTCCCTACCCATGGGAGCAGGGTTGGAATAGGAATAGGTGCTTTTTAAGAAGTCCCTTCCAATACAACCACTCTATGAGTCTATGATTCCATGACATTTGACTTATCACAGTGATGAAAAGCATAGTTACATGGGTTCTAAACCCATGAGGAAATGAGGGAATAATGGACTGCCGTGATCTTGACATAGCATACACCTTGAAAAACACTGCTCTAGTTCTTAATTAAGTACATAGTCCTGCGTTATCTTCTCAGAGTAATTGGAGGATATCTAGCACAAAAAGAAAAGGCTTTTCTGTTGTTGAAAGCTCTTTTCTCTCAGCAACAAAGGTAGTTTTTAAACGGATTTAAAATGGATTCTTCTCCCTAAATAGTTATTCCTTGAGATGGAAAGGACCCACAAGTAGTGACTCCCAGAATGTTCAGTTCAAAAGTTAGCACAAATGTTATCTGAATAATTCAAAGGTAAACATGTCTGTAAATCTTGTGAGGAAATTTGTTATAGGCAGGCTTTTTAGTTTTGGAAATGCTTTAAGAAAGGAGTCCCTTGAAACTTATTGGATATGCATTGAAGTTCTAAAGAACTGGAACTTTACAAACAATTTCTGCACATGATTTTAAGCTTTAACACAGGATGTAGTTGAAGAAGAAGGATTAAAAATTTTTATGACTCAAAGTGGTAAATAAAATAGATTACGTCATGAACATTTGTAGGTTTAAATTTTAGCTGAATGCAGATATTTGCCTAGGTAGGGTAGCCAACATATTACAGAATTAGAAGTAAATCAATTTAACTCAGGACTGTCAAGTACACAGCAATGTATTAAATAAGTAAGTGTGATCCCAAAAGCTGTGGTTCATTCACAGATCTATCGCATGAAAAATGTAATTCAGGAAAGTTGGCAGCATCAGACAATTTACAGGAGTCTTCAGGTGTTGCAGAGCAATTATTACGTTTTTTTATCCAGAGCCTGTAAAATGCTCCCTTGACAAAATAGTACAAATCTGAACATTTTGTTATTATAGGTGTCATACATATCAAACAAAACAGAGATTTACAGTGGCCAGGGATAATAAATAAAACGCATTTTCAACTCAAAATTTTGAAACAATCATAGCATTCATAAATACTAGGCATTGTTTCTGCATGTCTGTAAAAAAAGAACTTGAATCATTGTGGGGATTGCAATGTATTGCTGCCTTTTGTACTATCAAACATCATCATTTTACATGATGTCACAAAGATGTTCATGTTTCACATGGAAATGGGATGAGATTTGAGGGCTTTCCATGACTAATTTTTTGATGGATTCTTTAAAATCATAAAGTTGATGCCAGGGGAATTAATTTAATTGTAAGACAACAGCAACAACAACAACCACCACCAAGCCACTTATTCTAATGGGAGAAAAGACTAGAAGAGAGAGACAAGTGTACCAGTGCTAGGTAGAAGTAGCCTAGAAAGTCATCGAAGCATGTCAAACTGATGAAATTAAACATCTGGAGAGTCATCCAGTAACTTGAGAGAGGCTGCTGTAGTGAACCGCATCAGGACCACCTGTCAATTAGTAAAAGAGCTCAGAGGAAATGGAAAAGAGAATTCATAAGTCAAAAGAAAAGTGATAAGAGAAAAGTAACCTCAGATTATGATTTATTTCAAATAATGAGAATGTCTTTTGCAACAGATTAACAGTCACACTCTCCAAATCCCAGGAAATAACTGTCAAAATCAAGTCTATTTCCTTAACATCTTCAAAGCAGCAATCACATGAAAAATGAGTGGGATGGTGGAATGAATCAACAAACCAGGTGTATGAAAAATAGTTTATGTAGGTTGAGGTGTTACAGCCAAGATGCTTTCTGAACTGAAGCTTTCAAGTCACAGTGTTACTTCTCAGAGCAGGCAATATCTCACTGCTGATGACTTGTTAAAGTAAGGACCTGCTGTAATTGTTGCAAGACTTTACAATGAAATTCTTTTGAAGTTTCTCTGTGCATATTTTGATGCAAAGGATTAAAGATAACATAAAAAGGAGGAGGTGTATGAAGCACTTACATGTATTCTTTGCGCTGAGATGGATAGCCTAAGGTCAGGGTAGTTTCCACATATGTTCAGGTAGGCATATTACTTTGAGCCTGTATAACGTGTGCAAGATGGTGTTTAAAGAGAGCACAGTTTTTTTTTCTAAATGCCTTATATAATTTTGAATATGCTCTCCTTATATAATTCTTACCAGTTCAAATAAGATACCATCTCTATTTCCATATGAATGTCAGTTTCATCAGTTTACTAATCTTTTGAGGCAATGTACCAACCAGAACATTTTTCATTTAAAATTTTTAATAACTGGAGGTACGCTTATACAGATAGGTACATTTGCCATGTAACATTCAGCTTCTTGCAATGATTGGAAGGACTGACCTTTTTTTTGATCTGATTTTCTCTGAGTACTCCTTTAGATAATTTATGGAATATATTGAGATGGTATCTCTCCTAATTCAACAAGTTAATAGTTTGAGACACTGAGAGGTTAGCATACTGAGCTGAGAAGAGATAAAACCAGCTTAACTAAACTATAAAGCATTTAAACATGCTTTGTCCTGGGCTTAGAAAATGAGGCTTCTTTCCTGATATTCTTAGCCTAAGCCCATACACTTGCCCAAACTCATTAAGTCCAGTCCTAGCATTGCCTCAACCTTATCTCAGAAAGAAAAAACCACAACATAACCTTTATCTCTTTGTCATCTCTGCTCTTAGCCAGTCTATTAGAACTTATCCTTTTCAAAAGCTCTCTGTCTACAACCCTTACAAGACATCCAAGAATATACCAGGCCCTGAGAAGAGCATGGTGTGCTTGCTGCATAATGAATCAAATTAAAACCAACCAAATAATGTACTAGATTCAGGTCAAGAACTAACTGCATGGATAAGGAGAAGTTCAATCAGAATTTGTTAAATCAGGGCTTTCTGTTCTCAATGCTGTAAAGCACAACATTCACTGCTAAGTGAATTCCCAGTCTTAAATATTGATGTATTTAATCTACTCAGTGTATTAGGTTTTCTACTGTTGCTGCTATTATGAGTGTATTTCAAACATTTCCCCTATGTCTCCCTCTTTCCTGTGATCTTATGTATCAGATATAAAGAATGATTTGAGGAGGACTATTGAAAATCCATCCACCACAATGAAAATATCTTTTCCATAGAAAATATTGGAGCTATCAGTTTTGCAAAGAAATTCTTAGAGGTGCATAACAGCTGATAAAGCTGATTTTACATTCAGGATACTTGTTTTAAAGGATATGTTTGACTACAGGAAGAAATCAATACATTTACCTTGACTCACTCTGTGCTGGTACATCATACGAATAGATCCAAATTTTTTTTCAAAGATTTCTAAATCAGTGTTACCTTTCCAGGTGAAAGATATGTATGTATGGATCTAGTGGAGTTGTTGCTCTAAAGGAGAAATCTTGATTTCCTCATTAGATGATGGAACAACTCTTATATGTCTACTTTTTATACCAAGTTTTTGCTGGCTATATCTATTTCAAAAAATTGGAATTTATTTTATTAATTTTAAAAATATGTGAACACCTCTGGAATGGATTTCCTTTAACTTTAAATTAATTTTATCTAAGCAAACTTTACTGCACTGCTTTTTATAAGGTCACTACTGTTTCAAGTTTCAAGATCTAAACCTACTATATCAAAATTATTTTGGACATCCCTGACTCAAGAATGCTTTGAAAGTAGATAAATCCTTCTCTATTACTAGAAGACAGTACATATAGCACAAATAAAAAGAGTACAGAAAATTGACAGAATTCAATTTGCTTCTGATTGTGTAATACATTTGTTATTATTTTATTAACCCTGATGTTACACAAGAAATTTCAGTAATCCAATTGTGTCTCAGGTTTAGCTCCCTTAATGGGTTCCTTGACAAGGATGAGCTCATATAAGTTACCATCAACTTCTGTTCACTCTTCCCGTGCAGTTACTCTCAGTATTATGTGAATTAGATTTTGCAATGGCTCATTGCTCTTGCTCTCTCAGAAAGCACTTCAGTGGATTTCTATTTCCCACTTAATGATTGTGCTGTAGATTTCTGTTGGAGTCCTAGAAAAGAACCTTTTTGGAGAGGACCAGAGGCATGTCAAACAACACTCAGCACATTTCTGCTAGTAAAATGGATATAACAATGTGGTTTTGAGAGTGGGCTACTTGCTCTGACATGTCAAATGCAGTGAATTTAAATGAGCAGAACTTAATGTCTTTGTGTCTGGCACTTTACTGCTGGGCTGATGTTTTGATCCAACACCAGATCCATGTGTTTCCAAGTACTTTTCCTGAAAAGAGTAGTAATATATTGAATCATGCTGACTCCTCACAATTAAGAGGTTATGAGAGTTTCCCTCACTACATTTCTGTCCTTACTTCCACATATCTGGAATGGAGTTGAAAGTTAGTATTTCATGTAGGTATGTTTTTCTTCTCATTTTGACTGCCAGAAAGGAACGCAATAAGAATATTTTGTACTTTTATTGAAGAGTCTGGAATAACTGGAAGATTCTATAGTCTATTAACCCACCTTCCTTCCTCAAAACATTGCATATTGCATAAATATTAGAGTTTGATGACTGCACTTCTTTGTTGTCTCTTGCATCAGCCTGGTTTCCTTTCATTAAGGAATTTTTCTCCAATAAAGGGTTATGGATTTTAAGTGAAACAAAAACACAGTGGGGCTGTGATTTGGCTTTGATAAAACATCAAGGAATTTGAATTACTGTTGCTTTAATATCTTTACATCTGTCACATAAAGGATATTCTTTCACAAAAACACAGATTTTATTTTCTTCCTATTTTTCTCAGCCAGTAATGTACCACCTAATATAACATTCTCCTTCCAATAATACTCTGATAGAAGAGAACAATTTTCTTTTGAGACAAAATTTTCTTTAAACAACCATTATTCCCTTAAATTCGTGAACTCAGACTGTAATGATTTTTAGATGATCTTTTCCAGTCCTGTCCTTATGTACATTTGCAACAAGAAGTATGAATTTACTAAGCAGATGTTGAGCTGGGGATATCTCAAAGTAACTTTAAAGAATTCAAATTTTTTGAACTCTTTAAATTTTTATTTCAGAGAGAAAATTATCTTGCTTAGGAGCTGAAAATATTATGAAATTTTGGTTAATCACAGCACACAAATAAAAAAAAAATTCTGTATAGTGACTATTCACAGGAGTATTTGCAATAATTAGCTGCAAGCAATCTTGCCATGTACTGTCATAAATATTCAGAGCAACAGTTTCTTGAACATTTTACCTCCAGGAAGGGACCTGTGCAATGATGTAGTGCCTTTTACAACAGAGCCTGGGTTCTGACTCTGAAGTCAACTGATAGATAGGTTTTTGCTTTACATATTTGTGGATAATTTGCAGATGGAAGAAATGGCTGACCTTTTTGACTCGGTCTGAAGTGTGCAGTCCACTAGCAATATAAATAGGACAGAATTTATTGGTGTGAAGTACAAGATCATTTATGGAGTACTACAATTTTTCTCTGTAAGCTGAGAGCCACTGGAAATGACAGATGAGGAGAAAAGTCTGAGCTATATCATGTGGTCACAGAGTGACTCCGTGTTATGATAAAGGAGAAAGCAATCCCAACTCAAGGAAGTTTCATTTGAGGCCACTGTGAGAGAGATATTTTTGTACAAGACCTTGTTGGAATTTCCGTTATAATGATGAGAAATCAAAAAGGAGTGATAAAGAGGTATATGAATAACAGGAGACCCGGAAAATTTTTATTTCTTTGGAGAAATTAAAGCTGATAAAGGATCTAGTTATATAAAAGTCATATATAATAGATTAATGTAGTGGGGAAATCAAGAATTCTTCTAGAAAAATGGTAAAAGGTGCAAACTATGAATAAATTTAGAGTGGAATAAAGCTGATGTGAATCTCTGAAAAAATCTAGTGTTGGAATAGTGAGGAGATATTTGGGGGAAATATTTGTTTTCAGGACTATGCTGATAACATCCTTTACCATCTTGTTTTTATGTTCGTGGTGCGTGTGTTTTAACCCACAAAAAACTTCAGAAAACTTTACCTTTGCTACATTTTATTAAGCTTGTTTTTGTTGTTATTGTTTGCTCTTTCTTTTTTTTGTTTTGTTTTGTTTTGTTTTGTTTTGTTTTTTCTTGTTTTATTTTTTTCTTTTTTTTTTTTTGTTTTGTTTTGTTTTGTTTTGTTTTGTTTTGTTTGTTTTTTCTCTCCTGGCACTCAACTTGTCTGAAGGGAACTAGGAGTATTGTCAGCAGAAGTATCTTCCAACTGCTTTAAGCAGATCTGGTTGCAGCCCTTGAAGACAGCTTCTTTTCTCAGATTAAAACTTATTCACAGGAAGGACTTTCTTCCCTTGCACTCTGATAACTGCTCTTTAGAATGCTATCTAGATAGGTAAAATGGGAAGACAAAAATAAAACCTGATCTAGCCCTTACCTGTTAATTGTGAGTTATGTTTCAGTAGAATTGAATGTTATCTAGTTCAAAATTATTTGCATTCTCAACAGTGTTGTTCATCAATTCTAGTATCCCATGTATACCTGATGAGATGGAAATCTTATTTTCTTTATTTTTAATTCATGAAGCTTTTATACTTCATTACTATTTTTAAAATTCCCACATTGGCAGAAAGTTATTTCTAAAGGCAATGCAAACTCATCTACAGTGCATTATAAAGATCTGCTGTAATGAACAAGAGCAGCATAAGAACTTTGACTGTATTATGTCATGGGTTTATTTGTTTAAAGCAGGGAAAGTGATTTTAAATTGTTTAAACAAAGTCCAATGCAGAGTACCTTTATGTCAGCTGTTATAAATTACACTAATGGCAGAACTGACAGTTTCTCAAATAAAAAATTTTTCCAGGGTGAAGTGTTTTATTATAATCTGGAGCTACATGTTTCCTCTGTACTTGATGCCACTGATTTTCTCAGCCAACTCTTGATAGAAGATTGTGGGTGGATGGGAACTTAATAGATTTGCATCTGCGGCACTGGACCCAAGGGTGAAGCTGAACCTTATGTCATTTACCTGTGGAAATCTTAGAATCACGGAATGACTTGAGTTCCAAGAGTCTTTAAAGATCAGGTATTTTTTCTGGTTGTTTTTTGCTTTGTTGTTTTGTTTTGTTTTTTATTATTATTATTTTTAAGTTTAACACGCTCATCTTAAACAAGAAAAAAACACTAATAAAAGGCAGATTTAAAAAAAAAAAAAATTAAAATTCTCTTTTATGCACAAAAGTTGTAAGAACTTGTGTGTCCTTAAAGATTTTTCCACATATGTATATCTATGAATGTGCTTTCATTTTCTCAAAATCAGAAATGTAGGCAATTTTCTCAGGTAACAGCACAGCAAGCACCTAATTTAAAACATAAAATTGAGCTGCAGTTCCCACCTTGATCCTGCAATAACTTTAGTTCAGATCCAATCAAAGAACTAGTGAAATTATTAGAAGTCTTTCTTCTTACTTTGATAAGGCTTGGATTAAAATGCTGATTTTCACCAGTATCTATTATTCTGCAGTGTTCACATACTAGCTGAAAGCCACCTGTCTCTCAAATCAACCAAGGATCACACTGCCACATCAGAAATATGATAATAATTCCTTGGATACATCACTATCTTGGGATATTTATCACTTTTGTCTGACCAGATCCAATTCTATTGAAAAAAAAAAAAAAAAAGAAAAGAAAATAAGTAAAGAGAAAAATATTTGTTAACAAATATCAGTCAAGGTATGCTGAACTTGCCTTGTTTATATACAGCTACAGTCTGATGAGAAGATATTTTGAGTCCTGCAGATACAAGAAAATTAGTGAAGAATTTGGCATCTTCCTTTTGAGAATTTGTTTTCTCTGCCTATGATCCTAGCATGGTAACTTGATGATGATGATGTAAAAAGTATCATGCCTACATTTTTATATTCTTCATTATTTTTTCTCTTTATCCTGTATGGCCCTCCTAGAATCCAGGAGTCTTTCTATGGTAAGTAAGAAACCAAAGCTCAAAGTTTGGTGAAGATGAGGAAGAGATTAATTATTTAAATTACTACTCGCATGAAGCTTGCTTCATGCACAACCACAAGGTTTTAACCTTAGTGTAAAAATAGACTGTCAGCAAATTAATTTTTCTGTTTTACAGCATGATATGCGCATTTGAAATCCATGTCTCAGTTGCCTGAGCTATCAGAAAGTCTGTGTTACACTACTAAGGGAACTAGGTACCTGATTCAATCATAATCAAACTCAATTTTTTTTCTCTAGATTGTCTTAAACCTCACCTGAACATGTTTTTTGGGGTAAACATGAGACAAATATGTTGTTTGACAAAAGTCACAACACAACACCAGCTATATACCCTACACAGATTCAACACCTAACTAAGAAGCAATGTCTTTTTAAAAAAATACTGTATAAACTAGACATAAAATCAGGATTTTTCCCTATTCAGTTGTCCAGTGAGCATGGCTTGAAGTTCTGCCATAGTTGCAGGAGAAACTGTGAAAAGAGCTCTATAACAGTGAAGACTCTTTTACTCCACAGTCCTTCTTTATGACCTAGAAGAGATTTGACCCTTACCAAGTCTGAAATAATACAGGTGCTAAGGGTGGCAGGATACCTATCTTGATTAGGGAAGCAATATAATCTGCATGCTTATCTGTATGTCTTCACACTTGCTGTACACATTCCTTGTATATTATTTGAGTAGAAATGACTATCAGTGAATACAAAATCTGCTAGTTTGAACAGCTTTGAATCATACATATACCTTACAGTTAACTGAAATAAATTAGGAAAGAACTGAAATTAAAACCGTCTTTACCTATTTCCTTAAAAACAATTCAAAAGAACCCGCCCTGAAACAAATCAACCCATCAATCAACCAGAAACCCGAAAACAAAACCAAAAAATCTCAGACTTGTATTATGGAGATTTTCAAGGAAATTGAGTTTCCAGACGAAAATGATAGGTATGTTGACAAATGTCATAATGCAGAAAATGTTGACTGTCAAATGTCAAAGCTGCTTGATAGTCTAAAGAGTTTCAATAGTTTAATATTCCTGTAAATCTTAGCCAATTTATCCAAAAGACAATATGTGAAGGTTTTCTAAGTTCAGGCTTCAAGTCATGCTTCCAATATATTCCAAAATCGCTCATGAAGAGGAATTGGACGAGCACATAGAAACCTTCTTTTAAGAAGCTGACCATCACCTTGTTTCAGCACCAAAGACAGAAAACAAAACTCTGCATTAATCTACTCGTCCACAAATCCTGTAATTGGGCAGCTGCAACTTGCAATGCTTAGAATCAACTGTATTTTACAGAAACTTGAAACAATCCCACATAGTAAGGCACATATTTCCTTCCTTTTGTTCTTTGCAGACTGATTTATGATCAGGACATTTTGCTTCCTCTAGAGATCAGTGAAGATACTTTCTGAGGAGGGTTGGCCATTCAAAAAAGTGTGGGAAGCAAGAGAAAGCAATCAGGTAATCTGGCACCCTGCCAGAGCTCTCCTTGCCTCCCCACATGTGCAGACTACCTGGCTTTCTTCCAGGACTGGAAGATGCTATCTTTAGAAGATGAGATGCCAAAGGTCTATTGACCGTAGAGACGTTTTCCAGGGCAGACTTCTTACCTCTGAGCAGGTCAGAATTCATTTTAATGTGCTGTCTAGGTTTTCTGTGTGAATTTATCTACAAATGAGACATATCCTAGACAGCTGAGAAAAGAGAGTCCATCCACAGGGATGGAATTAATTGAAAGAAACACTCAGGCAGAAACTTAATTCAGGTAGGTAATCTGTATAAATTCTTTTGTGAGAAAAAAAATTGTAAAAATATATTCCACTTCCAATACTCTGTTCTTGAGATCTAAAAATACATGAGGGTAATCAATAGGAAACTGCACAGAACAATCCTTTGGATGAAATGCAGGACTTTCTACTGCATAGATTTTGCTATTTTTTTCTCATGTTGAACAAAGTGAATTAAGAATGACATTGAAGATGCTCTACATGTGATTATGTCTTACCTTCACTTAGACATTGTTTATACAACTGTCATTACATGCATTAATTTGGAGAAACCAAAGTGCAATTTCTTATTTTCAGGCTGACTTGCAGATTCATTTTTTATTGTCCATGAATCCATAGGTAGAAAGGATTGTGTAAGTGTGTTCAAGGCCAGACTGGATAGGGTTTACTGAAAGGTGTCCTTGCCAGCGGCAGGGGGTTTGTAACAAACAAAGCTACACCATGGACAAACAAAGCAAGACTTAAAAAAAACCCCAAACAACCCCCCAAAACAACATTTTAAATTGTTTAATTTAAATTGCTTGGTTTGCCTTCATGAGTTTTTGGTCTCACACAACTTGAGATATGCTTTAATATTCCTGGACAGGTATTTAGAGGGCAACTCGGACACAGAAATCAGAAAAAACCCCAGTGTTTTTCCAATACGTCTCTGATTTTTAGATGAATAAATTCAATTCATATATATAATTTTCATTTACTACAGTGATTTCTAAAGGCAAAAATTTACTAGCATTTTCTGCCAATTCCATATCTTAAGAAAATGCCTTATTTGAGTTTTGAAAGATTTATTTGCTGGCATTCTTACAGAAGTTTCTGGATATCAAAATGAAACAAGATCAAGAGAAATATTTCAGAAAAGCATCCAGAAGATTTTATTAGTACATAAAATGTCTTACCTCTTTTGGTCTGTGCAGTTGGGAAGATTCCAGCTAGGGTTTTTGGACAATATAACACACTAACAGCTTTTGCTGTTTTAGTTTTACACTTAATTTTTTCAGGTTTGAGGTCAAGAAGTATAAAGTCCTGTGGAAGTGAAGAAAATCAAACAAGGTAACTGAATGTATTTCCATACTAAAAAGATTCATAATGACATAGGAGGTAAAGGCTCTCTGAAAGTCAGAGACTTGGAAAAAGTGTCAGGACAAACCAGCAATTCATATTTGCTCTAGTGGGGCAATGTGGTTAAATGGACAAATAATTTTTCATTAGTGAGATTTATTTTTTTTTGCATTGAAAAAACTTATGTTCATATATTAAGAAGAATATTAAAAGTCTGAGAAAAATCAATTTGTTATTTAATATTAATATTCTACAATATGAGATTCAGTATAACATTAAATTGAAAGATTATTTGTGGGCAGTAGATAACTTTCTAAAGATAAAAACAGTAATGCAAATGGATAGTGCAATTTTTTTTAGTTTAGGAGAAGGCAACAAAATGAGGACTTTGATGCTGAAGCCAAGTGCTTGACTGCTACAAAAAGTAAGACGCCCATTGTTAAACAACAGATATTATTCTCTCAGAAAGGCTACTGAACAAGGTAGTTATTTTCCACCTCTTAATGGCTTTAAATCAAGATGAAATGCTTTTCTGCAAGAGGTGCTCTTGGTAAACACAACCTATGCTTCAGTCAAAGACAAGCTATTCTTCTAAAACAATTTAGTGAGATGAAAAGGAATAGCCTGTGACACAATGACACAGTATGATAGTTCTCTGGCCTTAAATGCCATAAATTTATGAAAACACAAAATTGTATCTTATTTTCTTTTATGATATGCATTTAGTGTGGATATTTCTATTGCAGTTACTGTCTTCACCCTTTCTATATATATTACTTGTGCTCTTAAAAGTAAATTTACACACTAGACCAGTGAAATTGAGGGCATGCTATGTAATGCTTATTCAAACCAAATATTTTATTTCAGTTTAGTAACCTGTTGAAAGCAACTTTTAGATGGCTAGAAGAATGTGCTCTTTTTATTTAACTTGCTTTGCTATTTGCATTTAGTTATACTAGCTAAACTTATTTTAAGAAGTAAGACGAAGAAGAAATTTTCTAGAGAAACCTTTTGCTGAGGTCAAGCTAAGGGAAGTTACACAAATTTTTGCTGTTCCAGTTGTAACAGTTTCCTGATTGTTGATTTATGAGATTTTTAAAAATTTTTGTGTTATGACATCCACTCTGTGGATGAAAAAGGTCTATTCTGTCAACAGTGATCATACACATTTGAAAATGACCTTTTATCTGAATTTCCATTTCTACTCTTTTAATCCACTTCTGGTTTTCCTTCTTTTTCTTTTATATTTTATTTTATATGGATCAATTAAACTTGCACATACTAGAGTATTTGGTTATTACATTGCTTTTAGGACCTGAACAAAATATAAAGTATCAATAAACTACATGTGGTCAACTGTTTCTTTTGACATGTTATTACCTAATACCTCCCTGCATATGGCTACTGAAATTGTGTATTTTTATATCACAGTTTATACTTCCTCATAAATGTACATCTTATTTAATAGGTTAAATTTTACTATGCCTGACCAAAGGACTTAAACAGAAAAGGTTTAGAAGACAGGCAATGAAGGAAAGAAATGTAGAACTAAGGCTCCTTAAAATAACATGTGAAAACTGTGAATTGAAGAATGCCTCTGACAAACTTTAAGTGCTGAAGATTAGAGGTGGTATAAAAACTTTAAAGAAGGAAAATGGGAGTCAGTAATCCTGAGTTGAAATGCTGAGGTTAAAGTCACTAAAGGAGAGGCTGGATAGGCCTGTTAGGATATAGATGATGATGAAATGGTTCAGGGATACCTGTGACTCAGAGTACTCATTCTAAGAGATTTCATCTTGTGGAAAGAATGGGATGGTAGAATTTGTCCCCAGACAAGTTGACAGGGAAGAGGCTGAGCCTCTTCATTCAAGTCTTTCAAGGTTCAGGAGGTATTTGAGATTGATAGAGAGTCTCTCATCCTTTCCTGTACTGGGGCAATCTACCACATCTGAAACTGATTTGATTTCATGGTATCACAACGCACACTTATCTCAGTGCACTCTGCCTTGGGTTTTGCTTTTTTTCATAACCATATTTCTGTCTGCAGAGAAAAGGTCCTGCATTTGAACTGTAACTTTTGCCCTTCATGTGTCTTTTTTCATAGCATGCCCACTGGGTGAGAGTATCCAAGGCGTGAGAAGTGTCTGCCCCATTGTCTAGTTTGAATGCAGATTACTGCCTACAAGTGACTTGATTTTATTGTGCCTATGTTTTCTCTTGGCTTTCATTCCCCCAAATCATAATGGATGCTGATGTCTTTGGTCCTTTGCTCACACTCTAGCCATCACCAATCAATCATAGCAATAAAAAAATTGTGAAGTAAATACAGTAAAACCATGTCACTGGCTACTGCTTAATTAAGCAAACCAGACTGAGAACAATCTTTTGACTTTCCCTTCTCTGCTGTGACAATGTCACTGTTTCATTATCCATCAATAGAATATTTTCCCAAAGAGTAGCAGCGCCAGTTCTGCTGACTAACTCATGAAAACCTATTCATACCAAACAATTGTTAATCTAAAGTTCTTTTACTTTTTTTTCCTTTTTTCTGATTAATTATTGAGTAAAAGATGGAAGCCCAATTATAACCACAAACATCATGTTTGAGTACAGTATTTATTCAACAAACCCAAGCAGGTGAATTGCAAAACTACAGAATATCAAGGGAAACATCAGAAAAGACAGTGATGTGACAAACACTTTTTCAGAGATCTTGCATCTTCTGAAAACTGGAAAGATGTTATTTTTGAGTGAGGCTGTATGCACCCTGTGTCTTGGCTTTCTATTTCCATCAGTCTGAGAGCAGTGGAAATGGCTTTTCCTGAGTTGGAGACTAGATATTTACTTAGAGAGACATGAAAAGCCTTCCTTGCCATCTTTCCAAAGCACTTCATCAATGTTTGGCTCAATGGAAATCTGGTTTTAGAAAATTATGTAGTAGGAAATCTGAAATTCTCTAGCTGAAGTGGTAGTGGTGGTGTCTGCAGAAGGTGTGCAGATCAATAAAGATTTTAGATATGTTACAGTACATCCCTCTAAAAGATCTCCTAAAAGCAATAAATTCATTACTGCAGATTTTTTTCATAAATCCGAACATTGCATGGTTCTGTAGTGATCCTACCATGTAAAACATGGTAGCACATTGTGGATGACTGATGTCAAGTAATTAATGTATTTTGTAGATGACAAGTCTGAAATCCAACGGAAATAGAAATAATTTTGGGTTATTTTCATCAATTAACCCAGCCCAGTGTTTCTGTGCACAGACAGCACTGAAGGTGTCTTCTTCAGAATTTGAATCAAAGCAATGCTGAATCAGAGCAATATTAAATTATGCCAAATGGAAGCAAGCAAAGCAGATGAAAACCAGACAATCATCTCTAATAGAGAGGAACAGAAGAAAAGCAAAAAGCCCCACAGAAAATCTGTCTTTAGATTCACTCCAATGACGTTTGCAATTATTTGAAACTATATACAAGTGATAATATCTATCACTAATTAGCCAATAATTAAATGGAGAATAATAAAGAAATCAGCACTAATTCAGGCTTCACTGTAACTCTGCTTGGGTTTTACTGAGCACTATTTAAGGTGAGAGTCTTCACAAAATCTGTCAAAGGACTGTAGAGGAAGAAACACTGAATTGTCACTGACAGTGGAAATATTTCTATGATTTCAGAGGGAAAGGCCAATAAGGACAAAAGAATAAAGTGGCCAGAAGAATGAATGTAAACACAGCATGAAATACAGGTGTAATAAAGCAGGATGATTTTGAATTAGACAGTGATAATTTGGATATATCTTGTTTCAGATGAAACTGGAAAATATTAGAATTAACACAAATGTTAGTTCTGCAACCTTTTCTAACTATGGAAATAAAGACAATAACATCACTAAAGAGAATAGTTTTATCCTCTTCTTGTTGGGTAAACAAAAAAACTTATACTTTACCTATTTGCTCCCATAACAATTACGGATGTCAGAGAAATTTTTCCCAAGTTACTGAAGTTGAGCAAAGTTCCTGTCTTCTGGAAATCTTTTTTTCTACTACTGTATATAGCTTACTTTTATAATTAGAGGGCATTTACATTTTACCTTTTTCCTGACCTTCTTCCCATCTAAGTTCTATTTTTACGTACACACATATGGAAATTAATTATTTATAAATTTAATTTTATGAATTATTAAATACAGAAACTAGAAATATCATTTATACCTGTATACCTAAGAGTGGGATTTGGTTCATTGCCTTCATATTAATTCAGACATGAAGAAGGAAAAAAACCCATTTCCTTCTATTTCAAATGCATAATAATTGAATTTTATCTATAAACTCATTATAAAAAGGAAACTTATGTTTTTAATTTCTCAGTTATTTGCACACATAATATTGCATTATTTGGCATAAGAATTTGTTCCTTAAATCCTACATATTAATTTAAATAGGAGTATAAATGTATTATAATTCACTAATTAACTAAAAGCAATCAGGAAAACTCCATTTTAGAGGACTCATATTTTATTTAGTAAATTAACAGAGTATAAGATACCTAAAATATGCAATAAAATGATCACCAAGCTTATGGATATCACAGCATGGTCATAACTGTTCCATTAGAACATTGAAGGATAGAAGTAACTTAATCACAGAAAGAATGAAATTTGAAATCACCTCATCTATTTCAACCCTTTTTCTCAGAGCAAGGTAACCCAGAGCAAGTTGATCAGGGCTGTGCCTATTTATTTCTCCAAGGACACAAACTCCACAGCCTGCATGGGTAGGTTCCAGTGTGTGACCGCAATCACAAGAAAAAAAAATTTAAAACCTAAAATTTTTTTTATTATATTTGAGGGGAATTGCCTGTGTTTTACTTTGTGTCCAATGAGTCTTGCTCTGCCCCTAGATACTATTAAGAAGAGTCTGGCTTCTCCCATCAGGTAATTATACATATTGATAAGATTCTCATGAGCCCACTCCAGTCAGAAGACTCCCAGCTTTCTCATTAGTTCATGCCACAGATGTTCCAACAACTTCATTCTCTCCACAGTCTCGGACCGGGCTTCTCCATTAAGTGTACTTCTTTCTCATACTGGGGAGCACTGGCCTCAGCCCAGAACATCAGATGTGTCTCATCAGGACTGAGTAGAGGGGAAGAATCACCTCCCTTAGACTGCTGGTGAAGCTTTTCCTAACTCAGCCCAGGATGCTGCTGGCCTTCTTTGCTCAGCTACTTGGTAGGTAACCACCAGGACCACCAGGCCCTTCTTTGTCAAACTGCATTCCAATCAGTTGGACCAAATCTTTACTAGTGGATGGCATTATTCTCCTCTAGGTGCAGAACTTGGCATTTACCCTTGTTGAACTTTGTGATGTTCCTGTCAGCTCATTTCTCCAATCATCTGGTGTGTCAGAGACTTGTCCCAGTTTTGCATTCTCTGCAAACCTGCTGAAAGTGCATTCTGCCCCATTGTCCAGATTGTCAAAGAGGATGTTAAACAGTATTGGTGCCAATATCAACCCCTGGGGTAAGTGATTTGTGGCTGGCCTCCAGCTGGACTCCATACCACTGGTGCTAACCTTTTGAGTCCAGCAATTCAGCAAATTTCATAATCACTTTACTGTCCATTTGTCTAGCCCATGGTTCATCAACTTGCCTATGAGGAAATTATGGGAGACAGTGTCAAAAGTCTTGCTAAAGTAGACAATATTCACTGCTCTCCCCTCATCTACTGAGCCAGTCTTCTCGTCGTGGAAGGCTATAAGGTCAGTCAGGCATACATAATTTCCACTTCAGAGACCACACTGACTATTCCCCATCACCTTCTTGCCCTCTGTATATTTGGAAACTGTTTCTAGATTGATTGTTTCATCAGTTTCATAAGGTGAGACTGACCAGACTGTAGTTTCCTGGATACTCCTTCTTTCTCTTCCTGAAAAGAGGGAATTTCCTTTCTTGCAGACATCGGGGAGCTCCCTTGATCCCATGAGCTTCCAAAGATGATCAAAGGTGGGCTTGCAATGCTATTGGCCAGCTCCCTCAGCACTTGTGGATGTGCCCATCTCTGTTTTCTATGTGTTAAATTCTTTTAGGTAATCCCTCATCTGCACTGAAGGTAATCTTTCCTCACCCCAGACTTTCCTTACCCACTGGTTTCAGGGTCCTGAAATTGCTGTAGCAATGTACAGCTGTAACAACCGAGATGAAGAAGTATTGAATGTCTCTGCCTTCTGCTTCATCAAGGATAATTTTAAATTATTGAGGTTTAGTTATAAACTGTGCACAGTTCATAACTGTTTTATTGCACACAGTGCATATAACATTCACACAAAATTTATAAAGTAATATTTTTGCGCTTCAGTTGCGAAATAGGGTAGAACATAGGCTTAAATACAGTTGTTTAGGGAGCTGTTCTATGGAACATACTGATTTTAATGGAATGTATTGGTTTTTTATGTAACATGAAAACCTAAGTTGCAGAATTCCATATGAAGACATTTTCCCCTTCCTACAGTAAAATAAAAATAATGACCTGTTTAATCAGTAAAATGTATCCAAAAATGTTGCTTATTTATTCAATTTCTCCCATGATAGTAATTAATTTTATGCAGTTAGTACATATATTGTTAGATAATAGCAAGGTATGATACTGTGATTTATTCTGTTTGGGATATGTTTTTACTTAGGTCTCAAACACTTTTAAGTGTAATTCCTCCAAGATCATAAGGTTTGATTTTATGAAACCCAGTTTTAGATGTCTGCTAGGTAAACAGCTTTATTTGAGTAATCATTTAGATTCCTTTCAGAATATTTAGAATGAAGATATACTTATGGAATACAATTTATCTCAGATGTATTAGATTTTTCCATTAGAATGAACAGCTCAATGAAAAATATTGGTTAATAATAAAACTGGTAAAAATCTGATTTTTGGCATATAAATACAATATTTTTCTGTTATTACAAAAAGACCACGTGGTGATAAGGGAATGTATATTTTACAAATTATAGAATATAATATGAGTATGCAATTCATTAAAAAGATTTTTAAAAATTGAGATTAAAAAAATCAACAGCAATATTCTTTCATCTTGTTCTCTCTTTTTCCTTTTTGACAATGCTAACAAGAAAAACTTATTTCAATTTGGCTAGCTTCTGGGTTATTGCTGAAATACTAGCCCTTCTTTGGCTTTTGTCTACAGTGAATAAATTAACCTACTGCAAAACCATTGGTAACAAGGAACATTACAGGTATTTTAGGTTTCATGTCATTATTGCAGATCTTTCTGAAAAAAAATTGGGTTTTTCTCTGTGTGAATTGTCCACATTTTTATGCATTTTTTACATGTTTTTTTTCTGACAAAGGAATTTGAAAAAACATGCAGATGAATAGTCTTGGATCATAGAAAATGCAAGTAGGATGGAAACTTTAGGAAGGAACAATGGAAATGTCTAAGACATTTTTTAAAAAATTTGCTCCCTAAAATTTTAAAAGGAAAAGAGAGATAGTGAGGAACAAAAGGTTTTGTCTTTTGGGCCCCAATATGAGAAAATGAACATCAGGAACCAACCAAACTATTTCCTTGGAAATATAATGATTCCTTATAATTATTCTTATATATATTTGTGTGTATGCTCATATTTGACAGAAATGTGTCATCTACTACACAATATAGATTTTAAAATATGTCTAGTATCAGTCAAATGGCTGTGTGTGGGTGTCTGTTATATTTGTATGTTGTAGTAATAATGGGAAATTTAGAGAAGTTGTTTTTCCTTTTTGTTATTCTCATATCTTGCATAAGCTCAGAGGAATACCTTTTCTGTTTGCAAAAGCTTAAGAAATGCACAGGTGGGGAAATGAAAGTCACAGGAAATCACAAGTAAGTTGATACCCTGACAAGAGGTGGAAGTTATTTCTTCATGATCTTTCCATTATAACAATGGAATTAATGTTTAAGGACTTTTCAAATAGCTGCAGACTGAGATCATTGTCTAGTGGCTAAGTAAAAAGTGGCTAAACAGAAAGTACTCCATATCTTTGATTTTTCATCATTTTGAAAAAAATATTATTTTGCCATTAGAGAGATATTTTTTTATATCTATCATGATTTCAATAATAGCATGCTAATAAAAATGAAGCGTCAAAACCCATGAAAACGCTGTTTTTCCTTATAAAAGTCATGTAGGGAATATACTACAAAGCTTGCTATCCTTTACTGTAAAATATTATTTGGTATTTATTACATTGTACTTGCTATATTTAATATGCTAAATAAAATTATCTAATAAAATCAGAATGTACATATTAGCATATTTAAAATAACTAATAAATGTTCAAACCCTTTAATGATATCTAATGATATCTGTTTTTATTCAATGAATTCTGGCATTGTGAAATTGTCACTATAACTGAATTAGTCTGCAAATGAGGGCCACAGATTAGATAATTTGAAATCACACATTTCTTGTCAGTTTTCTTAATAGTTATAAAATGCAAATAAGCCTTCTGGCAGTGTCATATTTGCTCCTTTCTTGTTAGATTTGCTCATGTACTGGACACTGAAGGAAGCTACAAGAAACAATACAATTTCTCTGAAGCACAAATTTTCATGGGAAAAAAAAGTTTCTTTGGACATTTTCTCAGTCACCAGGGAGCTGGATACTGGAGAGGCCATCATTTGTCTTTAAATTGTCTAAAGTCCATTCTGCCAAGACAAATGGGACATAAATAGAATTCAGGTGAAGTACTTTTAGTGCACTTTTAACTTTCATAGTTATATTTAATTATTGGGCTCTACAGGAGTGTGTATTTCCAATTGCCAGGTGTCTAAGAACTAACATCAGGTAAAATCCTAATACAATCATTATTTTATTTAACAAGGTATATAAATAGCCAAAACCTTTTAATTTTAATTTTAATTTT
>VZRX01024066.1:3365-86088 GCA_013398075.1 Notiomystis cincta | reverse complement strand
AATTTTGACGTCATTTGTCAGCAAATGTTCTCCATGCCACTTTTTCATGTGTTTCTCCAGGGTGCTGTAAACACTGAAGGGCATCTGGCAAATGTCGCAGCGGTAGACCTCCTTCCCTATCTGGCCATGCGTTTTCATATGGCGCGTCAGCTTACTGCTCTGGGCACATGCATAGTTGCAGAGCTCGCATTTGTAAGGCCGCTCTCCAGTGTGGCTCCGACGGTGTACCGTCAAATTGCTGCAGTTCTTAAAGACCTTGCCACAGTACTCACATGTATCGCTCCTGCGTCCTTCCTTCGAACTGGGTCGCCCGGGGCCGGGGCCGCTGATGTGGGGGGTGCTGCCTCCGCTGGCCGTGCCGCTGCGCCCTGAGAGCCCCCCGTCCAGCATGTCCCCCGGCGGAGTGGAGAAACGCAGGCTCCCGTTCTCCGATGAGTGCTCGGAAGAGGTCGCGAAGGGGGATTGTCGGGAGTCTGTGAATCCGAGGAACGGATCCTTCATGAAGTGCCGCGATGCTGCATACCCTACCAGCCACTGGGAGTAAACGTTTTCAGAAGGTATTATCGTTGCTGGTGGCAAGTCCAAATCTTTCTCTACCTTTATTCTTTTAGAGGAATTGTTTAAACTGGGGCTCGTGATAGGTGTTGGCTTGCGGGGGAACAAGTTTGGGAAGGGTTCACCCGGGCCAAAGTTTCTTCCATTGACCGTACCTTCCTCAGTGCGGTCCAGCTCTCCTACCACTGAGTCTTCGTCTCCTGGATCTCTCTGACAGAGGTCTCGAGGACACAAGTCTCGCTGGTCAGAGGACCTTTTCATGAAGCTACTCCTCTTCTGTTTTTCAGCTAACATGTCATTATATTGCTGAATGGCACCTAGACTTACATTCTCGATGACTTTTCCTAGGACGAGGGATTTCTCATCCGGCAGCGACTTGGAGCCGTTTTCTCGGTTACGACTCAGCTCTGAGTCCATACTGAAGCTCGATTCTGGCCGGCTCTCATTTTCAAGCTCCTCTTCCTCCTCCTCCTCCTCCTCCTCTTCTTCATTGTCATGGCCCAGTGAAGGATCACTCTCATTCCTGAAATCTGCCTCACTGGATTTCAGTCCCTCTCCAGTGAGCTCGCTTGTGCCTGGCTCGGGGGAGCTAGTGGTGGACAGTCCATCATCTGACCTGCCCGTCATGGAGCCAGCTTTATGCATATGTGTTTTCATGTGGCGTTTTAGCTTGCTGGCCTGGGAGCAAGCATGGTCGCAGAGCTGACACTTGTAGGGCTTTTCTCCTGTGTGACTGCGCCGGTGCACAATAAGGTTACTCTGGAACTTGAATGTTTTCCCACAAAATTCACAGGACTTGCTCTTGGCCTGAGGCTGGGGAGGCGTAGTGCTGCTGGGAGGCATGGGGGGCAGTGGCGGGGTGCTCAAAAAAGGTGATTTAGGACTCGGCTGGAAAGGATTCAACAGGCGATGCATAGGGTTGGTGCGACTGGGTGAGACTGGCGGAGGGGTGGAACTGTTTCCTGCCAGCTCTCGAAGCCTTCTGGAGAAATCCATCGCTGGGGACTCAATTGGCATGGGGTTTAAACGCATAACTCTGTCAAAGGCACTGGGATGCTGGGCGACTAACCCCATTTCTTCGGCACTAAGGCGATGTGGATCCAGATGATGACGAGGCGGTGGGCTGAACAGCGGAGGCGTGTTTGGGAGCCGACCCTCACCAAAGCCAGGGTGTTCACGCAAGATGGGTCCTGTCATGCGCAGAAGGTTGAAAGGGTTGTTGTCTCCAAGAAAATTCATCAGCGGGGACTGCGCAACAGTCTCCGGTCCCAGAGGAGGAGGGATGGTGATGCGTGGAGTAAGGGAACTGTTGGAAGGGCTTGTTTCCAGGTAGATGCGGAATCCATGTGTGTTCTGGGCATGCTGAAGCAAGAACCAAGCGCTATTAAAAGGCTGCTTGCATGTTGTGCAAATATAGCTTGAAGGCTCATCTTTACCTGTAAAAGAAAAAACAGAAAGAACACTTAAAAAATAATACAGCGGAGAACATTTAAATACAGTTGGCATTCACTTTATTTTGCTAACACATTTCCTCCTTGGCATTTCTGAAAGAAGGATTTAATTGCAACGTATTGACTGATATAAATTGTTGAACAGCACATTTACTCACCGCACTTATTCACTTAACATGTATGACAAATATCACACATACGCATTTGTGCTATATACGTTTACGTTCTCTAATTTGCAAATAAAACCTTCCTTTATGACGTGTAAGGATCCAAATCCTTTCACATGTTTATTCCACAAAAAGGAACTTGTTTCAAGGGATTTATGACTAGGGACAAAAACCAAGAAAAATGCAGTGCGGTAGGTTTTACAAGGCACCTGTAAGGACCTTCAGTGTCATTTTCACTCTCTCATTTTATATACTTCATGCAGCAGTCCCCTGAGATCTTGCTGAATTTAATTTATACATGCTTAAGTCATGCCAGCACTTCCATTTTTAAAATACTATGTAGATATTTAGCCACAAAAGTCCTATTCAAGTCAACAGGAGCTTGGAAAACATACCCTTGCATAAATCACTTTGACGTTCTTTTTGCCAAAACACCAAGAAGCCACTCAAATGAAACATCCGGTAATCAAAGCCGACAGCACAGTTGCAATTAACAGTAACAAATGTCGGGCCATGCTTGAACTGGGTCCCAAGAATTTCTGAGCCTGAGCCTGCCCTCCAATGCAGAAATGCTCACTAGAGCCAAAAACATTGTTCTGTTTGCTTTTCTAGCCTCTTTGAACGACTGCACAAAGGTGGAAAGCATTCCTTTAACCTTGATTCAGCTTTACATAAAAGACAGGTGTGGACAAGTCTGCATCACAGTCATAATTTCTCTAGCTAGAAAATTCCGGTCCTGGACACAATATAAACTATGTGCTATCTGCAAAAAGCACTTCCCTCCTTGCCCCCCCTCCTTTTTTCAATGCCTCCGCAAGACTCTGATAAATTCATAAATATGTGTCAACTTGAAAATCATGATACAGGATTTATTTTGTTGTTTGTTTTTAAATGAGTGGGAGGTTTCCTGAATAAAACCTGCCCATTTTGGAAAATGTAAAATTAATTCCTTGCTTGCTTGTTTGTTTATGATAGCATGTTTTGTCTAGCAATGGCCTCACTGAACCTAAAGGCACTAAACTTCCTGAAAGTTCAATACTCGAACCAAGCCTCCTGCCCTACCCATGATGGAACAAAGACCCAAGCAATGCCTGAGTCAGCCCCTCCACAGGAGCTCAACTCCAAAGCTGAACTAACAGACCCTTTCTAGACAGGGGCTGCCATTCCCAAAAGCCTGTTGCGTGAGCTTGGAAATGAAAGTGTTTATAAAGTGAACAGAACCATGTTATCAAGTCTACCTTGTAAAGAGGAATGACTCATAGCAGACCGAAAAAAAATTAAACTTGGACACAAGAGAAGCTGATTGAATTCCCCTCTTCTGGCTGTTGCAGGAATGACTGCTGCTAACAAAACCTACAAAACCTTAGACAAGGAGGCTGCTAGATGATTATCCGCCTACCTATCAGCCTGTCAGTTTATCTAATCTTATCAATCAATATATATCCATAACAGCATAAAGGAAAAAGCATGTATCAGATTGAGACTTATTTACAAATGTAGGTGATAAATGTGGTGCAACTCTTCACACACCTATTGATTTAGTAGGGATACTGTTGTGGATAACAGCTTTGAACCCCAATTTCGCTGAAGCTGTCTCTTCACAGTCAAAACAAAACGTACACAATACAGTGGGCACTTCTGCCTGGCTGACATGGCCCCCGTGCCCTGGCCCCACACTGTGTGTCTGTATGGGCCAGACACAGTTGCTTTGATTAATTTCTAACAAATGCTATCGGGGAAAAAAAAACAAGTTTGAGAACTGCCCTTGGCTTAGAAAAAAGTGCCCATAACTGCTATTGACATTAATGAAAGCCACATACAAACATGGAAAGGAACTGATACATTATCCCTTAAAAATCTACTCAGCACTGAAGCAGTTAGGAAGTTTTATGTCAGCTTTGCAGCCAAAGCAACAGTAAATGCTCCCATTATTACTTCAAATATTTAAATTTCTGTTTCTTACAGAAATATGAGGGAAATGTCTAGACCTTTAACTTTTCTTGCACAGCAACATGTGTAGTATAAAAAGTGACAGAAATCACTGAAGCAGACTAAAGTATATAACATACTCTGTCAAAAGCTTTTTTAAACAATATGTTTTACCTCAGTTCACCCTAGAATAGATTCTAATAAAGCCCCTTACGAAGTGTGATCTAATAGCAAATGAAGTGCAGCATCTTACAAGGTCATATATCTTCAAATTAAAGAGTGCTCTGCACCCTTCACCTTCACTTTATCCACTCTAATTAATCGATTTATTACCCACAGCTGTTCAATTCTTTCATTTTTAAAGTCACAGTATGCAGTCTTTTTTGTTGTGGGTTTTTTTTCTTAAAAAAAAAAAGTGTCTGAGTGTCTGTGTATGTGCATGCATTCTCTTTGCTTAGCTCAAGAACTGACAGGAGGAAGAAAGCAGCTGTGTATTAGGCGACAACAACAGCAACATGTTTACTTCAGAAAAGGCACATACGTAAGAAGAAAAATTCCTGAGCAGGCAGAGGATCAAGGCCAACCTAAAACTGAAATGGCTGATTAAAAAAATTACCCTCAAAATGGCAGCTGGCTGGATGCTTGCTATTACATGTTACATGGAACTAAGATGTTTTGGTTTGTGTTGTTCTTCAAAACTTCACCTCCATGAAATTCAAGAGAGGAAAGTAAGCCCCTTCCTTTTTAGTTTTCTTTCAAAAAGACAAAATTAGTGCTATTAGTGATCTAAGATTTATAAGCTAGCTTCTCTCCCTTGTTTGCTCTGTTTAGCTTTTATGATCCTTAGCATTCCTCTTCAGGAGACCTCAACAGAACAGCAAAATTGACTGTAGGCTACCTGGCTAGCAATCTCTGACTTATTCCTGAATGTTCATATGTGCATACCTATATATACTTTTTTTTTTCATAACCCTCAAAGACTCCCCCCAGACTGTGTTTTGAAAAAAAAAAAAAAAAGAAAAGAAAAAAAATGTTAATTACCATATTATCACTTCATGGTTATCTTGCCTAAAATTTGCCCTGAGCAGTGTAAATGCTCACTTTTAAGAACAGAACAATGTCAAAAAGTCTTTGAAGATCCACTCCGAATATTTTTATGTTCAAAAACTCGCTAAATATTTTAAACATGCCCAGAAACAGCCATGTTGCTCAAGAATGATCCTTATATTTAATAATGCACCTACACTATAAAAGTCTTTGTTATAAGGCTACTTTTGATATATGGCTATCTTAATCCCTTGCCACCTGCACTGAAGTCTGTCTAAATACCCACTTTATGACAACTAGCTATATAGTCCTTGCCATATGCAGTCTTTATCACTTTAGCATGTGCTTGACTTTGAGCATGTGAGTAATCAACATCAGTGAAACTTAAGCATAGGCTGAAGTGCTCTGTTGGATAGTGATGAAATTATTCATGTGCTTAGAGTCAAACACAAGCCGAGACTTCATTAATACTGTTCAATGAATTGCACATGGCTTCAATCCTACAGTCTGTAACTAGGCAGGAATTTCAGGGCCCAGAGCTGAAGTATAATTCTTTATCTCTACAGTAGTTGGTAGATATGGTATATGTACAGAGATGAGACATCCAGGTCACAACTCCTGAGCCATCAATTGTAGCTTCCAGCTTGCAGTAAAGGCAGACAAATACTGCCAGATCAAACATGATAGATGTTTGTAGGGTTGAACCCTACTAAGACACAGGTATTCAGAAATACCATTTAAAGGCTAGGAGGGATTGTGAAATTAAAGAATGAGAGGACTGGGATAAACCCTAAGGTTTGACCTCATCTAATTCCTGATCCAAAGGATAATGGAGTCATAGAATGGTTTTGGTTGGAGGGGACCTTAAAGTTCATCCAGTTCCAGACCTCCTGTCATAGGCAGGAAGACCTTTCACTACACCAGGTTGCTCAGACTTCCATCCAGCCATTTGTAACTTCTCTGGTAACCTGTTCCTGTGCCTCACCAAACTCATAGCAAAGAATTTTTTCCTAATATCTGATCTAAACCTACTTTCTTTTAGTTCCCTCTTTGTCCTCTCACTACATGTCCATATCTATGAACCTATTCATATCTATGCCAGCTGCTCCAATATCCTGCTTCAAAGGCCACCAAATGGAGAGTCGACAATCTCTTTAAAGTCTACCTCATTCCTTTTCTCCTCTACCATCATTAAGATTCCCCAAATGCCTAACCTAAATCTTTCTTCCTGCAATTGAAGATCTTAATATATTGTCCTCCCCAGATGTACATGCAAAACACAGGAAACGAGATAGTCTGCACCTCACAGTTATCATCCAACCCAGTGATTTGCAGCTGAACCACTTTGTGTCTTTTAGCACCTCCTTCTTCCAATTTGATCTGGAAATATTGAGGGAGAATTCACTTTGTATTGGAGTAATCTGTGGCCATGTTGACTATTTTCAGTATGGGAAAAAAAAAAGCTGTCTTCTTTCCAATTAGAACTGCTGAGTTCAACTCCCAACCATTACATCTTGCTGTATTTTTACCTGGGAGATTAAAAATCTCTCTAGTATCTTCTCCCAAAGCAGATAATTATAAACTATGAACTTATTGAACACTCTTGCCTTTTTTGCATATTATGACAAAAGATGGTCTTTTCCAGAAATATTAAAATGTGTTCCCTCGATTAGTGCATGACATATTATGTTCCATTCAAAATGTCAAAGCAATAATGAGCCTTTTTCTCTTTCGTGAACAGCACTAAACAAAGCTGAATTCAGACCCTGCCTCCCCAGTTCTGCCCTTACAGGGGACAGTGAGAAAATGCAGGTCAGAACAAGACTAGACTGGGTCTGTAGACATCCACCCCACTGCACCAGTCAGCCTGAATCCCCGACTTATCTGTCCCCTGCAGTCTGACTTGTATCATTTAGTGATACGCAGATCTTCCTTGCCCAGTTGGTACATAACTTTCTATATGCCCTGAATGCTGAGCGCCTTTACCCTGGAGATAAAAATTTCCCTCAAAATATCCTCAGTTATTCTGGATACCATCAAACAATAATCAGTGTGAGATAAGAACTGTTGAGAATTCATTATTTTCTGCTGAGCTACAGTGACATCCAGTGCCTTATGAATCCTCCCCTCAGCATGCCTGAATAATTCCATTAGCTGTAACAGGGAATGAACTCCCCCTCATTTTAATCACCTCCCCATAACCCCTGCCAGGACTGCAGTGAGGACCTGCAGTCAGGTCCATATAACCACTGCCATTCTTTACCTCTAGCAGTACTTTCCAGATAATGGTTCTGGTTCCCCTTTACAAAGTTACAACAGCAGCAATAAAAACCTTAAGGAATTTTAATGCTGGTTTACTGCACCTTTAGAAGTTCAGGAAAAGTAGAAACTTGCAAGCTTTAAAGAAAGGACACCTTTTATTGTAGCACTCAGGAGCAGACATGTATCAGGTTCCTACAATCTTTCCTTCAATATTACTCTCTTCTCCACCACTTGATTTTTAATGAACATTTAAATAATTACTCCTTGTTATTATGATGGTTACTCTAATAATACCAATAAAGGTAGCATGGATGCTCCATAAAAAACACACCTTTAATTGAATTATTATTAAATTAAAATACCATAATTGAGAACATGATTTTAACAAGTCTCCTTATAAGACCAGCTGATATTAAAGAGAAGGGCGTTAAATACTAGAAAGATTTAGGTGTTAAATACTAGAAAGATTTAGTGTTGTATGGTGAAAAAATATATTGTTATAAGTGGTTTGACAGATCACCCAGACCAGGGCCAAATGCTTCTCAGGTGTCTGCAGTATGGATCTGCTATGTGACCTATATCAGTTCATGCTTGATGATTGACTGGGTCTGCAAAAATATCTCTAATATAGGTATTTGTGCCGAAGGGGTCTTATAAGCCATATTATAAGTTTAAATTTTTCAAGTTAGCAAGAATTTTTACTAATTCTATTTTACTAATAGAATAAGCATTATCTGAGCACACACAATATGGAGAGTTTTACCTTCCCTCCCTGCATTCATTGAGCTGTTTGGAAGTGCTGCTACCTCCATTTCAGAAGGACTGACAGTCTCAATAAAAAAGACAGAAATGTAAAGTAGGGTCCACGAATGGGTGTGAATAAGCACTGCCAGTCCAATGCCAGTCACTAGTTTCAAACAACAAACACAAAGGTCCCTTATCTCTTTACACCTTTCTTCATATTAATTCTGTTTTGATGGCAGCAAGAGCTGAAAATTAAAAACAAGCACAACCCCTCTATCCATCCCCAGAGCTAACACAGTTCATCCATCCCTGTACTGCCTCATCTAAAGAAAGGGCTCAAGAGAGTCTTGCAGCACATCCTGCTGAAGGTTACAGGGACTATCACCAACAGTTCATAGAGTTAGCGTCAGTTGGAAGCTAAAGTTGGTATTTTATGACTTAACAAGTCGCCTGCAGTCTCACAACCCACGCACCTCCAATTCTACACTCAGATAAACAGCCCTTGTCTCCTGTAAAGCTCAGCCAACCTGAAGTGCATCTCAGTCAAGAAGAGCAGATGAAGGTTTAGGTGTAAAAGCCCAAGCATGAGGGGACACAGAGCCTGTCATCATCTGGAAATGGGGAATCTCAGGATGAGGTCAGTGAAAGGAAAGAATGTGACAGGGAAACAAAAATGAGATGTATATACGAGGTGGATGGAATATCAGGGGTGTCTGAAGAAAGAAGCAATAGCGAGGTGTTACTTCTCAGTTACAGAATCCTATTTCCTCCCATACAAGGCCCTGTTCTCTTTTCCTACCTTGCCTCTTGATAGCCTATCTCCTCCAGTGCCATCTTCAACAGAAGAAAAATCACGACTTCATGCAATATTCTTCTCCCACACACTGCCTGTATGTTTTACAGCTTTCCCCATCCTCTTTCTACCTTGACTAGAGAGACTGCAAGTTCTCAACAGAGATTATGCAAGAAGTTTTATGCCAAAGAACCTACACACCCCACAAGACCCTCTCATTCCCTGCACTGATGTTGATTAGTGATGTGAATATTCTTGAAAGCATTTTCTACCTGTTGGAAAATATCTACAGTAGTATTGGTTGACACAAATATTAAAAAATATTAATATACACTGCTATTATCAATGTGCTATTAATTCTTCCTGTGCTAAAGCCAGATGACAAACTCCAGTTTTGATAGATTAAGTGCTGCCCCACTTTGAGGAAACTATTTTATTTTCTGAAGCCATTTCAGCAGGGTTTTTTCCCTATTAGGCAGAAGTGCAAATAATCTCGTTATCATTCTTGTAATAATAAATATCTATTTTGCCACATTAACTATATTATTAAATAAGAGGAAAACCAAATGGATTAATTACCAGTCACAGAGGTGAGAAGTCAGACAGTCATGCTTTCAGAATTCCAAGAACAAAGAGCAGGAACCTTTGAAAGTCTTAGCGATATAGAGCTGATACACCTCGCCAAACTCTGATTTGAATTACTCTGCTATGAATTCAGAGTAGCTGCGATGATCACCAATGCAGACTTTTTCAAATTGTTCCAGATAAACTTCACCAGGTTGTCACTAACAAGGATCTTAACTAGACTTACATGAATATACCAAGTTGCAATTAATTTGTTTTTTTCACTGAACTTTCCCCAGAAGCATATTATATGTCCTCTCTGGCATTTATGCTTACAAAAAAGGAGGAGGCTGCAGGCAGGCTACAGCCATGCATAACACAAACAGATGCTTCCTGCTTCTTAATGGACACGGGCGACCTTTGGCTGAAGATGCAGCTTGTGCTCAATGGTCCCATTTTCTGTGAGACTTAATCATACCTCAGATCTGTACTGCCAGATTCACATAAATGAGCCAAATGCACAGCTCAGTTTAATTTCTAGTGCATTACAAAATGGCAATATTATATTTTTAGGTATAAAATGTCAATAGGAATTTTGGGCAACTTTCTTATGGATGTCCAATTTCTCATTCCTTAAAAGAACTTCTGGCTTACTGGAAGTTAATGTTCAGCCTACAGAAGTACAAGAAATGCTTTTACTTAGTGCAGAAAAGGAACTCGTGACACAGGGATTTTTACCCAGAAGCGCTATTTAAATGGAAGATAAAAAACATGTTTGTCATCTCTGAACACTTTCTCCTAATTGGTGTTAAATCTAAAATGCAAAGGCAATTTATAAAGCAGAGGAAGGGAGAAGTGTGAAAAGTAAGGAGCAAACAGGAAAATCAATATTGAAAGATCAATAGTGAATGAGTTAACTTTTAAATTAGCCCTTTGTGATACAACAGTTTCAACTAACTCCACCTTTAGCATCTAAACAGCTTTGTGTCTTTTAGATAGTTTCTTTGAACCTAAGACATCAACTAGCAGACTGAACGGATGTTTTACAAACCTGCTGCATAAAATAGTGAAAACTATCAGCTAAAATGGGGAATGTGGTACAGAGGGGCACTGTACCCACTTGTGAGATTAAAAGACCATAGGACTACCCGTGGCTGGTGGTTTAATATATAGGATCCCATTTACAGCACTCATGAAAAACCCTTGTACTGCTCAAGGACACTTTTAGGCCTTTTCTTTGCATAAGGTATTCAAATGCATTTGAAATAATGTCAGTCTTTTCTACAACATATGAAATATGCCAGCAGCTTCCCTTTAAATCGGTTTCCTGTAAGCAGTTTTGTTTGAAAACTGGCAAGTGCTGGGATTTTTTTTTTCCCACAGACTTTTCTAAGGTGCCATTTTCTCATCTTACAGTCAAGAATTCTCAGTAATCTGAATAGGAACGAAACAGAGAGTACATGAAGGAAATTGTCCATGTCATATAATGGAAAAACAAAGAGTAAATTAGGAAACAATAAAAAAAGCCAAAGGGTGAAAACAAATTTTCCTGGTTTTTTTCCCCAGGAGTACTTCAGTCTGTTTTACTACAACTATTTCTTAAGGGTATTAGGTGCCTATTCATAGTTAGTAAATGAAATAGCATTTTTGTTTTAATTCATTGCTTCTTTAACAAATGCTAACTCCCATCTCTGCTTCTTTAAATCCACAAAATCTCCACATTCAAGCCTAAGAAGTATTGTAAAGGCTGTAAATCTTGTTTTAATGGAATGTACATTTAGCTATGAGGAGATAATTGACGTTATGGAGGGCCTAGATGCTGAATTATATAGGTTATCTAATACAAAGGGGACTCATTACCGAAGCACTACAAACAAGTAGTAATATATGTATATTGTTCTGAGTGGCGTTATAGCAAAAGTGTTCAGGTCTGCAGGGATTTATAAAACACAAGAAAACAGCAGACATGCACTTGTAAATTTGTCTCATTTGTCTCTGAAGTTAAAGGTTATTCCCTTGATCTGAATTTGTAATAAAAACATGCTAGACTAAGGTTTGTAGAGAATGTTTGAATATGTAAATTGTGTATAATGATAGGCAATTATAGGGTAAAAACTGGACCTTATGAATGTTACAGAATTGCATGGAGCATCAAAGTATTTTCCTTCAGATGAAATATTTATCTTTTATGCATGTTATAAGCACTTTTTCAAAGGTATTCAGCAACCTATTTGAGTGGAGAGTTGACAAAAATCAAACCATTACAGCCAACTAAGACTGTGGGCTTATGCACAGGAGAAGCCACAGCTTTTTACAGAATATACATAATAAATCTCTTGAACTAATGGTTCCGGAGATGGATCCTCAAGGACAAGTTCCACTGATTTTCACTCCCTTAGATGAAAGCTGGTCAGATGTTTCTGGATTTTTTTTTTTTAAACGATATGGGGGTGGAAGTGTAGGGAGGGAGACCGCAGAAAATAACTAGGTAAGAATGTGAATTTTCTTGGATTGATTCAATGAAGCCCCATTTTCCCTCCAGTTCCTTGGCTGCTGTTTTCAAGGAATAATAATAATAATTTAAAAAAAATAAAAAATAAAAAAAAAAGACACTTCATCAAGAGAGAAAGGAGTAAAGCTGGGAGTGGGAGATGATACTATAGTTTATGCTACTGAAGATAAGGTTTTCTCCTTCTCTGAGCACGACAGTCTGTTCAGGTTAACCAACTGCAGTGTTAGAATAACTCCAGCCGACTTGTCACAGAGTACAAAAGTCATCAGCAACTGAATGTTCTTTTCTGCACCGCAATTAAGACGAATCAATACGACGTGCCACAAATGGTATTTTACTCTCAATAAGAACTCGGGCTGAGTTTATTCAGAATATTTTAGCGCTTCCCCAGGGGATTTTGGTCCGACGCAGATGGCAAATAAAGTACTCAGCCTAGGGCTAGAGCACATTATGCTAATTCTAATGTCAGATGTACTTTAATATACAGCTCTATTTAATCACCCCATTATTTCACATTTCCATATGAAAAACCTGCGGCACTTCTGCAGAGCTTTCACTCTGCGACAATGCCAGCTTCCTTCAACTAGCTCACTGCGAAAGAGAAAAGAAGACTGGTCATTCTCGCCAGTCAAAATGTTACAGTTTCAAAGTTTCAGTATTCCTGAATTTAAAGTGGGTCTTCCAGTGCAATTAGCAAATCGCTCGGCTAGAATGCTGATATGTACAAAATGCTAAGGAGGTGTGATTGAAAAAAAATAAAAATAACAGCCCTCCCTCTCCAGCTCATCTGCTCGCACATGCAGACATAGGCAGGCACATATCTCAAATCCGCTTGCAGAACAGTAATAATAAAAATAATGAAAATATTTTCATAGTGCAATTCAACCAATATTCTCAACACTTGTCACTAAAACGTTGCTATTCCCGGCTGCGTGGCTTCCGTTACTTAGAAGAACAGACATGGCTGGCACAGCTGCCAACCTACAGATGTCTCTGAATAAAACCTTCCTTGTGTATCAATAATTTTTGCCTGCAACAAACTACACCTCTAATTAGGTTTAGAAGCCACACACCTTCAATATGGGCCACTACTCAAATTATCTACAAATTTACCTTGATGCCCCTTTTCTGGTGACCATAGAATTTGAACCTTGAATGTAAAATGATTTAAAACTGGATTTACATTGAAAGGAATGAAGGAAAAGACTTTGCTGTGGAGCAGTCTTTGAAGCCATGTAGGCTCTCGATGTGCAGAAAGGGAAAGCAGAAGCAGTCCTTGGAGCACCTCTTCAGCATCCAAGCTTTCCCTTCTGCATAATTCTGTGAAAGATCCTTAATTCAGCAATGAATTTACAACCAACAGTGAAATGAGTTGCATGGTCTCAACAAAATCTTCCCTCTGTTTGGCATAACTGGGGCTGCATGACAACTAGTACTGCTCATCAGGGAGAGCCAGGTCAGGCCTAGATTATACAGAGCTGTTATTAGAGGAATGTATGAACCTTAAGTTGATAATTTTTTTAATCATTTTATTAAACCTAAAACATATTTCACTGAAAAAAAAAATGTATTTAGAAAAAGACATCCTTTTTCCTCCTCCAACCACCCAATCTGCATCCTTTAAAAATTGTTCAACAATGCATGCAGCAGCCAGCACCTGGGGCCAGATCTCACCTGGTTTCACTGCTATGCATCAACATTTAAAGATACAGAACTGCATTCTGTGCCTTGACACGACATATGCCACAACTTCCCTGTCCTAATTTGAACACAGAGGATGATATCCTTCACAGGCAAGGCAGAAATGATTACATTTTCAAGCTTTTTTAAATTTTTATTTGTAATACACATATATAAATATATATGTGCATGTATGCATATGTGTGTGTTTATATATGTATAAAAAAATTTGGTCTCTGTTAGACTGGCTATGAGTACAGCATTAAGCACAAAGGAGAAGGGGGGCTCAGGACAGGGCAGAGGTCCATCCTTCCTTAGCTACCTTAACTAGACCTTCAAACACCTGATCTTACCGTGGGAGAAATATAAGCAACAGTTTCACCTCACTGGAAGTTTTGGCTGAATGGTAAACACAGCCCAAGTTAATTTAGTAAATTAGGGCAACTTTAGGATTTGTTTAAAATGAGCTCTGTCACTCTGAGAATGACAAGTTAAATTAAAAAAAAAAAGAAGAAGAAAAAAGATGAAATGAATGTTTAATATCCCAATGCAAAGCCCACCAAAGTCAATATGAATCTTTCCAGTGGCTTCAATGGGCTCTGGAAGCGAATCTTCTTCCACATTGGGATTTGTTAGTCTCAAGACACTCCCTTCAATGCAGGGATAAATCTGGTTGTGGTGGTCCAGTTAAAAGAAGATAACTGATTTCACAGCAGCTACAAGCCTAAAGAACTCAGCTGTAAATATTTTAGATGAATAAATGGAGACACAGATAGCAAAATATCTTTTGTATCTTTAGTTAAAAGGAAAAACAGTTGAAATATAAGAAATACATAAACTGAAATTAATCCTTGACAATTCTGTTGCTTTTTTCTACTGCTGATAGGTTGGTTTTTGGAAATAAAAAAAAAAAGGACCGTAGCAGTTCTCCCTAGGTCTATCCTATTTCTTCAGCTCACTTTAGATAAACTGACTACATTCTTAAACTCCATTATTAAGAATTCTTTTGTTGAGACTAACAAAATTATTTTTAAAAACTATTTATTCTTGACAATATACAAATTTTTGGAATCCCATTCAATTTCCATCATTATGGAAATTTTTGAATGCCAAAATGTTTGTAGACTCATCTACACTAAAGGGTTCATACAGGACTCAGAAGTCCTGCAAAGGCAAATCCAGTCTGAGTGAACAAAGAAGCAAAATGAACAGAAGCTTTAAAAGCCTAAATGGGGAGGGGGCACAAGGGGGGACAAGGGAAAGAGGAAGGTATGAAATACTCAGATGAAAAATAAAACCCATTAGTTACAGAGGTAGGGATCTTAAGGGTTGCTCTAGATAAAGCAGTTAAATTGCAATCTATGACTATGAAGTTGCAAAAGATGAATCTCCAATCATACTTCCTGAAGTGCAAAGATAAAAATACCACTTTTGCTCCTTAAATAGGTGGTGTTTTATGTCACTATAACATTGAAGAAAAATAATGCCGATCTTGGCTAAAAAGAAGATCCTAAAAACTTCCTATTTTATTTCTGTACAATCCAGATTGATCACCTAAGAAAAGCATAATTAAACAATGCTAAGCATCCCAACCCCTTGGAGAATGTGCTGCAGAAAAATATTTTTAGAACAATCACTGTAGTAATTCTTCTTAGTTGTAGAAACACTCCAAATCAGAAAGTCAATTTTTCCTCTATTTGCAGAAGTGTGCTGGTTTTCACTGGAAAGGCGCCTGTGTTTTGTTTGGCTGCTGTTCATATACTGCCTTGGCAGGATTTCCTTGGATTGCTTACAGTGAACATTGCTCTTGCATACAGTAGCACTCCCATTTTAACCGTCCCAGCCACACGTTTTCTAATAACACACGGAGAGCTGCAAAATCCCTATAAGCACAGCTCTTTAAAGCAGCAACAGAAGGGGGTGGGGGCGGAGGACGGGAGAGGGGGAGGCTCTGCCCGTTCAAAATCCAGCGCTGCAAACAGAGGATAGTCCTTTTAAAAACAACCAATGTGAATTGTGTTTAAGGAGCAGCTTTCCAGGGAAAGGAAAAACATCTCCGAGAAGGAGGCCTGATTCAGCTGATTCACCGAATCTGATCTGCACAGGCTGGGCTCTGAGCATCACTGAATTGGGTCCTAAATACTGTTTACATGCTTTCTTTTTTTTTTTTTTTTTGCCCCTCTGGGGGGATGTGCAGGTAGTTTAATAATTTGTGGGATTACCTTGCGTGTTTGAGACCCTGCACCTGAGCCTGTGTTCCTTGTGTGCCTCAATTTTTTGCCTCATCATGGAGAGGCTGGGGTGCATGGAGAACACAGGGCTCCACTGTGAAAACCAAACAGGCAGGAGAGATGAAAAAGGAGGACATCTATCTCGCTGAAATAGTACCAGGAAACAAATGCAGCATTTCTACCTACGGCTGAGAAAGCGAGAAAGCCAATAACAAAACCGTTATTCAGCTCCGTGCCCTTTACAAATAGGACTGACTTGTTAGTGGACAGCTGCGGCTCAGCCCCCCTCCACACCATTCCAACTTGCTGCCTTTGCCACCCTGCTTTTGGAGATCAACAGCAATTTGCATCTCCATGCATCTCATTTCTCGTTAAGTAAGTTGATTAATTTGGGCGAGGGAAGTTGTCATTCAAAAAACCAGAAATTTCCACTTGCATAATTTCTGCCTTTCAAAATTGGCCGACCTCCTCCCCACCGATCCAGCCCCCACTTCACACCTCTCTTTCTCCAGGTCCCTTTCTCCCCCATTCCCGCTCCCTCCCTCCCTCTTTCCCTCTTTCTCCCTGTTGTTTACAAAGGTTTCATTATGTTTTCAACTAATCAGAAAGGCCTACTAATACACAATTAACATGTGACTATAAAAAAATAGCTTCCAGAAGAAGGAAAAGTAATTAAGTAGAGAATGCTTTTCAGTAAGTGCTTGCTTTAACCCATCGTCAGAGAACAGAGTGTAGGTTAGTCCACAATGGATGGAACAGATGCCAAGGGCGAAATGTTAAAAGCAAATAAAAAAGGGCATTATTTTCTTTGGGAATAATAACTATCAACGCCACAAAAACGTACATCACATTGCAGTTGTTTATATCTGACCTCCTCCTCTTTCCTACACTCTTCTGAAGTGCCTTTTCTGCCTATTTCATTAAAATAAATACAAAAATAAAGGTATCATTTATTGCATCTTTGCTCCCAAAGTGAGAGGAAACCAAGTGTCTTGGTTTCAGTTGGGATAGAGTTATTTTTCTTCCTAGTAGCCAGTACAGAGCTGTGTTTTGGATTTAGAATGAGAACAATGTGGATAACACACTGATGTTTTAGTTGTTGCTTACCCAAAGTCAAGGACTTTTCTTCCTCCCATGCTGCCCTGCCAGCAAGTGGGCTGGGTTTGCACAAAAAGGGAGAGGAAACAGCCGGGACAGCTGACCCCAACTGACCAAAGGGATATTTCATGCCATCTGCCCTCACGTTAGTATATAAATTATGGGCAAAGCTGGGTGGGGGCTGCTGCTCATCTATAGTCTGGCATAATTCTTTTCATAGTAAGCAGTGCATTTATACTCACATCACTCATTTTTGTTCAGTTTTACTTCTCTCTGGTTTTGTTATTTTCCTTTTGATTAAAATTTTTCACTATTCTTTCATTTCATTTCAATTATTAAACTTTTCTTATCTCAACCCACAAGTTCTCTTACTTTTACCCTCCCACTTGCCCCTCCCATCCCACTGGAGAGGAGTGAGCAAGTGGCTGTGTGGTGCTTAGCTGCCAACTGGGATTAAACTCAGTGACACCAAGTAATCACCATCACTATCAAAATAGCACAGTACTGTAGTTTATTAAAAAGATTTTACTTCAAAATATTTTAGGCCTGAATGTACACATAAACTAAGCACCCAGAAAAATCAGTAGGAATTCTGCCCAAGTAATGACAAGGAGTGTTGAACCCTTCTCAAGATGTGCTGTGTTATTACAACACATAGGAACTACAGGAAACAGTTTTAAAGGATGTAGTGTTTGCAACAGTTCAGTTATTAACTTTAGATCTGTCTATTGACTGTCCTCAGGCTGAGAGCTGCCACACACGTTGGAAGCCTGAGGACACCAGCATATATATATATACATATATATACACATCAGCTCTTATTTTTAACCTTTTTTTTTTTTTTAATCCAGGGATTGTCAAAATATGTCCAAATGTTCCCTGTGCTCCTTATTCATTCAGTCAACCTCCATAGTAAAAATGGTTCCCTTTGGAAAAATATATAGGCCTCTACATGTCTGTCCTTGGAGTGGAGTGTTTAGGATATTTTGTATCTCTGTTCCCCTCCCTTACATGAGTCCTAAAGCAAAAAAGACAGTTGTGTAATTTCAAAGCCAAATTCTGCAAGGAGCTCAGTGTTTTCAGCAAGATACTGAACACCACTTTGGTCCCACTGAAATCAAGTGGGAGCTGAGAGGTTTTGGGAGGAATAGGTCCTCCAAAGTCACAAAGGACTACACATAATAACAGCTCCTTTCCCTTATATTCCTCCCCCCCTACCCCATGAATTTATATTCCAAACTATGTATCACATACAGAGTATTTTTTACTATCCAAAATCCCATTAGTTTCATTGGCACTTTAGGTAATAAGATTTGCATGGTAAAAATTCCATTTCTATTAGATTGGGTCCATAGGACTCACCAGCCTGATATGATTGTCAGAGGAAACGGAGGATGTGTGGGTTTGTTACAATATGAGGATTTGTCCACACAGAATTTGGCACCAGTTTAATCAAAAGGACTCAGTTTAACCAGTGCAAACCCCAGTGTAGCCACTATTTCTGTCAGCTTAAAACTGGCTGGAAATTTCTCACTGTACTTTTATATAGGTATGCTAAAACAGGTCAGCTAAACTGAAGTGGCAATCAGTTTAAACAATCTCTACCCTGAAATATTCTGGATTATCTGTCTGGAAGACCCCTTTAGCTAAACTAGTGGCAGGAAGTGTTCAGGCCAGAACACAGGAGATGATGGCCTCCTGGGCTGAATCTCAAGATCTCTTTCTGGACAGAGTGAAATCAGTGAGATGCTATCAGCCAGACACTGCTGCTCTTGTTCATATCAGAACCTAAACCTCTGGGTCATGCCCACAGGCAAGACCCCATTTCCAATCATGGCCAACAGCTGAAGCTTAGGGAAAAAGCTTGTGAATCAGGGTAGAAAAAAGTTCACAGTTAAACCCTGTCCAGACCTCCCAGCTCCTAGCAATCAATGGTTTAGAGTCTTTCAGTGTCAGGATTTGATCCAGATCAGCATTTTTTATAAACCACTCACCAAATCTTCCTGATTTTGCCTAGTCATTTTCCAAACCTGTTCGTTATTTTTAGCCCCCAAGGCATCCTGCAGTAATGAATTCCACACCCTTATTTGTTGTGAACAAAAAATGATATCAGTTTTAGGTCTGCTGCCTGGTTCATGGGGTATTTAACAGGGACACTTGCACAGTCAAGTGCAACCTGAGCAGGTCACAGCAGCAGGCCATCACAAGGCACTCTCTAGAGATATGGACAGAAAAATCACAGTCTGCTTTTACACAATTCTTACTTTAACCAAATCCTTACTGGTCCCCCAGGAGACTGAATTGTAACAGCAAATGGAAAGCATCAGGACTGGGCAGAAGTCAGGTATGGTAGCTCTTTTCCAGACCATCCTTCCCTTAGTTTGTTTGGTCTTGATTTCTGATGACTAAAGAGTTTCATGTCCTGTTCCCAGCCTTGATGAAGCTTAAATGGAGACATATCCACCAAATACTAGAAGATGGGTTTGTAAGTACTTTGCTGAAACTTGGCAGTTTTCCAACTCTTAAGAACACTCTAAGACCTGAAAATGAGTCATGGTCTGGATTTTTTTTCTGATACTCATTTCACACATAGTTCTGTTACCTATTATTCATGGCTATAACTCTCATTCTGAAAATACACCTATGTGTAGCATCAGGCTGATACTGAAGCCTCTTTGGCTGCACAGACTTTGAAACCTCACTCCAAACCTTCTGAAAATGGGGCCTGGAAGGGCTGTCACACTACTGAATAATCTCTAGTGTTCCTTGACACTTCAATCATAATTCCTCTACCTGCTCTTTATTTAACTTGCTCATATATTTTTAGTTCTTTTCATCTTTCCTTTTGAAAAAATCCTGTCAACATTTTAATCACTTTTGTTGTTCTTCTCTGAATTACCTCCAATTTGACAACACCCTCCAATTAGCAAGGTGCACAAAATCATAGGCCATCCTGGGTTTTTGTTCTGCAGAAAAAATATTTTCCCATTTAGTCTTGCTGTGGAACACATTCTGACTTCAAGAACATCTTGGGAAACTAAGGACTGAATTTGGCCCACGGACATAACTGAGAAGTAAGATTTTTTTTCCCAAGGTTTAGTGTCAATGTCCCTGGATGAAGAGCCTTCCCTCCTCTACCCCTGAGACAAGCAGACAGAGCTGGGTGACAAAGGGGTTGATTGACAGCCTTCAGTCTGGACCATTCTACCTTTATCACTCAGGCAGATGTTTAACTCTACACAGAAGTTATTTTCTAACCAAAACACCATGGCACACCAGAAAAATAAAAAAATGCAGTTGAGGGATATGGGATGCAAAGCAGGAAGGGCTCTGGACACACACAAAGCAGACAGCTATCAGCCTGACTTATGGCCAGAATTTGGTTGGAGACTCCAAATAATCATCCAGGAGTGTCTGGCAGGGGACAGATAGTGAGGCTAGCAAGGAATTGTTTGCAGATCTCACTGGTGTATAAGAAGAAGTAATGAGATTTAATTGGGCTACTGACAGTGTAGGCTGATTATCAGGAAAACATTTCCTAACTCTGAGGCCGGCAAATCCTTGCAAGGAGCCCCAAGACAGCGACATCTCAGACGAGGAGGAGCACTTCAGAGTACACAACGATAAAGTCCCATTGCCAAAGTCAGGCAGCATTATGAAACAAGCATTTTCTGCTTTCTAAATTTACAGTTGTGATTCACAAAAATGAATGGGGTTGATCCAAGCACCCCATTTAGAAACACCGGACTCAGCATGAGCTGCACACACCCCCTCCAACCTCAACAGAGGCTGTGCCGTATGGGAGCCTCAGTGTGCTCTAGAAATGGGTGTTATCAATATCAGTCACTGAGAGATCAGGTCAAAACTGTTAATATCTCATCAGTCACGCGAAATGCATCTCCTTTCCAACACACACCTACAGATTTATTATTAGGGTACTTCAACTCTTTTGTATTTTTAAATCAAGCTGATTCACATACTGAACATTCATTACATAATTAAAAATATATGATGGTAAGTTTTTTTCTTAACTCATTAGGGAAAACATATGATATATATTTATAAATTACATATTATCATCTTTTTAGACCTAATGATGTGTGCTGTCTCAGGTAAGATGACCTGTTACTCAGACTAATTGATGCCATTTCATAACTACAAGCACAAGGTATTTTTATCTAAGCTTGGTCAATTGGCTCTATCCATAAAACATGTACTTTGGGTTTTGCTGGGAAGGGGGCTGGGAGGGAAACAAGATTGAACATTTTAGTCAATATTTATCCCCTTGTCAAGATGGATGAGGAATGGATAAATCTGGCATATATACTTTGTCTACTGAACCTGGCAGCATGGACTCTGCTCAGCAGACCTAAGTCAACAAAGACTCTCCCAATTAACGAATGGGGAATTCTAGGTATGAGGCAAAAAAAGAAGTTCTGACTGCTGAAGTGAATAATATGAACTTTCATGAAGACAAAATCGACTCCTCCAAGAGGTGAGATAAACACTTAAGGTAATTGAAGTGTTGGGAGAAAAAATAATTTTGGGGGTGTCAATCCAAAGATGTCTGTTTCTAAAGCCACTTTCTTCACCTAAGATCCCCTATATATAGTAGCCTTCAATTCTTCCAAGCCCCAATGCACACACAGTTGTTCTCAACTGCACTGTTATGTTTAAAAGAAAGAAATTGGAGTAATGCGTAACCCTTGCCTTACTGAAGACTAAAGTGGGACAGAGGCATGAAAGCACCCCTAATTCTCTAGCCCTCAAAGCATGGAAAGGGACTTGCATCTTTTTATTCTTCAAATCAAAGAGGACCTAAATCAAAGTGGTCACTCCTGCCTCAGCCTATGGGTCTGACCTTCCTCAGAGGCAGGGAGCGCTTTGTCACATCCCCTGCACAGCGTGGGGTTTTCTGAAAACACAAAGCACCAACTGGTGGAGGCTAAAGCCATATTCCATACAGCTCTACACTGCCAGCTCTGCCTCTCTTGGGTACACCACTGTGTTGTGCTAGGTTTTGGAGCTGGAGGCAGACCAAGTTCCTCTGCACACCCTGGCCATGTGCTGAGGAAAGGCCCTGGCCGTGGCATGCACAGCTCCAGCAGGACAGGGTGGGGCTGGGAAGCAGCATGAGGACAGCAAAGGGTAACTGCCACAGAGGCACTGACTGTAACAAAGCCACCAGGCCCTGCTGAGGGAAGGCAAATGGCAGTGAGGGTGACACCAGAAAACTGTCCAAAGAAAAACCCTGTGGAGATCCATCGAAGATACAGGGAATGAGAGATCTCCATTCTTCCCTTCAAATCTCACTCTATGAAACACACAGTCCATTCATATCTTTCCTAATAATTATCCATCCCTCCTTTGCCAACTTCCCCTTTGTTTTACCTCCTGTTATTAAGCTCTCTGATGGGAGCTTCTGTTTAATTTTTGCACTGCTGACTACCAGTCTGAAACTAGGCAGACCAAATTGTTGCCCTATTGTAAATCTACCAGAGCATTTTACCAGAGATAAAGGTAGCCCTGCAGACACAATAGGATGCAACAGCATGGAATATGGAAAGATCTGATTTTTCATTACTAGAAGGATAGACAGTGCAGATATGTGGTGATTATTATATAATTCACACATCTATAATGGACAAACAGGAGTCAAACTTGTGTACTTCAGTAATAAAGGGTTTACAAATGGGCCTCTTCTATTCATGTAAATAGTCTTCCCCAATTTATTAAGATCCATCTACTGCACGGTGCACTGAGCTAACAAGCAATCTTCAGTTGCCACCTCGCGTGTCTGCATTGCATAGTACAATTCCTCCTAGATAAATATCTCGGGAGAAGCAGGAAAACAATTAAAACTAGAAGGTAATAAATGATGAAGAAGCCTATGAACAGCATGCTGGCCCTCTTCCCAGTCTTCATTCATGCATCAAAAAATCCCATAGCTCTGAGTCTTTGAGAGGGCAGCTGGGCAGTAGGGATGTCCACAGCAATATAAATGGGAATTAGATATGATCGAATGTGCTCATTGCATTTTCAACAGCACATGTAATATTCTCCCCCCTTCCCTCCAGTTCCCCCACCTCTCACCCTGCTACCAGAATAGATGACTAATGATCCTGTAACCAAGCAACGGGGCAATTGAAGAGTTTCAAAGTTCCAGTACATGATAATTTAGCTATGATCATTTGGGTGATCGGGCTCTGACTGGAGACACCATCCCTGAGTTAAATACCTCTGCTCTCTCCAAATAGTTTTACCCTGGCAAGGGTTTGCAAGGATTGGCGGAGGTAGAATTTTGTTCTCAGAGCTTGGCAGCTCTGTTCATTACTTCTGCTGCTCCCTGACACACGCAAGAGGATGACGACCACAGAGGAAATGAAGATGCATCTACTTGACAGTCACCTGCATAGCAGCAATGGAGGCAGAGCAGTTAATACAGCCATTGTGATACCCCAATGAGATTTCATCCCCAGTGAGCAAGTGCTCATACAGAGTACATCAGTAGGTACACTTAGTGCAGTTTAATCCACCACTGTTACTGTAATTTTTTTTCTTGCATAACACAAGAACATTATTTATAAGAATTAAGTCACTGAAAACATTTTAAAATACCTAAATCTTTTTCATGGGTCTATTCTAACTGCAGTAGCCCTTTCCACTGGGGAATGTATTGTGAGATAATTGATTTTGATGCCACCACGTGTGCCCTTGCTTTAGACTCAGGACACATAACTCACGTGGGTCAATTATCTCATACTACAATCCCCAGTGGCAAAGTCTATGGCTTTAAAAGATCCTATGCTAGAAAAAGTATACCATTATCACTGGCTGGCATTTGTTTCCAAAGCAAAATGTAGCGGTAAAATTGTTTATTGCTGGCCCACATATACATGCAGATAGATGTGTGTGTATAAAATATATATTGAATATAAAAGGAATATGTTGAATGTATATCTATTTGTACCCATATGTCTGTAAGTCTCACCACTACAGCATCTTTGATGTGGATGTTGAAAAATGTACAAAAAGGATTTTTAACTCTTGCCTTACTAAGAAAGTGTCTCTAGTAAGGACATTCAGCTCTAGACATTTGAATAAACAAAGCAAATATTTTTAAAAGAAATGCAGCCCAGATTCTGCTAATTGTTTTCAAACTCTGAGCTTTATCAAGCCTTCTCAAATCCTGGACTATCCTGATAATACAGAGTTAGCATTCACATATCATCCATAATTGCCAACTAGCCACCACAGTTGAAAACGATTAGTAATAAAACTTAACTCTATTACATTGACCCAAGATTAAGTTTTCTGGCTGATCACTGTATGGGGGTGGTCAGACATGCATCTGTACATCTCCATTTAGCCACAGAGGCCCAAAAGAATGTGGCAGTATTCTAAAGAAAACTAGTCATAGGTAACTAAACCCCCCACAAAAGACTTGGCAAGCCACCCTAAGATCACACTGCCAAATTCCAAGGAGTGAGTGCTTACCAACCCTCAGCAAGTATAGAGGCTAGGCTCTTTGGTGACATAAGAGTTTAAATCGGTATCAGATAGAGAAAATTGGTGCAAACAGTGGCATCTTTACCAGTTTGGGATTGAAGGCTGAGCAGTAAAAGGTAGCTTGCAGATAAGGGGATATGGCAGGAAAATCAGTCAGCTGGAAAACATCACACTCCTTTTTTTCAGCCCAGCTCCTTGGTGCCTCTCCATAAGCAAGTACATTCGAGTTCCAATCTCAGGTTTAAAGTTACGTTCAATTTCTGACCCCCAGTGAATGCTGAAAGCATTCACATCTTACTACTTACAACTCTGCTGTTTTTTACCACCTTAAACCCACACAACATAGCCTCAGCCATTTGAACACCAACCCTTGAGTCAATGTCAGTCCCAGCGAAAGACTTGCCAGAGGGACAGAGATCTGCTCCTAAGTGAAGAGAGCAGAAGAAATTAGGGAAAGTATCTTGGGAATGTGCATCACAGGGACACTTTAAAGCTAAATGATACCTATCTTCCTTTTCAAAGTCAGGCTGAAAACCAGAGTTTCAAGTAAGAAAACATACACTTTGGGAAATTAAGAGGTTAGTGCAGATGGAGTTTTAATCACTGCTTCTTAGTGTAGGTTTATTGGCCACTTTTAAGTAGAGAAAAGAATGCTTAGCAGAAATCATCTCCAGCACGAAGAGCTTCAAACATGGAATTATTAACAACCTCTTCAGTGTGAATAATTACAATCAATAAATTCACCCTTTTCGTTCATGTTAGAATTACTGTGGCTGTGAATAGTGTAAATAAGGTGCAGGGATTTGGGTAGTAACCCTGCTCACCACGGGAGTCTCTCTGAACTTACACCTCATTGTATCGGGCAGTAATTTACAAAACTAGAGATATTAATTGGTTAAAAAAAAAAATAAAAACACAAAACCTAATTAAAACTCCCTCCAGAGCTTGTGAACTATGGGAGTGAAGGAGGCCAAGTCCCTATAGAGGCTGACGTTTAATAAAACTAGTAAGAAAACAAGAGGGGTAAAAAGAACGCTACATGAGAGTGCTGAAGAGCAGAGCACAACTGCCAGAGCACTGACCACTCTCCTCCTTGCTGAGCCACTAACTCCACAAACTCTGCTGCAGCGAAGGAGCAGATCTGATGAAAGGGCATGGCCGGCAGGGCTGCGGTGGCAGGAGGCCCGGCAGGTCGTGCGAGGGGCGCGCAGGCGGCGGAGCCCGCAGTGCGTGTGCTCCCGCCCCTCGCAGGCTGCCGATCCGCTGCCCTGCTCCCCACCGAGGAGCCGGTCCTAGACCAGCCGTGCAAGAGGCAGATCCACCCACTCCGCCTCTCCCTCTACCCCTTCTCCTCTGAGGCAAACCCTGGGAAGGCAGCTTGGGTGCTCCACAGCTAGTCCGGCATTGGAAATGCTGGAGTGGGCTAAAGCAGCAGAAGAAAGGAGGATGCTCTGCTGCTCACACAGTGGTGTTGGGAGGTGCCTCACTCCTGTCTTATGAAAACCAGTTGGAAGCCTCCACAAATGCTGACTCTGCTCCCCAAAATAGGTCACTGATGGCCAGAAAGACCCCTTCCTAAAAGGACTGCCCCTTGGCAGGAGCCAGGGTAAAAGAACTCCAGCTCAGAGATCCCAGTGCAAATCACTGGGAAGTTTCAACAACTCAGTTTTTGACCTGAAATGAGCCCTCATAAGTGTTAACAGGGGTGACCAGCATGTCCTGTGTTTACTAATATGATTCCTGCTTGATTTACAAACCTCTCAGCCTCCCTGAGCGTGTTCTGCAGCTGCACACGCTGCATTCGGAACACTGCAGGCCCATCAATTCAGCCTGACTCACATTCCCACTCCGGAGTGATGCTTTGCACCGGGCTATTGTCCACAAACCGTTATTTGTGGAAAAACAAACAAAAGGAGAACATTGGAGATACTTTTACATGATACTTTTCTGATTCCTGAAAATGTGAGATAATGAATAAAAATGTTCATTACAGAATTATTCACTTTTCTTCGTGATTCACGTCCCAGTAATTACCGTGACCAGCCTAATAAAAACTGCTACAAAACGAAGGTCAACTAGCAGTTAGAAGTGTTCATTTTCATTTCAATGTATTCATCTCTGGCTTCTAATGGCCTCATTTTCTCCTATGCTCTTTAATAAATACCACTGAATTACAGGTTAAATAGCTAAATTAAATTATTGCAATTACAGCGTGCGGAGCACTGAAACTGGTTTACCTTTCCCAGTTCAATTAGAGGGGAAGTTTCAACAGCCTGAGACTCCTGATTGCTGTCAATATTCTGAATCACTAGGAATCCTCACTAAAGGCCAGGTTATTTGGTTACAGACTGGGTAATTTCCACACCCCTGTTCCCTCCTGTATAAAGAGGAATGACTTGAGTGCTCTCAGCTAAAACAAAATGAGGCAATCAAAGTATTTTTGGGGAAAGTAACCGCAATGCATAATTGATTCTTTTTGACTGAAGAGAAGGAAGTCTTGAAGTGGCTCAGGCTGAAGGAGAGTATATGAAACGACAACCTCCTTCCTCTAAAGCAGAGGCAAGTACATTTTAATAAATATGAATGCTTAACCTGCCATCGGCCCACAATTATTTTACATGTACAAATTAAAGATGTTCTTCATTATTTAAATATATTCCAGCATTTGTTGATGTTGGCCCTTCCACAGGCTTAATTATTTAACATCCCTATATAAGAATGAATATCTTAATAATAAGGACCGTTGGAAGATAAATTTAAAAAATAAAAAAAGGTTTCTTTCCCAAAAGATCCCAGAGCATGCAGCGATATTTGTTGTGGAAGAGCTCCCCCTTACTTCTTCACTCTCATCTTTGCAAAAAGCACCAAAAAGAGCTATCAAGAATGAGGGATTTTTTGCTGCAATGATAACAGGACATGAAACACAGACACTCAAATACAGTTAGAATGAGAGACTGAAATATTTTGACTGCTCAGTGCTATTGCTATTTCTAGCATCAAGGGAGAGGGGATCTCTTTGTCTTTCACCAAAATCCACATGTTCAAAGCCACATGTTCTGCACTGCACTTAAACAGAGAAATTATACTGTCACTGTGAGGAAAGTGAGCTGGACCATGCAGGTAAAACACTCTACAAGCTTGGATTATTTCTTCTTAGGATACCTACAGGAAGTAGCAAGAAATGGAGTTACTTTGTGCCAAGCTGAGGAGCCACATTAAAACATCTCTACAGCCAAAGTAAAAATATATAAACTCATTAAGGTAATTGAAAGCATACACAAAATCCTGTTATTTTATTATCTCATCTTTGAGATGTTTTGCCATTACAAGAATTTAATTCCTGGTAATCAACTGGATGTAAGCAAGAACAGAAAACAGCCAACACACTGAAATGAAGTTGGAAATATTATGAATGTTAAAGAAGAGGACACTGATAGGGGCACAGCTGTGAAATAAAAATGCTACTGAGTCCTTGCATGTGCCACATCAAGGCTATGCAACATTAATATGATTTTGCCTACTGGATTTTAGGCTGAGGTTTTCTCACATGTGGATCCTGCTACAATTAACCTTAATAAGCCACAATATTACAGTGGTGAGTATTCTCAGTAGCTTGAGCAGAACTGTATCCTACTGTATTTACTACAAAATGTAACACACACTTCTCATGAATTTGGGTAGAGAGACAGATTCCACATGTGAAATACCACGAGAAGATCAAATCACCAGCGAGGTAACCTACAGCACAGGGCAGATCCTGAATGCACGTTATAGCAATGCAAGAGCTAATTAGTGGCAGCACCCAGGGCCCTGAAGAAAAGCACTGTAGAGTGTGTGAGTGATTCAGCGAAGAAAGACAGAAACACAAGTAGAGGGAAAGTATTACCAGGATCACTTCACAGTCCTGAGTAAAGAGTACAAAAGGACTCAGTGCTTGTGTGAGTAGAGGAAGATGATGAGGAGTTCTGAAGGTGTGAATTTCTCTGATTCATCCCTCTAAGCAATCTTGAAAGGTTTGTTTCTCCACCCACCCTTCCTCAACCTGAGAGCAGGGTTCAGTTCACATACAACCTTGTGAACTGGACCCTGCAGGGCTTGAACAGTTCTAGACAAAACTGTAGCAATGGAAATGAAATGAGTGGTTTGTGATAGCTGACAAATTAGGTTACATCTCCCCAGCTGTGAAGTGCATCCACCCTACAAAGTATGTTTCCACTGCTTTCCACGCAGATCTAAGAGGACATCCATAACACCCCAGGGTGGAGTGACCCATGTCTGGATTTTCATATCCTATTTGTAATCTAGCTGGGATACTCAGGGCACAGAAGAGACAATTGGAAGTCTTTTCTTATGCCAATCATATTGAAAAAGCTCTTTGATAATAACTGTACCAGCTAAGCAGTTTAGTCACCGTGTAAAGCCCACTTCTCACAGAACACCACAGATCCTATCTTACAGACCTGATGCAGTTAAAGTTAAAACAAGTTAGATGACAACGAACTAGGGCTCTCAGAACACTTTTACCAAAGATTCTTGACAGCTAATACGACCTCTGTTAAGAGCTGAGTTTCAGTGAAGTTTCATCAAAAAGCCTGAGAGACAGAGTTGCTAAGTGGTCCTGAGCCCCATGTTGAACTCCTCTTGTCAGACTACAAATCATGTGGGAGAAAAATGCTGAAATACTATTGGTACTTACCCAGAAGTCATCAGATATAAAATGCTGTGGGTTTGCCTAATAAACTGAGAACAAAGCTTAATTTCTCAGAAATCTTTATGTTTGGGTTTCACTCCACTAGAAAAAAAAAAACACAATTTCAGACCTTAATAATTTTGCAAATGAACATCTGCTATTTTCAATTCTTAGGATGCAAATCCTTATGAAAGACCTACAGAAGTCACCATGAAGTTTCTGGTGGGTTTAACAGACCACAGTTTCATACATAGATCATGTGGGATTTTTTCAGAATCCTAGTGCTAGTACCTGAAAAGTGAAAGTACATTAATTTTTCTGGGCAATTTCAAGTTTTTATATCACTATAAAGTTCAGGTTTCCACAGTGAGAAGCCAAGGAAGGAATATTAGTGAATTAGTAACAGATAGGAAACATAAAATATACATCTACGGTTCCTTGAACCTCTGTTCACAGCTCATACAACTTGGGAGCATGACCCAACACCAATTTCTTTTTTACTCTTTGTTTTTGCTTGGTAAAGCATAGTTTGTACCCTGTAGGGTGAAACTTTTATTATACTCCCTAGGGAAGAAGCAACAGCTTGCTGAAGTCACTTGTTCGCTCCTGGCTAAATCACCACTCCCTTCTTCAAGGTGAAGAGAGAGGGCAATATCAGCATAAAGCACTATCGAGATCTCAACAACTTCAAGAGACTCCAAACCAGCCTCTCAGGGCTGGTGGTAAACTGCATCGCCTGAGGGAGGGTAGCAATAAAATCTAGAGACTTCTTCAGGGCTGACAACTGTATCACTGCAGTCAGATGCAATTACAGAGCTGAAGCAGCCAACAGAAAAGGGGGTTGACAGTGACCAAGAAAGTGGAAAGGCCTGGGAGAAAGCAGACCAAACATTAGTAATTCAAAGTCAGTGCCCACATTGCTAAACCCATGCGTTACACAAAGGACCTCCTTTGGCAACCACTACTCAAGATGACTAACGTTTGCTCATGCTGACTTCAACGAAAATTAAGTGCCTGAGAAACTGCTACCTAGGGTGAGGAAGGGAATGTCTACATGGTACCTGGCAGGCTGACAAAGGCTCACCCTGCCTGCACTCCAGCCTGGCCAGGCACAAGCCAGCACCCGTGCAGGGGACCTGTAGCTGTGGTTAGTGCAACCCCAAACCCGAGCTAAGCAGCCCTGCAGAGGAACGGGGCTGGGGCTCAACATCCTCGCTCACGCAGCTGTACAGCTTCCGCTGGAGGCTGGCTGGGCTCCAGTTGGCTCGAAGCATGGGCAGAGCAAGCTCATGTCTGCTTGCAAAATACTGAGCACACCTACCTTCACACAGACCTGACGTTCGCCCAGGAGGTTGAAGAAACGAAGAAAACTCACATAAAGCAGCCTTATGGATTCTTGCCTTCTTCAAAACCTGGAGACTCACACTCTAGAGCCAACTCTGGTTTGCTTTCTTAGCAGGCTCCAGGTATTAAATACTTAATCTCAACAAAATAAAATTAATTGCATTTAAATCTTTCAGGTCCTTTCTTTTTTCACATTTATTTCACATGTTCTCAATTACAGTAAAAGTTAAAACCCATGATTTGATCCGAAATGCTCCAGTATCTCCATGCCTAAGCAAGAATTCTAGATGTACTTCTGTCATGCACTTCAATTCTGATTACTTTGGGCCAAAATACTCTTACCTTCTGCAAGATAATTTGATAACTGCTGACCTGGATTATGGGCCTAATCCAAACCCAAAGCAAACCACTTTCAACAGTAAATTCATTTTATGCCTTTTGTTCATGTAGCAACGTGACCAGACCAGATTTCTAGAGGCTGGGAACTTATTAACCAAGTTTGTGCCCAGTCCTTTTGTTTTTTTCCTGCCTATAAAATGGTCATACACACCTGTGAGGGTTGATTAGGGGAAACCACAAAGATGAACTATGCTACACAATCTCAGGCAAGTTGCAGCATTTTTAAGGATTATCGCTCCACTTCTAAACCACTAAAATTCTATACTTCAGAGAGCAGAGCAATCAAAAAGAACTGTCCTTTCTGACCCACACATAGCCTAAATCCTTAGAAATCTGCATGTCAATGTGATGGCCACTATAAGCAGCAAAGCTGGACGCTTTGCCCTGGTGCTTTCCAATCAAACCAGATTGCTACACCCCTTTCCAAAAATAATGACTAATGAAATGACTAAGAGGGATGGGTAACTGAAAAGAAGAGGCTGCAAGAATGACACAATACTGTGAAGTATTAATTCTGTCAGGGAACCTGGCACTGTTTGAGGATTTTTTATCCTTTCTCTTTGGGAACACAATGCTAACCCAGACTGGTCATTTTATTACACAGGAAAGAGGAATTCCTCCTTGCAGCAGGAACCTCAGCACTGCAAAGGAAAACGTAAAGTAATCCAGTGGAGAAACAAAATGTTAAAAAAAGCCTGTTCATTAGAACTTAAAGTAGGGCTCAGATAGGTGGCAAATGACAACTGCACCAGAACCTTCTCTTACTACTTACAGTACAAAAGATGTGAGAGAAGTGAGACAAAAGCATGGCAATTGCAAAAACGGATGCACTGTGCCAGACTTTCTCTTACTGCCCTTGCCAAAATGCCCTGTTTTCTCCTGAAATACAACTTAACAGCAGTCAGGGAGCAAGCAACCTGACCTAATGCTTACTGAATCAATAGCAACTGATTCCCTGGATAACTTCCACCGACTTCATCTATGTCCTGCCCTGAAAGAGTTCATTTATTCCCTCACTATTTGATCATATTTCTTCTTAGAGTGGATCTCCATGGTTTCAATTTCTCTGAACATACAAGTCTATTCACAATAATCCTGTTTAGGTTCTTGCACTGCTTGCTTTATCCACAAAACTGTTTGCCTGAGATTAAGCCTTACACATCCCCACTACAGCCACAGTTCACAGAGAGATGGTGTGGTGGGGGCAGCAGCAAGAAAACCCAACTTCCACTGTCTTCCAAGTTCATCCTGTGAACTACAAAATTACCCCTGCTGTAACATCTTGGATTTCATTGTTTATTGTTGTTCACTCTTCAAATTAGAAGTGCTCTGGGCTCCTTGGAATGAAAAGTTCTAGCTAAGTACTTGTTCTTGATGATGGTGGTGGTGGTGGTGTTATTATCATTAAGATTATTCATGAATAGAAGTGTCAAGGTAGATTCAGAACAAGTTCTTCTGCAGGCCATATATCTTCCAGGCATCTCTCCATGCTGTTATATAGTATTAAGGTGTGAACAGGGAAAACCATGTACCCAGTCAGTGCTGTTTCTAAGTGGCCTGCCAATTCCAGCTAATCACCAAGTTATTTACTTCCAGTTTATTAGGCCGAAACTGCCACTAGCTGTTGGCAGCCTCTAATATATACATCTCACTTTCCTGGGGTCTCTTCAAGCACTGCTGTAATAAAAAAGCCATTTCTTCCAGTTTCAGATGCAAGAATTAACACACAGAGCACCTCACAAGGCCAAGGCAAATTCTGATCTCAGTTACAAATGTGCAACCCCATTGACTTCCAGTGGCTTAATTTGCAATGGTCTTGAGCTGCTGTACCTGAGAGCACAATTTCATCCACTGTTTTCACAGAGGAGTAACAGCAGTACCTCTGATATATTTGTGAGTATTTTAAGCACAGTAACAGTTGGATAAACATCAATCAATATCAATGGCCCTCAGACTCATTTACATCACATCCAATAAAACCCTGGACAAGCGATTCATCAAACATTAGGCTAAATTATTTGCATTCATTTTATATACTTCTGTAGCTTTTTATTATTTTAGTATTTGAGCACCTCAGAAACTTCCACATTTCATCCTCCTAATATTCCCATCTGAGAGTAAAAAGTTGGAATGCCTTACTGAGCTTGTGGGAGGCTTCCCATGGAGAAATTACTTTTCCAAGATCACAGGGAAAACTCAACAAAAACTTGGATTTAGATTTCCCAAACCATAGGGGATAGGACAGGAAATGCTAGAATCTTCTTCTCTTATCAATGCTTTTCACTGGATAACAATAAAAGCATACAGCAAATTCTCAAATTCTCTCACAACATTTTTCAACCTGGATTTTCTTATTTTAGCCAGATACAGGATCCTTACATTGGGATCATTGGGCACCCCTAGACAAGAATGGTTTATTTTCTCCCACCTGTAAAGAGAGCCTGCTGTTGGTCTCTTAAAGCTGCTTTTTCCAAGGAACACTCCCTGTGCAGTGTTTTCCTTTGATTTTATATGCATGATTAAACCTTACAGCCATGCTGCAGTTGTGTAAGGCCAACAGAGTATTTGTCCATGCAGAGCAAACATGAGATTCCTGATGCTAAGCCTGAGGTGTGCACTGAGCTATGAGCACCACGTGAAGTTCCCAACCCCATTACACCTTCCCACTGCCAACATGAGGGAGTTCCACAATTTGCCCAGGGCCAGGCACACCTTTATTCAGAGGAAAACCTAAGAAGCAGCCAGAGAAAACCAATACTTACTCATAGCACATATGTACTTGATCAAGTGACCACTTCCAGAAACAATAAAATACTGCAGACAAGTCCTGTCCTGCAAAACATTACACACTCACAGCTCATTCTGCAGGCTGAGTTCATTGCAATGAGGAAAGTCACCATGTTATAAAAGATATCTCCCTTTTCTCAAAGATATTTTATCATACTCCACATAAAGATGTAGGAGCAACCAGACTGTAGACCAGACAAAAAGAAATTGCAAAATATATTGCTGACTGCATGGTCAGCTGTGCCCCATGCCTCCACTTCAGTCCTGATTTTTCTCCACAGAAATGAAGTTTGCCATGCACTACAGGCTGACAAGTAATGATATCAGCTACATGAGTAGCTCACCACTTAATTTAGGATAGTCATATTTGCACCAATTCAATTTCCTCCCTACAAGAAAATTAAAGCTAAGAAGAGGGTGGAGAAAGTAAGAGAAGTAAAGGAAGACAAAAAGCAGATTTTGGTTTTTAGTAACTTGAAAGTATGTCCTAATAGGGAGAGAGTTACCATTTACTTTATTTTGGTTCACTTTCCAATTTCCAGTCATTTTGTGAGATATATCAGCTGGGGATTGTTGACATCATAGCACAATCTGGTAGATATAGGTCAGGGAAAATCATCAAGAACATCTGAATGGCCAGGTTTTACACCAATAAAGTATAGCTATTTTAAATGAAAAAGTCTTACTGTTCAGATCAGTACTGTCTTAAAAAAAAAAAAAAATAGTTATATTTGGAATTAATGTTTTTATAGTAACACCCCAAGTGAAAAAACCAGCTTGAAAAAACAGTCTTCTCTGTTCTCACCTGGCTGCTGTATGTAGATTCCTACTGAGGTTCCAGGGGAACAGAAGGTCATATTAGAAGTACTCTTCTGTGCTGTAATTTTGACATGTCTACAGTACAAAAGCTGACATAGACAGAGATCTGGATGCCAGTACCTGTCCTTCTCCATGACTCCAAGTCCTTTCTCTGTCCCTTTTATCCTCCATCTCCCCTCCTCTCTCTCTTTCCCTCTCCTGCCATACACACATCCCAGGTCAGCCTGATTTATCGACATCAAGGAAGAGTTATGTTGGTCTTTACATCTCCGTCTGTCCATCTGTGAAATAGTTTTCTTGTCACAGATATTACCTGAATAGCAATTTAACAAACAGTAAAAATGCAAAGGCTATTTCACACACACATACACAAAAAAAAAAATCAAAGTGACTAAATCTCTTACATTTTCTCTCTAGCTCACAGTAATACTGGTGAGCATTTTAAAACTACTGGAAATATTTTTTAAAGAGGCTTTACAAAGAAAGTGCTCTCTGATTTTTGGAAACACTGACAATCCTACTGCTATTATCTGAATTTCCTTGGCCAAAAAGTCTCCTCCTGCATGCACTGGCCACTAGCCTGCTGTTACACACTGGCTGGAAGGTGAACCCTAGCAGCCCAGAGAACTCAGAGAGCACCACTTGTGAAAGGGCTGTAAACATCTTTACTAACTGGAGAGCGCATGCGAAAAGATCCCGTCTGTACCTGCTTTTATCTAAAAAGCTGCTGCACTTATTGTGTGCAGTGTATGTCAAAGTTGCCTGGATGATACAAAACCTGATCTTGTGCCCAGGCAATTCAGGCTTTTGCTCCTTTCACTGTCTGCTCTCCACAGATCTGCATGAGCTCAGGCTAGCAAACTCTATAAAGCATTTGGCCTGGCTTGCCAGAAATGCCTGAGCACCTAGCCAGACCACCAACAGCAAAGACACCAGTATCAGCTTTGGTTTGGACATGAAGGGGGGTTTTTAGGGGCTGAGTTAATTTCAGAATCAGCACTGTGCACACAATGCACTAGGAACTGAACTTACCAGCCCTTGGACAATATACCAGCACCAGCCCCTGAGTGAAAACTCAAAGTCCTCCTTGTCATCAATTCACAGAGCCTTCCCCTGAACTGGAGTTTGTCAAGTACTTCTGACAATTTGAGGATAACCCTGTCTTATGTATAGATATTTCACGAGCAGAGAAAAACCTGCCTGGGATATTTTATTTGTTAAATGTTCACTCTGCTCATGATAGGTGTGTGACTCTGAACTGTGTTTGGCATCTAACATCTCTCTTTTGATAGATAGCAGTCTCTCAGCAGCCTGCTCCCTGAGCCAGTGCAGGCAAGGAATGGGCAGCACACGTTCATCAAACTAACATCTGCTTTCAGTTCTCATTTATAGATATGGAATCCTTTCAACTGGACATTAATCATTCTCTACAGCAGCAATTAGATACTCAAGACAGTTCAGAACAAATCAAATTAGCCTTATTTATTAAACAAAAAAATCCTAAGGAGTAAATAAAAAGGATGGCAGACCATCCTGTGTGCATCAACATAAAAAGAAAATTAAGATACTGACACACAGGAGTCTAAAAGCTTTCAGGTGCTATTTTCAAAGCCTCAACTGTAACCAAATAGCAGAGGGCTCTACTGCAGAATGCCTCATGGATTATTTTAGCAATAAGGTATAATTGAAAGGATTATCATGAATGTAATGTTTCCCTTCCAAAAATTCCAGGAATGCAAAAATTAGTCTCATGTGCACTGCATGACTCATGTTTTTAATGCTGGAGCTTCATTTTCACTCATGAGGAATTCAAGCTCAGGGAAATGTTACCACAGAAATTCTCATTCAATTGACAAAGGAAAATCTTTCTTTTGCTACAGTTAAACAAAGCCTAACAATTGTATCTTTAGAGAGACTGGCTTGGTTCAGCTGCAGGCAATGGACATCCTGCACACCAAGAAGTGACACTGCCATCCCTGAGGGATCAAATGGATTGCCCTGAAGAGCCCAAATTCTACAGATTTGGCTCAAACCAAGCAGAGCAGCTTCCTCTTGCTGGATTTCCCCAGCTTAACATGGCAGACAGTTTTAAAGCAAGCAAGGTCAGAGGCCCTGCCACATTTGCGTGGATATTAGTAGCAAAATATTTGTAAGTCACAAAATGAATGGACTGATCATGGGGAAGGTGCACAGCTATCCACCAAGCACCTGATACTCTCTCCCTCTTTTCTTAATCTGCTTTTGTCCAAAAATCACTTTATTTTTTACTAAGGAAAGAGTTCAGCATATTCATTAGAGAAAACTAGCACTGCCTAAGTGAAGGAGAGTTCCCACCATCTAGATTACATGTATCAGCAGCATTCCAGGGTTGTCTTTTACAATGGGAGCTAAATGTTAAGCAGATGAGAAGTTTCACGAAAGAATATGTTGGAGAACAGGAAACAGGAGTTTGCCATCCAAAACCAAAATGATCCTCATCTGCTGGTGCCGTAGATCGTAAAGCCGATCATCTGCTCTCATCCCGAAAGCCCCATCCCACGCTGGGCTGCCTTTGCTGTGCAGAGCACCAGGGTGGGACAGGCAGGTCTGGAGGAAATGTGGTTGTGCTGCACGCCTTGAAAAGCTGTGCTGCTTTATCGCCTTTGTTCTCAGCATCCTTTCAGGGCGCCCGTGGGTGGGATGGGGGCTTGCACGGGAAGGAGGAAGACGCTTTTCCCAGTGAACCCACCCAACGTCTCCTTCAATATCCAGAGCCACTCATGCTGATCCTTCAATCTCCCGTCCTCAACTCTACATACACCTGAGTAATAACAGCAGAGATACCATCTGGGGTTAGCTCATTACATGTTTATTACTCCTTTGTTTATTTCTTCATAAATATAAACTGTTGCTACCTGTGCAAGCCTGTGCATCTAGCCCAGTTCTGGTGAGCCTTAAAAACCCCAAATTGAAAATAGCCTAAAGATGCAAGAAATCACAGCCAGCATCGCTGCCAGTTAGCCAAGGAATGGAGGGGAACCATTGCAACATGCAACATGTAGGGTTGGGTTTATATTTAAGATTTCCTGGCTCGGAGGTACCGTGTTAGCTGGTTAGATGTGGTTATGAATGGAAGCACCTGCTGACATTAATCCCAGTAATTTGGCAATGTGGCTACCAATGCAAAATTACGAAAGGGAAGGGCACCTTGAAAACCTAAGTCCAGTTTATCATTGGCCAGATCAATTATCAGCCAGAGAAAATAACCTTTCCTCTGTGTTCTGTGATCTCATGCAAATGGGGATCTGAGGAAGAGAGGGAGGAAGGGGCCATGTTTTTTTTATTTGATTGGATTTTTCATTTGGTTCAATGTAACTTTAAGAAATATTAATCTGCTCCTTCATTTAATTTCATCTGTACCACTGGCCAAGAGAAACGCACTAATTTATAAGTTGAAGCAAGCCTTGAGATAATGTCACCCACCATTCATCCAAATTTGTCACTAGCATCCCATTAAAGTCATAATTATTTTTTAATTAAAACTAAGGAAGCTGGCATGTGTGTGCCTACTTTATACATCTGTTATGGGTTAAAATAGCTTTTAAAAAATGTTTCTTTAGACCGCAGTCTTTTGTGGCCATGGCCTATGCCAAAGAAAACGCAAACTTGCTTATTTTCTCCATGGGGCGCAACACTGCCTATGTGTGCCTGAACAGATTCGACTGGCCGTGAAAAGAATTCTAAATAAAACACAAACATGGAATTTGGCAACGCCACAGAAGCGAGCTTAAGACTAATTCCAGCATGCGGACGGCTCTCACACAGCAAGTCTGGCTCCACTATAAATGAAACCAGGCTCTGTAAAATCGCCAGTAAAGTTTGAGTTAGGATTTAAAGAGACAGCACTCTTATTCCAAGGTTTAAGGGGGAAAAACACACACGTGCACGCACACACACATACCCCAGCTTATTAAGGAAATTCATGCTGGCTCAGTAAGTCTGTACATTGCAAACTGTGTTTATTTTCAGCAGTCATTTCCATTCTAAAAAATGTGAAGTTAAAAAAAAAAACACACTAGAAAGAACAATTTCAGTTTGGACTTGTGTTTTTGAAAAAAAGTGTTGTAATTATGACTGCAGGGACCACTGGCAGTGACAGCAATTAATGAAAGACCTACCTGATGGAAAAGTTGAAATGTTATTTATAAAATAGGAAAGAAATATGAATGTCTAGGGCAGAGCAGGGGAAGGGAGAGGTGCAGATGGGCAGAAGCTCCGTGGACAGGGTGGCCTGGGACAGAGCATCCTGTTCCCATCAGACAGACAGCAAGCAGGATGGTGACTCACTGAGACTTGCTGGGAGGGAGCTACATGCAATACAGCTCCATGCTGCAGTGTAGATGGGGAAATCTAACCCTGGGGCAATGAAATCCCCTGGGAAATACCTCCCTAGCAGTGCCAGCCAGTCCCAGAAGAAAGAGTAAGGAGAAAGTGAAAAACAGCTTTCACTCATCTTTACCTATTAAGGAGAATACAAATTTAAGAAATCTCAGTTTATAATCACAAGGCAGAGCCTGACAAACTTAGACAGAAAGTTTGCAGAGAGCAAATTATTTAAGCAGTGATGGTACTGTCTCCCACACTCTTGCTCTCCCTTACAGCTCTGGATGACACCAGGTCACTGAATTAAAATTTTATCTCAAGTGCCCACCTCAAACCCTGACTGTTGGTTTTTTTCTCAAAAAAGAAGAGCAGAAGGGAAGATTTGCTGGCTAGAGAGCTCTAAATACGGGAAGAGCTCAGACATTTATGAGTGTGCTCAACTGCACTAATGAACAGTGACAGTGGTGATAGAGGCAGGGGCAGCATGGATGCAGCTTTCACAGTGCTCTTCATGGAAAATGAGCAGGGAAAGTGTGAAGGAAATTGGGAAGGAGTTTACAGCAATCTCGCAGGAGCGTTTTACAACTATTCTATGTATCTATTGATAATGATAGTGAAGTTTTTGGCTTCAATAGACTGTGGAGCTTTTAAGATTCTACCTCAAATTTACAATGGAGGAATTAGTTCCATTTTAAGAGAAAACAATAAAAATAGAGAAATATTGAAATTTTTTTAATTAGGTTTTACAGGACTGTAAAATTACTCACTAGTCTTGTACTCACTGGATGACCACAATGATCCTGTTTAGTTTAATCAACAATTCACATATTTTTATAAAGGATTTGGATTGTCAATCCATAAACACTCAGATCTAATTTTTGGACATACTTTACATTATAAGCCTGTCTGTGCCGTAAAAAATTAACTTACTCTCTCTCTATTCAACCAGAAGAGACGAGAAAATAACCCAAAACTCTGTTAGAAGATGAAAACTGAAAAAAGTAATTCCCCTGCAGGCAAAAGGCACTGGTGCTGTGCTGAGGTCTTACAAGATTCCATGAATTTTTGGGTTTTATCCTCATCACCATGGACAGTTTTAAATGATATGTATTTCCCAGCAACAGTCTGACTCTTACTTAAATCTCTGTACATCCTGGAATTCCACAGACCACGTTCACAGCTGGCAGAACAGTTTAACACCACTGAAGTCAGAAAACACCTCACAGGAAGATGCTCAGCCAAGCATCCCTAGGCAGCCCCTAACCCATCTCTCAGTGGACTGCTGGCATGGCACAGCACACCCTGGGAGCACCACGTTTGTCACGCAGCCGTGGCAGAGATGTAAGGATCAGGTTTAGATCCGTGTCTCACGTGAAGCAATCTAGGTCAATACAGGGCATGTAAGGAGACAGCCTGACACACAGGAAGGATGGGGTGCTCCTCTCACATTCCATGGAGATGGACTGAAAATAGTACATTTGCAGTTGGCTTCAAATAGCCAGGTGAGGTTTAAACAAGAATAAAAGCTGCAGGTATGTTGTGCAAACCAGAGGTCTTCTATGTTAATAGCAAAGACAATAATTTAGAAAACACCATTTCATAGCACAATTCCAGCAACTGTCTCCCCAGCTCCTTGCTTAGTGCCTGCATTAACCTCATTCCTGAAGTCCCAGGACCTCTGACTCATACAGCTGAATTCATAAAAAATGCAAGCCTTCTCTATGTGGGATTTTTGCCTGCTTCCTTCCAAGTGCATGTTTTAGTGTCTCATTGAACCTGGCTTACCCAGCCTGTGCTATGGCAAGTTACATTAGCTGGAATGGGGGCCCAGAGAAATGGTTTGATTAAAGACAAAACCAGGAGGAAAATAAAGACACCAAAGGCATGTACCACACACTAGCCTACCAGATTTCTGTATGTACTACAGAAAGGCTTGGGAAAAGCCTGTCCAAAAGAAGGCAAACAGCATAAAAAGGTATGTTGCTAACAGTTGCTCAGCTGTTTAGTGCTCAGCAGAAAGAAGGACCAACATGCAGAACACAGGAACCCAGTGGGGCACACATGAGATGCATCAGCATGGCTTCTTTGACTCAAATCCCATTCTGAACATAAAGCATCCCATCTGAGCATAGAACCCTTCCTTTCATCTATTTTTATGAAGCACTCAGAAAAAAAAAGAGCAGAGGTCCTCTGAATTATCTCTGGAGGGACACATGGTAATTTTCTTGAAGTTCTCTGGCCTAAACCTGAGCTGCCTCAGGAATAAATTATTCAATTCCTCCAAAATAAATAAAATAAAATTAAGTGATTTCAGTACAAAATGTACAACACCTCATTGTTCCCTCCACCTTTCCCACTCTGGTTTGTGAACTAAAGAGCAGTTCTCATCACAACTACCTACAGCATACACAGTAGCTTGCCCTACTTCCTTTGACACTGAGCATTATATTTGTGCACGGAAGATTTATCTCTGTTCTCACAAACTGAACAGGCCAATTCACTTCCTGGCTCAGACACACAAACACATCCGCACAAATCTGACAGAAAGCGAGAAGAAAAGTGATGACAAAAAGCTACTGCTGAAGGGGCAGGAGGAAACTCCATCCTGAATATGCCAGGTGAGGCTGTACAAGTGAACTGTTTAGCATATGTTATGTACAAATGAATGGAAATTTGCTGAGAGAAAGAAAGAATAATTGCAAACATTTATGCCTTGTGCACGTGTATAAAAAAAAAAAAATCAGCTTTTAAGAAGCTAGTGCATTGCCCAACCAAAAGGCAAGGCACCTGACAAGCACTACCCCTAATTTTGTTGCTTTTTAGGTGATTGCTTCCTTCCTTCTCTTCCTGCAGTTGATTTCTTCTCTTTTTAGGAAGTGTTCACCAAGAGGCATTCAACTCTCTGAAAATGGATGGGAAAACAGCAGCAGCAGCAGGGAAGAGGCTGGTCCCATCCTGCAAACCATCCCTGGCGGTTACTCTGCTGCAAAAACATGAAAGTCATTCCCGTCCCTTTGCTGAGCATGAACACACACCATGCTACAGCTTCAGAGAGAGGTCTGCTCCTCCTTCAGTCAGCCAAGGTGTTTCTGGACATAAAGGCTGCTGAGAGTCATGATGGTGCCCAAACCTTGCCTACTGTGCCTAATTAAAGCAGCCTTCACTTATGCTGGTGTCTTGTGGAAAGTGCTGCCATTGAAAAAGAAGACCCTAATTTGTTTGGGTCTTCCATCAGAGCAGCACAAACCATGTCATCAGTGGTGCCTCTTTGTAACCAAGCTACTCTCTCTCTTCCAAACTACCAAATTTTTAATGAATCAAGGGGGAAAAATTGGGGTTATTACTGATGGGAACAAGATACAACAAGGCACAAGAAAGAAGCCCTGAAATGGGAAAAAAAACCCAAACAACCATGTTCAATGAGACAGAAGATAAATGTCCTTCCCTTGCTTTCCCATAAGCTTCCTTTTTGCCTCATCTCCCATCTGATACCACCACAGCCTGTTTGTGCTTTAACAAATATGGATCTGTTGCTGTGTGCTCCCCTGGTCCTCACCTGTACCCTGAAGTCACCTACTCCTAATCCAGCCATTGCTCAGCAAACTCCAAAAGGACATAAATTCATTAATTCCAATAAGCAAATGATAAAATCACCTTCATCCATCTTGTTCCTATATTTTTAAATTTGATTGTGGCCAGAGAATTGCTGGCTGTGAATTACCCTTCCCCCACTCTCACATACACACTTTAAAAATGCAAAATCTAGCCCTCCATTTCAATATTTCTGATGTCAGTGACCGGTGTCGGCTCTCCCCATACAGTAACTGCTTTAAAGCGCTGCATACAGCACTGCATTAAAAATTAATTACACATGCTATTTTATTGATAGTGCATAATGTAATGAGCACCAGCTGTGCTAAACATCCAAACTCCTTTTTAAGACAGCTATAAAAAAAGAAAGAAACTGCACTTCCAAATGCTTCTCCTGTCAGAGGAGAAAAACAGCAACATCTTGGATGGATTTGAAACAGGATTCTTTGATTTAGCTCTCCATTTGGAGCGTTTGAAGAGTTCAGACTCTCGGGCTCAGTGTAGTGGTATGTGATCGAGTTAACTCTCTCAATGTTGGAGCCATTGTCCTTACTGCAGGCAATGTTGCCTTGAACCTTTTCCTACCAAGACTACCAGATTCAGTTCCACCCATTAATATTGCAATTAAGGGCTTTTCTTCTTTCCTGGGATGTCTGAAAATGGCAAGCATCCGCTTTAAAGCACCTTTAAATATCACTATTGCTCCTGCTGGTTCTTAACTTGACATAATTAGGACTTCCAAAGTTATAGTGATCAGCCATCTGTCTAGAACAAAGCCACAGCCATGCTCACATTGCCAGCGACCCTGCCCCATGCAGCACCCTCATTTTAGTCACCTCTTTGCAATATTATGGTCTCTTCGCTGCCTCTTGACAAACACACCATTCAGTGAAGAAACCAGTCTGTGTTAGATCCACCTATTTTGAGTTTGGATCTGATTTTAATATCTGGTGAGACAGGGAGCTGCCTAGACAGCAGGTCACATATGATTTGAATACTTGGATAGATGAATGAACACAGGGATTGATAGGTAGGTGTAAAGATGGATGTGTGCCCTCAGACTGATGCATTACTCTTTTTAGTGTATACATCTCTCACACATCCCTGCACTCTGTAAGTACTGTCCACAAAGTCAATTCTACTACAGCATGCATTAAATATTTCAGTAAAATAAATAAATACATGTAACCATAACTAATAGGGACATCTTTCCTGAATGTTAGCCAGTATTTTGTGCAAACCTCTTCCTTATGCAGCAAAATGAAATGATACATTTACAAAGGCTCTCAGGGAAACTATAGACCTCTGTCTGTCCTCCAACGCTTATACCAAAGTCCTCTTTCTCCTCTCAAAAAAGCACACAGTGCTGAAGAGAAATCAAGATTTGTTGCTTTTTTTTTTCCTTTTACCTTATTTTTTTCTTTGTTACTTTGTTTTGGTTTGGTTTGGTTTGGTTTGGTTTTGAGACTGCACTCAGGAAAAAAAAATGAAGAGTAGAGTATCAGCCATCATCCTGGGACAGGATGAGTTAGAAGGTTTTTGCTGGGTGAGTTTGCATTCTCTGCTCTGATTACTGTTTTGTTTTCCATTGATCCTCCTGTGTTAATAAAACCCAGTCTGGAGTGAACAAAAGCTTGCTTCTTGTTCAAGTAAGAAATGTGCCGAGTGCATACCATATCATTAACATAAAAGTTTTTGAAATAATACTTCTTTCTAGACAGATTGTATTAATTGCATCAAGCTTTTTACAGCAGGGTGGTCTAATCTAGCTCTTCTTATTGGCTGACTCCAGTTATAAAACCAACATAAAATGGATACAGTAATATAATAGATGGAAGAAAAAGTATTCTTTTAAAACCTATGATTTAGTTACAGGGACTGCTTTTATCTTTACTGTCACCTTAACCTCTGCCAAGAAAACACCAGACTAGTTAAATGAAGCAGTAAGTAGAATTTCAGTAGCCAAGTAAATTGATATTAACTTTACAAGATGACTGTGATTTTCAGAATGTCCTAATGACTAACAGCTTATTCCTTGAATTAGCAGGAGCTTGTTCCTCTCTTCTGAGATATGGCCCCATGCCTTCCTCTGTTTTAGACCTTAAATTTCACAGCCCTGTCTATTAATCACTGCTGTCCATGCCCACTTGCTGTTTTTATACATGCAACTAAGTACTGTAATTGCTTTCCACCTCCTTCCATCAGCCTACATGTGGGAAGGAAGCAGTTTCACTGGTTAGATGAATATATGTGTATTGGACAGATTTAATTATCTTTACAGGGGTATATAAAACCCTCACTTGTAGGCCCAGGTCCAAAGAATTTGGATCAGGTATATATATGAATGCAGGCACAGGGGATGAATTATTCTCTGTGCCATTACAATCCCCTTTGTCTTATGCTGATTACAATCCTCTTCCTGGGGCTTTTGCACCATAGTGTCTTCAAGGCAGGGACTTTTTTCTTTGGAGAGCACACTGTAAAGTGCTGTGCACTTCTGCGCTGAGATTTTCAATGCTCATTTCTCGTTAACTTTAATGGGAAATGGGCATCCAAATCTCTTAGGCAGCTTTGACAATTTAAGCCTTAATGTACAATATTAATAAATCAGCATCATAAAAAGAGCCTTATGAAGATGTATTGTGAAAAACTAGCCCCACAAAAAGCATTGCAGTGTATGTGTGCATGCACACAGGCATATACTTTTCTTTACATAATTATGTCTCTCAACAATCATTTGCATGTCTCTGTTATGCAAAAAAAAAAAAAAAACTCTGTGTGTTTTACAGTTACTCTGAGCAGTTGCAATTCATTGAAATGAAATAAAAAGCAGGCTCAAAAAAAGCACCCTAATCTGGCAAGGGGTAAAGCAAAATGAACGCTTTGCCCATTTATATTTTAGATCCAAGCTACACAACCCGGTGAATTTCATTACTCTATTCCAACTTCTAATTAAATAGGCACTAAAAACATTTGAACGGGAGAACCCAATTCAACTGACAAAAGCTTCTGGGGCAAAATATATAAATAAATAAATAGACTGAGAGAGATTGAACCAGTGGTAGAGATTTTTTTAAAATCACATGAAAAAACATGGACCTTTACTTGCAAATTCCTCATCCTGGGGTGCCTCGAACACAAAGAATTGAACAAAGACGGGGGGACCATGATCAGCACCAGCTGAGCAGCACAGTGGACAGCCAAGCAGACCTCCCAGCACCATTTGCTGTGATTGAAACTATCAGCAGCACGTTTTCTTAAGATTGCTAACAGCTCTGGATGAGGCAGCACGACTTCCTCTGTGCATGACTGAACACTCCTCAGCATCCCAGACACCCACTCTTATCTAGGTCGGAGATTTCCAAATGCAGTTTCTCACACGTGTACCCCAAACCCCACCAGCAGACAGACGTTGGGATTCTCCAGCACAAACTGCTGTGAGGGTCTCTTGAAGGCCCGGTTTGTGAGTGCCCAGCAAAGATTTTGGAGTACCTGCAACTTCAAGCCATCAGAGTCGCAGTCTGCTTGAGAACTGCATGGAAAATCTCCAGGTCCTGAATTAAATAAATGCTGAAAAACAGGAAAGGTAAGAAATGATGAAGGATGAGGGGAGGCGGGAACTGCTGATGGCTTTTGTTCAAAGAAGTAACCAATTCCTCAGAAGCAAGAACAGGGCTGACAGAATAAAAGGCTAATCAAGTCAGAGAGACAAGCTGATCTCTAAAGCTGGAGCAAGTGACTGTTGTAAATGTCTATATTAAAAAAGAGAGCACAATGCAGGGATTGTCACTAGATTATTAATCAACACAAAGAACTCACTTTTCTATCATTCCCATAAAACATTTTGGGGGACAGAAAGATCCCATAACCCTTGCCGTGGGGTTTAAGCCATGCCTAGGCTCACATACAATGCCATGGGAGCTAAGAAAGGGTTAAGCAGACATAATCTCCTTTTTCAAGGGAAGAAAATGTTTCTTTCAAGCAGACCTTGACCAACTACTGTCATAAACATGTAGCAAGCACTTTGATGAAACCTATTCTCCAAGTGTCTCAGACTGCAGCAGTAATTACAGGAAGCCATGATAATAGGTCTCCCTCTCCACAGAGCTGGCATCACGCTCCCAGCAAACAGGCAATTCCAAAAACTCACAGCACAGAACTCCAAAGTGAGAATTCCAAGTACGCAAAGTACAAAAGCCTCACCTTTCCCACATTCTTTAATAACTTCTTCCTTCCTTCTTTTTCTATTTTTAGTTGTACTTGCTTCCATTCCCACTAGCTGCTGGCATCAGAAGCAAGAGGGAACCAGGGCATCCAGTTCAGTGTTACAACTACCTGCCTCCCGAAGGCACGCACGTGCATGCTACACCACTGAAATCAGAGGACAGCAAAACATGAGACCAGTTCCAGTTTGGCTTACTGGTTCCTGGAAGGGGAGAAGGCAGGACATAAGGAAGCTTTCTGACTTTCTGATCCAACACTCACCATTTGCAAGAGCCTGTCTCGACATCCGTCTCAGGCCAGTTGGTCAGTCTGCCGAGGCTGATGAAGCAGAGCTTGATTAAAACAGCATCCCCTGCCACACTTGCATCCAGCAGTTTGGATAGAAAATTTAACCAGACCCTGGATTTACTGACAGCACCTCACCACAGAGCACATTGCTACAAGCCCAGAGCCTGTGCAACAGTGCAAGCGGATGGATGCCTCTTCCAGGCAGCAAGGGAGCCTTCTCTGTGTGCCCCAAGCTTCACCCAGGATCTACACAGCACTCTGCAGAGTGCTCTTAGCCTCCTCCTGAGAATATTTTATCTTTTAAGACCCAGGGTTTCCAAGATACAAATTTAAATTTCTTGCAAAACTTTATATCTCGCTTTATTACATCAATGAGAGGTGTACAGGAACAGTCTCATGAGATACAGCATATGTAGCCAGGTGGTACCACTGCTTGTGGAAGGAAAAAGCTAGCACAACAAAGTTTTGCTAGCTTCAGGGCAGAAATGAGGAGCCATTTCCCAAAGGCTTTACTCCTGGCAGTCATTGCTATCTCCCTAAATCCTTTGGTCCTCACACTTATCCAGCATCATTTAGGGAACTCCTTATAAAGACTACATGCACATTATCATGAGCAAGAGCTGTGGGGTTTGGCCCACCACACTGAGAGTCCACAACCATTTGTGGATTTTGCCACATCTGTGTTTTCTTTTAAACCGTCCCCATTTTCACCTCACCAGCCCACAGTTCAGCATAGACCAAGTCTTGCAACTGAGCCATGCTCAGAAACACCCACTGATTTCAAAGAGATCACTGTGTCTGAAATGATGGGGTCTGGTGACAATATGTCTGTGTTCTGTTTGGCTAGCTTGGTGTGCCTTCATTTTCACATCACTTTCCCCTCGTGGTGATAAAAGTCAAGCATCCAAAAGGAATAAAGGAAAAGAAAAACTGATGGGATAAGAGGCCAGGGATGCATGGTGAGTTACCAAGGAGCATTTTCTCAAAGCAAGGGAGAAAACAGCATGGAGCACATACATCCTGCGTGCACATGGATGCGGAGGAGAGCCTTTCATATGAATGATTGAGGAGGAAGGGCAAAAAAGAAGGAAATAAAAATACCTCAGATGTTAAATGTTATCCAATTAAGCTTAAAATAAACAGCCTAGAGAGATGAAATCTTGATACTGGGGTATCACATTCTGTGAGGAGTCTCAGACATTTGTTCACAACATGGCACAAACGGCCCAGCAGTGGCCGCAGGTGACAACTGAGGGTGGGCAGGCAGGAGGGGAGGGATGAGGAAATGGAGGGAGTCGCATGCCCTTTCCCACTTCCCATCCTCTTCCAGGGTGGAGAGGGAAGGAGGAAGGGAAGTGGGGAGGAGGGTTTAGGGCATTTACTCTGCCTTCTTCCCCATGCGACCCAGCAAAGGCAGCTCTCCCACAGCAAAGACGACATCACTTGGCAGCACTACTGACCTTCAGATAGCAACAAAAAAAAAAGTATTTCTATTACCTGACAACTGACAATGACATCCAAATGTGCCTGACGTCTCAGTCTGAATCTCAGTCTGAGTCCCGCCAACTGAGACTGCACGTGCACCACAGCAGGGCAGGCTAAGGCAGGGCGGGAGGGAGGCCAGTGCGCGGAGAGGTGACGTGATCACGGATGTGTGAGGGTGGGAGGAGGCAGCTATGGGAGCCCCCAGCAGGTTTGCAGGCCTGGACGGCCCTGGAGAAAAAACAATAGAAAAAACTGTCAGTCGGATCTAAGTTTGAAGGGACAGAGGAGGCATCAAACAAGCGAAGTGGGGCTGGCTGCCTAACGTACAACACGCTTGGTCTGGACCCCTCTGGGGTCCGGCTGAGGCTGGCGGGCTCACGCTGGGTGGGGGAAGAATAAGAAGAGACCTGAAGGACCTGCGGACCCAGGCTGGGGGCCTGTGTGGGCACGGAGCGGGATGAAGTGGGGGATGGCCAGCCCTGGCACGGAGCAGAGCCAGAGGCGGCGGACGTCGCCACCAGCACTTGCTCAGAGACCAAATCAAAAGGGGGATAATTGTTTTATGGCTGTGTTAATGCACTGAGCCGACACAAAACCGGGCAGGCTTTCTGCCGAGCCACTGCTGAAGCGGGCTCCGCACACCAGCCCGGACAAAGTGTGGTGACTTAGAGCTCAAATGGCTTCAGCGAGGTGCCAGGAGCTGAGCTCCCAGAAGGAAGCCTTGGCGGCCATGTGCTGCCTTCCCGCTTGAGCTGCGGCCAGTTGTGCATTTTGCATGCCCCGATTATGAAGGCTGATTCCCTACTGAGCCTGCGAGGAAGGGAACAACCTTTTTCCTGGTAGCTAAAAGATGATATTGTAACCTCCAACCTTATTTACTTTTAACCCCTCTAGGAACCACTCGCCATTTAAAAGCTGTTTTTAAGAGTTTTCTCCTGCTCCACTGGAAATGCTTGCTCATCCTGGCACTAGTCCAGCCTGAACTCTGTGGCTTTGAAAAACTAAGATACAAGTCTTAAATATCAACATACACCTGCACAAATACATACACACACACACACACACACACACACACACACAGAATGATGTAGGAGTCACATTTTAGGTTGGCACAAATTAGCAGAGTTTAAAGGAAAGTTGAGTGAATGGTAGCACTTTCCATCCATTGGGAATCCCAACCCCTCCATTTCAAACTACTGCCACTTAGTTATTAACTAAAGGGTAGCTACTAATCAAGGCCAGTTTCTAAATGAAGATATGCGGTGGAGTAGTCGCCATTAAAAAGTTGGCATTTGCCAACAGTTACCGCACAGTGGCAGATCAGAAACCACAGTTTCCCCCTGTATTTAGATCAGGAAATATGTGTGCTAATTGTGGGGTACCTTCTGGCAAATGCTTTCTTTCTAAATGGTGGCATCTTTGGCTGTGCATGAGTGTGCACCTTGCAGATAGATGCAAACACCATGGCAGCAAAGACAAATATTTATCTGTGTTCTCTCCAACCCTAGAAAAAACAACGTTTCCTAAAGGAACCTACACTGTGGCAGCAAGGAAGAATATTTATCCATGCTCCTTCTGACCCTAAACACGCAACATTTTCCAAGGGAGTCTCTCCACCTTGAGAGTCCCTATTCAGAAACCAGTATGTTGATCTGACAGCTACACATGTGAGGCAAATGGGGATACTTCATCCTTGGCACAGCATCCAGGACTCCAGTCTGCAAGGACTGCATTTGATTTTGGCGTTTATCTTAAATGGCTAAGAGACCACCAGTGCAAAACATTTGTGTGAAGCTTTTGCCAAAACCACAAGTGAGGAGTCTAAATTCCCTGTGTAAATACTTGAGCTTCAAGCATCAAGGATAAAATTTGTGCTCTTTTGTGAGGACTGGTTTTAAATAGAAGCCATCTCTGTGGCTTGTGGGACAAGGAAGGACTTTTTTTTACTTTGGGAGCTCTGTTGTTTGACTTTTGTAACTCTTTGATCTCTCTGGAAGTACTATACAAGCAGGTAATCATGACTGCTATCCAGATCATACCTACATTGCAATTTTGGCAAGACAGTCCACTATGCATGTGGAAACTGATGTTGGACATGGATTCTATGTGTGTAGGCACCACTCTACTGCAACTGTAACAGATATGAGTAATGTTTGCTTTTTTCATGGAATAAGCAAAGAATAACAAAGGTTCCCTCCAACAACTTAACAATTGTATATTTGTAATACAATAAAAATTGCTAGGCTTTGTTGAGCTGCCTGGGCACTTGTCCTTGCTTGGAAATTCATGAGCTTGAAATAGGGATTTAGAGTAGAACCACAGGGCAGCTACATCTCAGGTTACACTGAGATGTATCTGTGGTCCCACCATGACTAACAGCACAGGTCTTGAAGTCACTTGGCCCTCTATACATCATGATGCCTCACTATGGGTTTTGAAGGAGATAATCACACAGAGAAATTATATGAAGTCCACCAAATGCACCATCCAACCCCACTGCATGGGGCTTTAATGTGGAGGTCTGTGGGCCCTGACACACAACACTACCCTGAGAGTAACGGCCTCCTCTCTAGCTCTGGTGTGTCCTACATCTCCATTGACACTGAATTTAATGCCTTCTGCACAGCCCTGAGGTATACAAGAAGATGCAAAAAGTCCTCATGGAGTGGGTACAGAGAGGCCCTCCTGGATCTTACTCAGCACATCTCTAATGTGGAAAGGGAATAAAGGTCTCAAATAGGAGGTTTCTCACCATCTGGTTAAAGGGATCCTGTAAGAGCCTCCCAACAGAGCTACTGGGGGCAAAACAACAATCTGCTTTAACAAGATGCCTAACAATTTTACCAGAAGAACTGTATGAACCAGATGCCAGTGAATGGATGGAACCAAAACTGTCACTCAGGAGTTCTTTTTTTTTTATCCTCAGCCTGGAGAAGAGAAGCTCTTGGGAAACCTTATAGAAGCCTTCAGGTACCTGAGGGGGGCTGACAAGGGAGCTGATAAGGGACTTTTTACAGGATATGTGATGATAGGACAAAGGACAATGGAATTAAATTGACAGAGGTAGGTGTAGATTAGGTTTTAGAAAGAATTTTTTTACTGTAAGGGTGATGAGAGGATGTGAGGGAACAAGTTGCCCAGATAATTGTGCTCAAGACCAGGTTGCATGGGACTTTGAGGCAGCCTTGACCATGGCAGGGGCATCTGTTCCAATCCAAACCATTCTATAATTCTATGATTTGATGGAGAGGTGAGGAAATCTAAAAATTGCTAACCTAGTATAACAAAAGAAAGGATTGGTAAGGGAGAAGAAGAGTGGACCAAGAGAGACTCTGACAGATGATCAGGAATTACCACCAGTCCTCCCAAGTCCAGCACTAAGAAACAAATATTGTGCAGCTGCCAGATCAGGAGACTTAAGTCTGCCCCTACAAGCAAAGTCAAATCAGGTGATTCCTCCTCCTCCTCTTTATTGCCACTTCAAGGTTTACTTCTTTGTTACTAATCAGGACAGTCCTACAGAATCAGATCAAGTGGAAAATCATGAAGATGGAAATCATATCCAGTGGCCTCAAGAAAAGGCAGGGAGAAAAGGAAGGGTCCATCATTAGGTACATGGTACCTCTTCATAGCTATAGAAAAAATAACAGTTGTGTTCAAAAATACTCCACTTGTATTTGCTAGGAACATATTCCCATTTCATCTCTTCAGCTCCTCTCTGTGGGATCCTGTGTGTGAATTTTATCCCATAAAGGGTCTATTTAAAGCTGAAAATGAAGATGGAGGCTCTTCGAGTTAACTGTTATAGATGACAGACAAATACAAAATTAACAAAGATAAAAAGAGAGAGAGATGAGATAGATAGATAGATAGAGAGAGAGAGAGAGAGAGAGAGAGAGAGAGAGAGAGAAGCTCAAGGTGGTGCTGAGAGTTTTTTGTTCAGCTCACACAGCAACAGGCAAGGGAGTGGAGCTGATCTCTGGAATTCTACATCCAATCGACCACATCACATTGCATAGAGGTTTCAAAGAGAAAACACACCTGCGAGCCCCTGACTGCCACAAAGGGCACAGCCACAATCAGCACTAAAGGGAAAGCAAACCACAAGAACTGCAGTGCAATCTCAGAGGCAAATATCCCATCTGGATGGGGAGAGCAGGCACACACATGCAGCATTGCGTCGCTCGGACATCCCTGACACGACGTGTGAGGCTCAGTTTTCCTCTTGGGTCAGCACTGGGAAATCACTCACCTGCACTGCAGATCTCAATTATATATTCTGCATTCATTCTGCACAGATGCAAAGGGGAGTTTTGCACATAGCATGAGTGTGAAACACACACAGGGACTGTCACCATGTAAATAAAACATCTGCATTGCTGCTGGTAAAGGAAGATTTTGTTCTAGTGCTTTAAACAGGCTCAGCATATCCTCAGAGCCTGTACATGGCAGTAGCTCACAGGTGATGTTTGCTCCCATGCACCACTAAGAGGAATCGGGTTTTTTCTCTGTTATTTTTAAACTTGCAAAGAAGAAAATAAGGTAAATTGGACATGACCCCAGATGGAAAAGGAAAAGCCTAGATGAACCTGACAAAAGCCACAATCAAGGCATAAATTGCATCCTTTTGTTGCCCCTCTCCCAGAGTCTAGACATGACTGGCCATATGATATGGTGTATGTAAAACATCACGCTCCTCTGGCACATCTGCAGAAAAGTCCCTGAGCAAAACACAAAGATGGAGACAAAACAGCATCCAAAATGTCCCAGCTCATCATGGCTTAGACCAGGGCAAGCTATCTTAAAATAAGAGACCTGGCTTTACATCTCCTGTCGTATGTAACCGCAGCCACAGGTCGCTGGTGTGTCCCAGGGCTGTGCTGGGCTGGGTGGGTGCCTGGGTGTGTCTCTGTGTGCAGGCAGACAGGCAGGTGCACAGGCAGGCGTGTGAGCTGCTTAACAGGGCACGAACCAAGTTCTCTATGTATGTCTCTGTGCCTGTCTGGTGACAGAAAATCCAATCAATTGCTGGTTAGAGAATAAAGCTCGGCTCCATTATTGAAAAATTCTCTTTCAATAAAAAGAAAAACATCTGTTCAAACAGTGTATGGCTACAAATTTGGAGTGCAGGCTGAAGCCTCATCCCTGCCCTGTGCCCATCATGTTCAGGGAAAATACTGCAGATGTTTTGAGATGGGTTTTACATGAACCATTGCAGCAGGTTTGAGCAGACACTTCCAAAAATGATAGACAAATCTATCTGCTAATCTCTCCAACAGATTTTTTTCCAAGCTTTTTCTAAACAAGTTGTCTTATCTGTATCACACCCTCTCCTGTGGACTGTTCCCACCTGATAGTATTGTCTTTCTGCCACGTCTCTTTATGCAGACACCAACAGGGCTGGGAAGCAGGCACACACAAGCACACACTCATACACACCGAGACACAGATGCACAAACAGACCAGCAGAGCACTGCCCGCACACCCTGCGAGGGGCAGATACACACAGCATCCCCTGGGAAAGGCAGAACGACTCCCTGGTGTGGGCAGACACAACTGTACACACCCACACCCAGAGTCCAGCACTCTGCTGGACCAGACACACCTGCACTCCAGCCTTTGTCTCTCCCCCCAGCACAGGCATGGAGGTTCAGGAATAGTTTCCCCACACTGATTATGATGCTTAGACTAAAACTTTGCTCAAGCTGGAAATGCAAAAGTTGCACCGGGTAGAGGAGAAGGAGAGCAGGGAAGAGATTTCTTGTTGTATTTTGCTCAGGGTTTTTTTCGTTTTGGCAGACAAGGATTCCCTTTGAATTGATACATTTCTTTCTCCCAAGAATTTCGAATGATAATGCATAAATGAGTCATAGATCAAGAACGGCGACGTGGTGAGCAAGGAGGAGAAAGAGTGTGAGTGAGGGGCACTGGCACAGAAATTTGACAGTACCCCAACTCCCCCCCTTCCTCCCCCCATGCCAAGACATTAATTCTCACAAGTCGGAGAAAATTACTATGCATGAATGCAAAAAGCATGATCAGGAGTAATTAACATGGCTTCATATGCAAATTTTATTAATGCAGAAGTACAAAGTCATTATGCAAATGAAACTTACGTCAACTCTCTTGACAAATATTCATCTCTAAAGCTCAAGTTTCTCCCTTCTAATTTTTTTTTTTAATTTTTGGTGTAAAACCAAAAAAAAAAAAAAAAGTGATGAGGACTGCTTGACAAGTTTGCAAAGTTGTTTTTCAACCGGAGAAATTTTATTCTTGCATTGTTGATATATTTTTTGTTGTTGTTGTTGTTGGCAGGTACACGACAGCTCATGGAGGAGAGCGGGAGGATGGGGGACGCGGGCTACCAGCAGCAGGCAGCCAATCAAAACGCCAGCGGCTGTAATGAGCGCGATTGATGACTGTTTGGCTTTACTGCAGGGTAATGAACTAGAATCCAGTCTGAGGAGGGAAAAAATATGAATATTCATGAAGCTGTGCTCCTGCCTTTGATGATTAAAGAAATTTTTAATATTCAAATAAGCGCTTGCCAAGTGATTAACAAAGAACAAGCACGCAGGAATATGGAAATGGAGCTGTGGAAGATTTGGGAGTCACAGTCTGTGCAGAAAAGACAGCACAAAATTTCATAAACAAGATAGGCAGATAACCTAATTCAAATCTGAGCAAATAAAGGGGGAAAAATCACCTTCTTTTTCATCAGTTTGGATATTGTATCAGTCACTTTGTTTTAGAGTGCAAAGGAGAATAAAATCAACCGATGCAATCAGACGGGGGGAAATATCCAAACCGTGAGGAACCCAACCCAGCAATTACAAAGTAAGAATCCTGGGTGAGAAACTGGTAGGAAAATGATGGCTAAGTCCACTGTCTGCTGTGGGCTATTGCTTTTCAAAAGCAGGAGCCTGCCTGATGCTGAGAGCCTACTGGCTACTGAGAATCGCCAACTTGTTGTATACAACAGGCAGGAGTCCTACGTATCCTGAAATCACCAAGACCAGACCCTGCTGTTAAATCCCTTTCCTTGGATAAAGGGCACACTGCAGGGCTTGACTGCTGTCTGGGAGAGGAGGGAGTGCAACAGAAAAAAGAAATATTATTGCCAGGGAAAAGAAAGCAAGAAAAAATCTGAAAAGGACGATGCAAGGAGGTGTCAGCTGCCCACCCTGGTAATCAGTTGGTAAAAAATGTGTTTTCCATGTCTGAGCCAGAAAGGTCCTCCACTCCCCACAGATTTCGGAACAAGGATACAGAAATTCAGTCGCAGTATAAAATGTCTGATAAGTTCAGGTTCTCACAGTTTAATAGCTTCACTAAGGATTCACACTGAAGCACATAGTAACAATATTAGCTGCTAAAATGACTTTGCAGTTAAAATACATCTAATTAGCAGCCAGCTAATTTTTTTTTGTCTTTCTTTGAAAAACAGTTAACTTCAGGGCTGCATTATACCAGAATGAAATGTGGTTGAGCTCTTTCTGTTACTCAAAAGCCAGAGTAAGGATATCTTCAAACTCTTAGGGCACTGGAAAACCAACTCACCTTTTTGTTATTAGATCCTGGGGTTTCACAGGCCTGTTTGCCTTTTCTGCAGACCTTTAAAAACTCTGGTTAATTATTTCTTATTTAAAAATCTAAAGAAAGCATAGGCTAGGTACAATTTAATAATTAACTGGTGTCTTCAGAATGTAAAATTTCAACTATACTTAAAATAAAAATAATAACAGTAACATCATGAGGACAAATGCTACAAGATGCAAAATATGGCCATGATCAGAACCTTCAAAGTTGTCATGAAAACACCTTATGTAGCTAATGAGATTTCCCCCCCTATATCGGCTCCATTTTTGTAAATACAAAAATACTCATTATTGATGTACCACAGAAAAGAACAGGGAAAAAAAAAAAAGGAAAGGAGAGAGAGGAAGGAAAAAAAAAAAAGAAATGCCTAAATGTAAGTAAAGATAAGGTTAAACACCATGCCGGGGTATTGCTGGGAGTCTTTGCTCTGAATAATGCCAAGACCTTTCGAAGATGTCTGTTGTCTCTGGCTGCGTGTGGGCGGGTGAAGTGTGATATTACATAACACACACGCGGCAGCGGCTCTGCACACCCGGGCTGATTAAAGCGCTTGACTGTGAAACCCGGATCTCCATTTCCTGGGCCGTCTGTAGCTCGTGTCAGACCCCTGAACACCGAAAATGTTATCCTTTGTCTACAGGATTCCTTGGCTTTGTTTTAATCAGTGCATTTTCTTTTTTAATGACAGAGGAGCAACTACCAGCTCCTACAGTTGGTTGCTTTGAAGCCTTTCTTAAACGGCCATTAAATTCTACCATGCAAACTTGAATACTAACATTCATTCCATATTTTCATTCTTTCTTTAAAAGTACCCCATTTACATATTTCTGGAGAATAATGATACTTCTGCAGGGCAGGTGAACACACATTTCTGCATATGGAGTCAATGGGGAAAAGCATTAAGAGTCCATATTGTAAAAATCAGCCCCTAAATTTAAGTGGATTGAATTGAGTATGCAGCTGTGGTTGCCTGTCAGTAGTTAGATGCTGTAATAATAATAACAACAACAATAATAACAATAATAATAATAATCTTTTCATTTCTCTAGTGCCTTCCACGCAAAGATCTGGAAGTACTTTACAAAGATAAATAAACTGAGTTTGGAACACCCCATGTGGTTAATAAATATCCCAGTATATCTAAAGAGCATGCAATTCCTCTCACTGTGTAAAAATCCACATGTTATGTCATCCACATATTTGTGCATCACATTTTGGAGGCTTGGATACCATGGGCAAGCTGGGGAGAATTTTACTTACCTTGAGACCATGTGAATTCACAGAAGTAGCCCACACTATGCATGCAGGACTGCTTTTGCAGTGCCAAAACCCATCTTTTAGAAAAAAGGAGTGTGGATTGTCACTGGCCCCACGCAGGGGCCAGGGTGGGTGGTCTCCAGGGGTATTCAGGTGCCACATGGCAGCAGTGGCAGTGTCCCTATGAGCCAGGTCTCCACAGGAACTCCTGCAGGATCACCTGTTCCTCCCTCCCACCTGATGCTCATCTAAACTTGCTCCTCACTCCTTTTCTGTGCCATGAACATGAAGAGAGAAAAACTAAATCAACTTGGCTTACCCCAATTAAGCACACAAGAAAAAGGACTCTCACCTACCCCAAGGCTGCATTCATTGCCTCCCCCTGGTGTGCCCTCTGCCCACCCACCAACACATTTGCCCCAGGAGACCAACATCTCTTTGCAATGAGAGCAACTGGGTGTAAGAGCAAGGGAAAACAGGGCAGGATATGACCTGAAAACTTCATAAGGCATGAGTAAATATGACATATCAACAGATGAGCTAAAAATAAAACACAGGAAACCAGGGAGTTTCCCTATCTCAGGAGCGTGGTCTTGCAGACCACTGGGCTGGGCAGAAGGCTGGGGTGCACACCCCAGGGCACCAGCCACAGGGGCTATGGCACATTCTCCCCTGAAGCTCAGCTTTCCCCTTCCCACTGACTGCCCTTCTGAGCTGTTCAGCCCCAACAGGTCTCAGGCAGAGCCCAGCTCTCACTCTGGCCATGACGAGTGTCTAACACAAGGGTGGCCTGATCTCAGCTGCAATGTCCAGAAGCTACCACAATACACTAACAAATAATAATANAAAAAAAAAAACCACAAAAACTTTGAAAGAAAACCCACTCCCATTTGTGGGGGGGAATGGGACATGGAATAATAACGGGAAAGGGAAAATGTCTGGTTCCTATTATTACTATCTCCAGCACTTTCACCTCCACAAACAGCTTAAAGAAGGGCTTCTGGAACAGAAGTTCAACTTTCCTTAATCTGGGCTCTTAACTGCCAGGATCTGGTTACATTTTCTCCTTCTCCAGATTTTAATACTTTTATTATATATTCTAATGGGGAGTGGGGGGAGGAAGAGTGGGAATTTCAGTGTCACTCTAAGAAAGAAGTCACCGGGTTTTGCGATCCAGCAGCTTCCTTGGCAGAGGGAACTGCTGGTTGGCATAATCCACTCGTTTGACAAAACTACTATTTCTGGGCACAGGCTCAAAAACAGGTAGGAAGCAAATGCTGAGAAATAAGGAAGTAAAAACAGCCAACAGATTTTTCACTACCAAGAACGCCAAGAGTAAACATGATTTATTTAGCTGTGTTTAACATGTCTCTTCTGCACTAGACTGCAGAAATCTGCTTGCATTNTTTTTTTTTTTTTTCCAAAAGGCATGAAGGGTAGACAATAAACAGTTCATCAATTTTCCCAAGTTTTTTCACCAACTCTTGTAATTAAGTCCTGGGAAGTTTCAGTGGTTGTAAAAATCCTTGTGGGTACTAAAAATTTTAGTCCTGATTATATCATGAATAATTTTATCTACAAGAAAATATTTCTGATGTAATTGAAACATATAATTACCCCAACAGACAACTGTAGCAATATAACAGGCCCTGAAATTAATAAAGGAACTCAGTGGAGGGAAAGAGCTGTTTCCAAAGGGCAAAATAATATATATATGCAGCTAGAGCAAGAAATGCCACTATAAATAATCTGAGGGCTTGACCACAAGAGGATGGTCAAGAGGTTAAAATGAAGGAATTGAAGTGGCCAGGGAAGAGCCACGGATAAGCCGGTGTCATTAACACCAGTGGACTTCTCTGCCTTGGCTATTCAGAACTGAGTCCCACTTACACACTGGCAGATGCTGCATTGCAAGCATGTATCCTCAGGCTGAATGTGGCCTCTGGAAAAGAGAACAGCAGGATCTGCTGCTTGGCTAAGTATCTCTGCCTCGCTGTGAAGTTTGCCTCCTACTAGTAGTTTTAAATTTTGTCCCTATCTCTCACAATAAAAAATAATAATGTGCAAAAGAAACTTGGTGGAATTAGGCAAAAATGAGGTTTTAGCAGCTCTTCAGCTGTTTGGCAGCAAAAACAATTCCTGGAATGGGAGGGAACTTGGGGAAAAAGAAGCAGATGAAGTCACTCTGCCCCTCTGTGCCTCAGTCTCCCCATCTGTGAAAATCGGCTAATGACATCCACCTGATTTAGTTAAATGTCCTGGAAACTAAAAAGACTCTGTAACAGCAATATATTAAGCAGCAGCACTGTTAACTGCTTCACTGCTGGAAACATGAAGGAGAACCATCAGGTGATGCCATGTCCCTGCACAGCACAGATGGACAAACTTAATATACAGAAACAATTAGCTTTGGGAGAGAATCACAGCTTCTGTTTTTTTGGCTCACCCTTTGCCAAAAGCAATGTAAGTGTAGACATTTTATAAGTGCTGAATTTCAATGTGAAAAATAGTCTACCTGCCTAGTGTGAATGCATACATCAGACTTAAAGTAATATAACTATAAAATAAATGGGAGAAGGGAGGGGTATTAAGCACACTTAGAATTTTCAAATCTTTCCTTGTGTGTGGAGCACTTTCACACTTAGAAGAGCAGTTCACTAACACCAAGCAAACTTGAAAAAGCTAAACAGAGAGAGTGACTGAGGAGGCAGGGAGCAGCAGAGATTTTTAAAATTAGGGTTCCCTTCAAGTTTTGATCTCTCAGGGGAAAACTACTCCAGCTATGTGTGTACAAGCAGACCCAAGTCTTATAACTGAATCTGTCAAATTAAATGAGCAGAGTAATCATCTGGAGATGGTAAAACAATCCACCAAATGAGAAGAACGCTGAAGATCTAAGGATTCAGTCCTCAATTCGCTGGACACCAGCACAACTAAGCAAATAATGGTCTCTGAATGATAAAGAGGCTAGGAAATTAACTAGCTTTTAAATAATGAAAGAAAGCAGATAAATAAAGCAGCAACCAGGAACTTAGTTCAGACTATAATGTAAGTCAAAAACAGGAAATAGTGAACCAGCGTTTCAATTGCACAAGGAAGCATGCTGGAAACTTGTGCCCAATCCCCCTGCTAAATAAAACAATGAAGTTTTACCCAAAGACTTGGATCCAAACAGAATTTGGCCAGTCACAAGCACTAATTAGACAGGATAACCAAACCTGCACCAGGAGAGGTAAAACACAAGTGCAGTGTAGTAAGAACCCTGTCATCCTTTCAATCTGACACAAAACTAAGAGCAAAGTACAAGAAACCAAGAACCACTCTACATAAAGGATTTTTTTCTGAGGTATAAATCTTCTGGACCAGATTTCCTTTTAACTCTCAATTTGCCCACTATTTGTACAGAATAGCATCTTTCTCCAAAGCACAAAAGCATAAGACACAAAAAAGGCTTTTTATTATCAAGTCTGCTTGAAATGGAAGCTGAATACACTTACCTAGGAAAGTGTATTTAAAAAACAAAAAGCAAAATGAGAAAAAATACATACTGTACAAATAAGGTGAGGCAAGAGAATTCCTTCAAAAATCCATGGTTAGGATGAGGAAGCAATATTATATTCATATCTATCACCCCAGTAAAATAAAGCTGAGTAGACTTGTGTTTTGTTTCTGATGAAAATGTCAATATACTCAAATGACAGCTTATTGCTTTATATCACAGTCTAACCAAATCTTTCTATAACCTCCTGCATTACGAGCAAAATCTCTAAAATGTCACCAACTAAAAAACTGAACCAGCCTGTAATTAGTTTCAACAAAGTCATCCTTTTAACCCTAATTTTCTAGATGTAGATGGTATTTCCGTAGTAAGCATTATGAACCTTCCTTAAGGACAAGTGGAATCAAATTGTAAAATCATAAGCAGCGATCTAGTAGTTCTTCCTCGAAGCAAGCCCTTTATTTGCCTGTAATAAATTCAAATCCAGTCTTCAGTCTCTTAATAGGTGATCAGAGAAAATATGCATGCACACCTAAACCGCTACAACAAACCTTATTTTTTAAATAACACTTCAATCGCTAATATAATAAAGATTGTTGTAACCCGTTAGCACTGGTATCATTATTCCTTATGATTCAATATTCTAATGACTGGCTGTAACAGAGGTTTATGTTCTGCAGAGGTTTATACCACTATTTAATGTAATTAAGCAAACTGGCAGCCAGTGCCTCTATGGAAATATCATTTCTATCACAGACTATTCCCACCAGAAATTCAGAGGGATCATAACATACAAACTTTGATTCTGTTTATTTTTTCCCCTGTTCTGAAACTGATCTGGCATTTCTTGGACTTAGTACTAAGTGGAAGAAGGAATTAATTTGGCTTCTGTAGACATGTTATTATTGACAATACTAATAATCTATGACAAATGGGCCATCCCCGCTCCTCTCTTTCAGCAGGCATTGCAGCCTGCAACATCACTTTGCAAAACCCCAGAGCTGGACTCTTCTCCTGCCGGGAGCCCTGTGAGTGTACCAGCAATGGGGTTTTAAGTAAGCCATTAAAATGCTAATATTCAGCACGGGCCAGATCCCTGTTACCACTGAAAGCAGAACTAAAGCTTCTCTGGAGACAGGATAAGGCCCTTCCAATGTGATCAAAGAGTAAATACATGCAAAGCTCTGATGGGAAAAAGGATCTTTTTTCTAATTTTAAAACTAAACAGGGAGAGTCCACCAGGCTCATAATCCATGTTACAGTCACATCTGGGATCACTGACATCTGGGATAACAGCAGTGAGGAAAATGGGTCCAGGCTAAAAAGTTGCCACCTGGGGTCAAAGAGGAGCACTTAATAGTCAGGATTCTGTGAAAATTGAGTTATTGTTCTTTTGGGTTACACTCCCCTCCACTTGACACAACTCTACTGATGACAGCAAATGTGCCACACCATATATTTGTTTTATATAGCTAGATAGATATAGATATAGATATAGATATAGATGATAGATATAGATATAGATATAGATTAGATATAGATATAGATATNAAGGGAAAATGTCTGGTTCCTATTATTACTATCTCCAGCACTTTCACCTCCACAAACAGCTTAAAGAAGGGCTTCTGGAACAGAAGTTCAACTTTCCTTAATCTGGGCTCTTAACTGCCAGGATCTGGTTACATTTTCTCCTTCTCCAGATTTTAATACTTTTATTATATATTCTAATGGGGAGTGGGGGGAGGAAGAGTGGGAATTTCAGTGTCACTCTAAGAAAGAAGTCACCGGGTTTTGCGATCCAGCAGCTTCCTTGGCAGAGGGAACTGCTGGTTGGCATAATCCACTCGTTTGACAAAACTACTATTTCTGGGCACAGGCTCAAAAACAGGTAGGAAGCAAATGCTGAGAAATAAGGAAGTAAAAACAGCCAACAGATTTTTCACTACCAAGAACGCCAAGAGTAAACATGATTTATTTAGCTGTGTTTAACATGTCTCTTCTGCACTAGACTGCAGAAATCTGCTTGCATTTAGAGCAGGAGGAGGAGGAGGAGGAAGGGGGAGGGGATGAAAAGGGAATCCATTACGGCGCTCCGCTGGTACTTTCTGAATTGTTCAGTCACACAGTTTTATGGAGTACAAGTATTTTCTAGCCCAAAATATATTCATGTGTCAGAAGAAAGCAGCACTAATCTGCTGTTAATTAACAAGCTGCTGCTAACAAAAGATGAAGGACCCAATTCATACAAACAATATTTACGTGGGTGTCGCATGATTTTGTCACAGATCTTTTCTCTTTTCCCCTCCCCCTCGCATTTCCCCCCTGCTTCCTCCTCTTCCTCAGCACCCAGTTGTGGGGATACAGCACAGAGGAGTGCCAGCTCCTCTTGGAACCAACACCCAGAGTGCAGGTGAGGGCACCAGCCGTGTCCCGACCCAGCCAAACTCAGACAGCATCTCACCTGAGCCACCAGCTCTGGGGTTCATGCCTACCCACACGGGGAAAGGCACATGTGCACAAGTGAAATTTCCTTGGATCCTTCAGTTATGAGGGACAGGCCATCTCCTGGCACTGTGCCCACAGTGGCAATGCTGCTGAGGCTCCAGGAAGTGGCATGAAGCCTCCCATCCTCCATCCATCCTCACCAACTAGTGCAGGCTGTGAGAGAGGATGGGAGACACCACTGCCTTCCCCGGTGCCTGGCCTGTGATTTCATTTTTGTTTAACCCCAACTCTTTGCCAAGTAGTATGGGGATGGGGGGAGCATGCTGACAGCACAAAGACTGGGATTAGGGCTTGTTCAAAAACACACATGCACACACAAATGGGTAGGGCTGTGAGTAGTGAACTAGAGGCAGCTCTCCCAGCCACAGCCCTGCTGCCCTCCCCTGCTCCCCGCTGGAATTTTGGACAGTAGCACTTGTGGCCTCATCCAGAAGGGTGCTGAGCACTGCAGGCTGCCCCAAGCCCCTGCCGGATGCAGCTGGGCACTTTGGAAAATAAACCCATTCACATCTTTTCTGCCTCATCTGAGAAATGAGAGTGCATATCTCCTGTGGGCGTCTTAAAGCTGGTGCTGGCAAAGAGATGGGAGAGTTAAAACCAACAGCAACTAGCACTAAAAAATCCTGGACTTGTTCTGCTCTCGGGAACAAAACTGGGGCTGCAGGGTGGGAGAAAGGGCTCATGGTCTCCTGTGCTTCACCCATCAAACCACGCCAACCTGTCCTACAGAAGGGTTACAGGGAACAGGGTTTAGGCTCTGCTCTGCACTGTCATCACAGAGCCAGGGCTGGGAGAAGCGCAGGGGCAGGAGGGGGGGAAGCAGAAGTATTTAAGCGTGATTCTAGAAGTGCCAGGGTTCTCCCGTCGTGGCACGCTGGGGTGGTATTTCTGCTAGCACAGCTCTCTGCACACCCCAGTTACTGTCTTGCCCTCAAGGCCACAGCTTCCTCAGTGAGGAACAAACTCCACTGGAGCATATGCACATCTGCCCTTCCAGGTTTTCTCTCTATACCCTTACCCCATTCCCCAAATCATGGGGTTTTCACACTTTTTACAAAAGTCACAACCACTCTCTCAGTATATACATCCCCCAGGCACCCTGGCCAGCAGCCAGCCCCACCACTGGCTCCTTCCAGGACCTGCTGTGGCAGGAGCCTCTGAGAGGGACCAGCCCGGAATGCAGGCTAGCACTAATTCTTCCCCACATCGTCTCTTTGTGCAGTTCCAGAGTAATCTTTGCCATTTCTAGACAAGAATTGCCATTTCTAGACAAGTCCTGGCCTGGGTATTTTCAAAGGTCTATTTTTTAATTATTTTTTTGTTAGCAGTGATACTTTTTGTATCATTGACATTTACCATTTGAAAAACAAAGAAGATACATTTAAACAAGCATCTTAAAAGAGCTAATGAAAGAGAAAGAGATCCATCTATATTTTATTCTCCACTCACTGTCTCTCAAAGAAGTAAACCTTTCCAGATAGCAGGGAAGTCTCCCAAAAGTGAAGACAACAGCAGTTCCCAAGCTTCCCGCAGAGGGAGTGAGGACAACCCGTGAATTGCCCCACCCATAACGCCTATTGCAAGCTGTCGGCTGCCCGGAAAAAAACCCAGCCCGAGCAGCCTCACAGCCCCAACCCACAGACTCCATCAATCCAGCTCGTCAGCCCTTCCAAAACAAGCAGGTGCCTTTGCTGGGGGTCTCTGACCACCACCACATCCACGACCTCCCCTTCCAAATTATTTCTAATGAATGTTAATTGTCACACAGGGAGCATTGAGGACTGAGGGTGCTCTCCCTTGCCCGCAGAGCAGAAATGGTAAGGTTGAGGTCAGCCTAAGACAATGCACTGTCAAAAGCCCCCTGAAGAGATGGGTGCTTCTGGTGGCCAGTAAAGATGTCTTTTGCTCCTGTGTACTAGCACTGCTAACAGAAAACCGTCTTGTGCATCCCTTCGGAGAATTGGCTCCAACCAGGAATCCTCAATCAGCTTCGAAATCAAAAATAATGTGCATCATCTTAAATTATGAACTTGGCACAATGAGGATAACATCCTTCAGGGGATTCTGGGAGCTGGAATGGGGGCTCAGGGCTTTTTTTTAGGGAGTTTTGGGGCTTAGTGTTTTAACTTCTTTCTTGCAAAAAGGCCCTGTACCATAAACATTAATCAAACACTATATTCTGCCTTTTAGTCTTGAACAATTATGAGTACAGTTTTGTGATCTTTAGCCATATTTACTGATACTCAAAGGCAGATTCTATCTTGTTAGATTGTTATAAATGGGACCCCAGGGAATCAGCACACAGGCGGAGGCAGATGTGAAAGAGCCTTCTCAGAGCTCGGGTATGCTTCAGTTTTCTACTGCTGAAATTACGAATGTTTTGGAGAAAAAAAAAACCAACCAACTTTAGATTCCTCTGCCAGATCATTACAAAAAGCTGTCTGTAGAATAAAAAAAAAAAAAAAAAAAAAAAAAACNNNTGTTAAATTTCAAAGTGTGGTTTACATGTGCTGGCCACTTGTATGAACAAAAGTTTCAGAGACAGACAGAGAAAAGGTTTCTGGTTATAAACCATTAAAGAGAGAAACCCACAAATTCTATCTCATTCTCCCTTACTTAAATATGTTGTTTCTGCTCCAGACCTGTTTCATAATACCATAAAATAGAGGCATGTTTCCGACACTAGATTTGAGAAGCTGTCACATTAAAGGTAAACTTTTAATCTGCTAGAGACAAACAGCACACATTTTTACTCCTCAAGAAATAGCTCTTGAGAAATGTTTAAACAAGAATTTAAGAGCTGTGTGGTAAAGCCACATACAGGGGTCTCAGACAGCTACTGGGTTTGAGCTTTTTTTCCTTGTTTTTTTAATTCTTTAAATAACCCACTAAAAAGTAGGCTTCTAGGAACAAAGTAACCAAGATGCACGGTAAAGTGAACCTCTAGGCTTGCTTTTATTTCTACTTAATAAAAAAGAAATGTTTTAACTGAAACACAGGCCTGAATTTCTAGCTGTTCATCTCCATCTTTTTATTTTCTTGGGACTCACAATCAAATACTTTTAAGAAGTTAATTGTGTCACAATTAGTAACACATTAGTCCTCCGATATTTTTAATAGCAACCCAGGTTTTTCCCCAAGGCACTTAAAAATGGCAGGCTCGGCTATATTCTCCCCTTTTTAAAACTCCCATGCACTTTCTTCTTTAAAAAACTCCCACATGCATTTCACTTGGTCTGAAAATACCAGCACAGATCTTAATCCTGCCAACGCTTACAGACGCGCTTAACTTTGTGCACATCAGTAATCCCGCTGACTGCAGAGGGCCGTTGGCGTACCTACAGCTCGGTGCAGGCTGAGGACGGAATCCGGCCTGCGCCCAAGCCAATGGCAAAACCCCCATTGACGTCAATAAGGTTCTGCTCTGACATCCAGTTTCTTGCAGGATTGGGACCATCCTTATTTCAAGGTACTTTCCCGAAATCTATTTTGGTTTAGTTTTTTTGTTTGGTCTTCTTTTTCTCTCTTCTTTTTCTCTTTCTGCTCTTTCTCCCCCTCACCTCCCACACTCACTCTTGTGGGGCCTCATATTGAGACCACTTGAAAACTTCTGCCTTTCAAATCCCTCCACGAGGAAAACCCCCTCGCTGAGACAGGAAACATCCTTTGCAGGTAAAGCTGAAAGAAACTATTTTGCTCCACTGTGTGCATTTGAGTAAACTAATTAAAACCTGGGAACTTGGGTTCCAAATGATGCCAAGAAGCAATCATTAATATGAGCTGAAGTGAAATGGGAAGCTCCAGACATTTAAAATCAGCTGTAGGGGAAAGAAAAGGGAAAAAAAGAAGGGGAAAAAAAAATAAAGAGGGGAGAAAAAGTGGAGGAAATAGGGAAAGGATGTTTTGTAATTTTTGCCATAAAGTCAGCTCAGTGCAGCTTGAACTGCATGAGGCTAAAATACATGTGGGGGGATGCTATACAAGGAGGGGCTAAAGCCCTGCTGAAAAGCAGGGGAGGGCGAAGCAGCGGCAGCCGGCTCGGAAGCGCTGCGGTGCTCTGAAGAGCGGGCAGAAGTGAGCAAACCAGCTGAACCGCTTGCAGAATTAATCAGTAACAAAGAGGCTGGAGCTGTTGGCGGGCTTCAGCCCTTGAACCTGGACTCTGCTCTATAAATTTCAACTTGGAATGGCTCTCTACTTGTTGAAAGACAGGTTGGCCCCAGGCCAAGACATAGGGGGAAGGAAAAAAAAAACAAAGGAGAAAAAAATTCCTTCTTGCTCAGGAAACTTCCCTTCAGTTTCTAACTCTTTCTATGACTAGTAATAGGGCAGTCTAGAAAACGGGAAACAAAAAGTCAGCCTTGAAAGGAAAAAATGAACCAGAAGGTTGTTTAATAAAGAAAATAAAACAAGTGCTAAATTCAAATCTGGATTTTGCCTGTGCACAAGTACATCAGCTCTAATAGAAGACTTCAGAGCACCTCGGCAATAATTCAAAGGAGACTTTTACAGTTACATTAGCTGACTACAGGTTTGACTCTGAAAATAATAAAAGTCTTAAAAGAGGAAGAGGGCTGTTTAATCCTTGTCTGCAGTCTCATCTTGTTCTCTCCTCCCCTACCACTCCACCTTGTTTTAATGACCATTACAAAAGGAGTGCAGTATAAAAAACATGTAGAACCATCATTTATTCAAGAGCATCTCTTTCCTTTCTTATTTTTCCCCTCTTCAAACAGGGTTGTGCTGGAGAACCGATGCTCTCCTCAAGCTCCCCTCACTGCCAAGGCAGTTTCAGCCACAAATACCTTGCTGCCGCTGTGCTTTCCCAGCATAAGCAGACAAGGAGAGGGCTGGAGCAGAGTGAGGGGCTGGAGTGCAGAGGGGGGGAGCTGTCAAAGTGGGAAGAAAGAAGGCAAACATCTATTCAGAGGCCAGATGCGCTGAGCAAGGTCAGCTGCAGAGACACAGCCCTTTGCTGCAGCTATGCAATTACATCCCAAGTCTGCACAGCACCGAGAGTCCCAAAACCTGCATGCAAGGGCTGGACTGGAGGATCTAGGGCAGCTGGAAGAAGGTCTATAATGATTTTAATTGCTCTTCCGAGATGCTAAAGGGTAGAGGAGATGCTCTTTAGCTAGAGCAGAGGAGCTGATGCTCTCTACTGATGCTATATATACTATACTGATTCTATATATACTCTATATATGTTTGCAAGAATACACGCAGATAAAATATCCTAACGAGAGAATAAAGAGGAAAATAGGGTAAGTACCTGCAGTGATCAAAAGGTGAAATAAAATAGTGAAACAAGATGCAGCCTAATCAGAGCACAGAGGACAAGGACACAAAATCTTTTCACCAAAAGTGGCTGTTAAGGTAAATTAGATTAATCACTCCCAGCTCTCTTCCTCTTCAAACTCCCTTAATTTTAAAGAAGGGGCTGATTCCTGTAAGGCTGCACATCATCCAAGACTGCTGGACATTTAAAGCTATATACGTAGCATGCCTGCTACAGACACACATCCTGTACTTCCACTTTCCAAGAAAACTGGGATCTGCTACTTGGTAGGTCTTTTCCATCTGCAGCTTTTATGACTCTGCCGAGGGACCAGTGAGCAGTGTCCCCTTCTATCGCTCGAGAAATATGCTACCAAATGCCAGAAGAAGGAGCGAATTTAAGAGCTGTTGGGCTTAACAGTGGTTTGTGCTGATCACGCTCGAATCTTTCTGCAGAGGCGTACATGCGAAGAGAGAAAAAACAACAACCACTAAGTAACCACTTCACATCTGCCATTAACATTATTAAAGTCCTTACAAGCGGTATCTACCCCACCTTCCCCACTACACACAAACATACACACACCCCCGAGCTCTGCAACACAGCAGCTAGGAGCCAAGGCGGCTCTCCTCTCCTCACTGCAGCAACCACATTCATTCCTGTTAAGGGGTTAACGATTCATTTCCACTACTTCTCTCGAGAAAACCTACAATGAAAACATTGGCTCACGAAAGCGTTCTCACTGCCAGAATGCCACAGCGCGAGTGAAAAGTCCGTTTTGTTTTCATTACATCTCTGGGATTTCCGGCTTAACTCCTGAGCTTAGACACCAAATCCCTAGATACCCCCCCCACCCAGTTTTTCTTCTTCTTTTTTTTTTTTTTTATAACATTTCTACTGCACGGCCCACCAATTACCATTTGGAGGGTGGGAGGGAATGGGGGAAAGAAACCATGCTGAAAAGGATGCTCTCGTTGGAGAGAGCACACGCATCTCCCAAGACAAGAGTTACCCAGTTTCTCCTGGCTTCCAGGGTTTTCTGCTGAGAAACGTGGTTTTATTTCTATACCTGGCCTCTCTCTTCTATTTCTTACCCTCCGGGCTCCTATCTTCCCACTTGGCCACCGAAGCCAGTGCTGAAAGTCAGCCCCAAATCTATGCCCTTTGAAGTTATGTGACATGACATAGAAATCCAAGCCTTTCTTGTACAAAAAGTATGATTACTTCACAGGGTTTTTTTTTTTTTTTCTCTAGTTATGATAGAAAAATGTTCCAATCTCAGAAAAAAACCTAGAAAGGTTCAACCTTTATGTCACAGCCGATTTGGTCACTGTGTGTATAGGCAGCACAGTTCAAACACTGGCTGAGAAAGAAAAACAATCTATGGAAAACACATGAAGGGAGGCAACTTCATGCTATAGCAACACTTCTGTCCTGGTCAAGCAAAGGAACCATTTCTGTACCTTTATGTATTTATCCATTGTTGGAGAAAGCTTTTCTCTTTTATAGTACTTCCACACACCCAGCTTTCCTTTAGCTACATCCCAATACAAAATTCCCTTGCAAACACATACAAATTCTTTCTTGCAGTCAACACTCCATGAAGCACAAGCATATTGCTATTTGTCACATCCACACAAATGCCAAAGCAGTCCACAAGCTGGCTGGGCACTACTTTTACTTTGCTCTTAAAAGTTGCTTACAAAGTTGTCAAGAAAAGTGAGTAATGGCTGGTTGAACAGTGCCTTTTCACCATTCACCATTACTCTTGCCTATAAAAATCTACCAGTCTTTCCATGGTTAATAATAACCAGATATGCATACAGTTTCTGGCCCAAGTAATTTCACAAAAGGAATTAAATAAAGGCAAAAAGCCACTTTGTTGGGTGACATTTTTAGTGGATTCTAACTCTGAGGAATATATAATCCACTGAATTAAAAGAGGCTAACAGCAATGCCAACACGGTACAAACAAGCAAGTTTTGCTCTTAAAGAGTGACTCCTCACATGCATTCACCCCAGAGCAAGAAGACTCTGGCCATGTGTACTGAATGACCTTCTTAAATCCCCTCTCATCAGCCTGCAAAATGGCACTTCTGTCGAAGAGGTTTTACCCAGCATTGTCACTCATAAAACTGAAGATGACTATAACTAGGAGAGATTAGAGAGGGAGAAAATAACAGCAGCAAGCTCCTGTTTCTCATCACAGCACACCATGCACTCAGGGGCAGGTCCCCACTTGCGCCACCCGATCAATCCAGCATGGTCCTGCTGGTTTCAGGGGAATTACCCCACAGGAAACCAGGGCACAGCGGGGTAAACTGGACCCCCCACCACTCCTGCAGCCTTGTGGGAATCCTGCTAACCACACACAGGGCACAGAAGATAACTTTGAAAAACAGGATGGTGAGAAGAACAAAACAAAAAGCTAAGACCAGCAGGGAGAATCAAGGGTATAATATCCTCAGCATTTTTTTAATCTGCTTTTAAAATTCACAGTGATTAATTTCACTCTTTTCACTCCCAGCAGATGCTGGGAAAGCCTTGGTGCCTGGCAGGGCCAAACCCTGGGCAGGACACAGCTGGGACAAGCTGAGGTGGCAGGGTGGTTGGTGGCCTCTGGCTAGGTCTGAGCTGAGGGTGCTGGAGTGGGGCCCCAGGGTGTGGTGGAGTTCAAGCACGGGAAAGGAAGGGTTTTGTAACTGACAGGTTTCTCACCTTTAACTCTTGCTGGGGTTAGCAGGGTCCGTGCTGCTGCCTTGGTGAGAGACACTGGAACCGTTGCCCTGTGGCTGCAGCCCTGGGGTGGCATGCTGACAGGCACCCTCCACACTGCCCTCTCTTAGCATCTCCCACAGGGCCACAATCATGCCCCTTGGAGAGCCCCTTGCTGTCCTCCACTGGCAGCCTTAAAACTTTAAGCCATCAACATTTCAGCAGCCCTTGTCCAAGTTTGAAGCCTCAGCAAACCAGGGGAGGGCAGCTGCCACCGCAAGTTGCACCTGTGAGCTGGGGAGTGCCCTGTCCCCAGAGGAGAGCCAAAAGCTCCCCAAGCATGCCCCTCACCCCCAGCCCTGGGTGCAAGCAGGCCTCTGGGTGAGATCACCCTGCTTGTTTTTCTCTCCACACCCCAGCAAGGACCTCAACAAAGTCCCAGGGGCAGGAAGCTTGCTCGTTAACCCACTCTCAGGGCACTGTCAGTTGACACCTTCCTTGTGTCATGTGTCTTCCCCTTACTGTTCAGCAACACCAATTAGCAAAACGTGCTGCTAAGTACCTGCTGAAGCAGCAAAGGAATAGGAGCGGGTGACCAGGTAACTCCTCTGCACTCAGGAGAACGCTGGCAGATTTGTGGGAAGAAACAAGTCTGAAAAAGCCTCATGAAAAGGATCGCAGCTGAATTTCTCAGGCGCTGTTACCACATACTTGTAGAAGCCTCTTTTTCTTCACGTACTGTTTTCTCCGGCCTCGCTTTTACAAGTCACTCCTGCAAAACCCATTACCCCAGGAGGGTTCTGGTAGCAGCACCTGGTGCCACGACAGCCTCGGGAAGGGGACAGCCACCAAGCCCTGTGCCAGCTCAGCTTCAGAGCTCCCCTTCCCAACCTGCCCGACGCCGCCGTGGCAGCACTGGGGTTGTTCCAGCCCGCGTTCCCCTCCCCTCACGTGTGAAGGCATCACGGCGGCTGTCTGAGTCCCGCCGTTAATATGGGTGCACGGGTCCATAATGGTACATTGTAAGTGAATGTCTCAGGGTAGACAGCAATAATAATTAGCTGTCATGATTTGAAAAAAGGATAATCCATGCCATTGAGTTAACAATCACTCACACAACACACATGGATTTAACTAATCTTAATTTGGAGAAAAATAACAATTCTAAATATATCAAATAGCCCATTTCATGGCAACCTGCAGCGGTGTTTATCTCTGGCTTCCAGCACATGCGAGTTATTTAGTTTCTCTCACTGGCAGTTTTACCATTCAAAAGCCTGAAATGAACATTCATGGAGCAGGGGTTGCAGTTAAATCCTGCCTCTGACAGGGAGCCTTTTTTCATGATGTACATCTAGTACAATGTGTGGAGCACAGCACTGGTGGCCGGGACAGGATGAACGAGGAATTCCAAACAATCCCCTCCCCTTTCCTAGCACTATCTTTGCAAAAATTAGCTCACCATCTTAATGAACCTCTGCTGCTGCTGTAGTTATATGTTTGTGAGGGTCTGCTGGCCTGAAGGTGAAGATCTGCCATGAATCTGGAGAAGGTCTGGTCCAAGTGATGCCTGCCCCACAGAGGCTCCCTCCTCTTTGCTGGGGTTCTGTGAAACCACCCATCATTAAAATCAAGCTGGCTGGTACTTTTTCTTTAACCTGGGTAGTTTCAGAGAATCCTGCTAACAAACAGACCACAGGGCCATGGGGAGGAGATGAGATACCATCAGTCAAACGACAGTGAGAGCACCTTCCCAGGTCATTCTTCAGCCAGGACAGGTCTCCTGGTTATGCCCAAGATCTGATAAATATGAAAGATAAAAAGAGGTATGAAATACAACAGTGGTCTATTTTTTTCCAAAATACCTGCCAGCAGTGAAATAAAAGAAGCAGAGACCGAAAACTGCTCGCCAATTCATTGGCCTGGCTATGTTTTGCTGTGCAACAATCTAGTACATCTCTTGGATATTATCACATGCTCTGTACAAGAGGCAGAACTGATTTTCAAACAGGTCAGCCAATTTGAAAAAAAAAAGAAAAAAACCTTTACAGGGCAGACTGCTCCTAAGCAAGTCACGTCCTCCCAGTGCCAGCTAACATGCTGCCACACATCTCACGGACAGTGGTAACTAAATGAAAACACCTTCAAAACTTGGATTTGCAAGTTACCAGTCAGGGAAAGATGACAGATTTCATTATCGGAAGATCTTTAAAACCTGATTGCAGAGACAAAGTTGCCTTTGTCTCCACTGAAATATAGAAATGTCTGTCAGAGATTTGTGTTGCATACATAAAAATTCTTGTGGACTCCTGAGTTCTGCCTCAAAGCCTCCCTCAAAGCAGCACAAGGTCTGTTGTGTGGTCAAGAGGCATTCAGTGACCAGGGCAAGAAGAGCTACCAAGAAAGTAAAAAAAAAAGACAAAAAGAAAGAGCAGAGGAAAGACCTCAGGAGCACCCTGTGCCAGGGTGAATACTCAGCGTGGTTTCTGCATCTCAATATCCTCACACCCAGAGCTACAGAGGTACAATGGCAGAGCCAAGCTCAGCACTTGACATACCCTCAGAGCATTCAGCCATGGGAAGCTGTAAGGTTTGGTGGCTTAGTCACACCACAGAAGGCTGTACAAATTATTCTGACCAAACAAGAAGGTCTACAAAAATAACACAAGATCAAGGAGAGGAGCTGAAACCTCTTCGAGGACAGCAGTGGTGGCAGCGTATTTCAGGGAGCCAGAGTGGCGAGTGGGTGATTTCTGGTTTCCCTCTTCAAATATAAAGACTCAATTATCTTTGAACAGCTTGCTTTACACATGAATTGACACATTTATTTTACAATAAATAACTGAAAGTTATCTATGTTTCCTTTACTGTTAATCTACACAAAGAAATAATAAACAGAGCTTGTCTACAAAAATGCAACTACTGCAGTCCTCAGAATTCAATTAAGCTAAAATAATTAATGCTTCCACCATATTAAATTACTTTATACATTTGAGCCACTGAAGTTTTTTTTTTATTCTTTAATCTTTTTCGCCTTTTTATTTAATAAAAAAAAAAGTTAGTTTCAAAGGGGGGGGCTGGCTAGGAGGGGGAAAAAGAACATGATTTGCTGTTAAAATGTAATGGTCTCCTTTAGCTGACACAGCATGTAGAGTGTTTTGTGCCTTTGATTAAAATAACATTTTAAATGCTTTGAACAAACATATCTCCCCATACTTCTAAGGGATTATTTTACATATTTCTTGGTGGAATAAAGAAATTCATTCTTCCTGTCGCAGTACAGAAAGTCTAAGAATATCTTTCGTCACATATAAAGTAAAAATACTGTAGGCTGTTGCATTATTACAAAAAAAATAAAAAAATAAAGGGAGGGGGTGGCAGGGTAGGAGAAAGCTGCCTTAGAGATTAAGTTTCCCTTTTATGAAATCGTATTTAGTCTCTTTTTTTAACAAATCTAACAACAATGCTCTACAGCCGCTCACTGGGAAATACCTTTAATGTTAAATGCAGATTCTGATTTTCTTGGCTAATGCAGAAAGCCTTTCTATTGAAATATAAATAAGGGGTTTGGTATATCCCACTAAAGCCTTTCCAGTGAATGACTTCTGTGGGTTTTTCATGGCTACCCTCCATGGCTGTAATGTGAGGCTTTTATCCTACTATTGAAAACTATCCGCTGCTATTAAAAAAAATATGGAAGGACACTGCACCTTTTTATCTCAGAGCTGGGCTCCTAATTGAGAAAGCATTATTACAGCACTATTTAGTGGATGTCCCTATCTCCATGCACTGCTGAGAAAATGCCAATCAAATGATAAACCCTTTTATTTTTCTCAATTCAAAATCTTTCCTACATATTTTTCATTTGATATTCAGTTTAGTCTGAAAGAGATTAGGTGCTTCAGATTGGCTTTTAATTTTTTTATGCCTTTTCCACATGTGAACATCTCCTTCACCCCCTCCTAACCCAGCAGATTTTCTGCATGTCAAAAGCTTTAGTTATGTTGTGGCTGACCCCCAGAAGCTGGGATGGGACAGCACCCTCTGCTCTAGGAGTAGCCATTGAGGCTGTGGACTGAACTTGGGCAGAGATTAGTAAAAAATGAGCTCTGGACAGCAGTTGCAGCAGAGCCCTCCTAAACCAACCTTACAAAGCACTGCACACTCTCTGCAAGGGGCTGAGCACCATCAGCTCACACAGAGATCAACAGCTTTTGGGAGTGCTCAGCACCACTGAGGCAGTCTTCAGCAGACTAGAGAAGGTCCTGAATACTTCTCTTTTGCTCTTACCAAATGGAACGAAAATCTAGCCCTCAAATCTGCTACACCATGATGTAGTCATCTCTACCAAGAAATGTATTAACAACTGCAAAAGGATGAGGAAAGCTGAAAAAGGATGAGGGAAAGACAGGGTCAGGTCTTACAGTAGGTTTGCTTGCAATGCTACAGCACAGGCCAGCCACAGCTAATGCTCCCAAAGCTACCAGCTGCCCCATGTCCAGGTGGTGGCTGCACACAAAAAAAGATTCCTAGAAGAAAGTGTAGTCAATGGGCATTGTGTGCCCTGTCCTAGAAGACAGGAGATCTGAAGGCTGCAGCATTTTAAGGCCCACACCCTCACTGATGTGGTGCCCAAGCCTGTCAGAGATGCTGGGGACTGGCTCAGAAACCTCCAACACTAAAAGCAGAAATCTCCTAAGCTTCAATTGTATAGATAGGAGCCTCTCACCAGTCTTCTGGGGATCCCCTCATGGGAACATCTCCACTACAGGCGGGATCCTGGACTGTCAGATCTAATCCCCATAGGACAATTCCTAGAGAAATCGGGAAAGTGGCAGCAAAGACAAATTGCCCCTGGTCTTCTGTATGGGATGCAGTCAGTTTGAACAAAAAAGGCCCGTTTGAGGGGAGATCCTGCTGTGTAACATAAAACCCCCATTCACTAGCAGGGAGGAGAGTCATCCTTTCACCACTGCAGAGGGGAGAAACACCCTGCTTGATGGAAGCAGCTCCATGCCAGGCACTCTGCAGGAACCGCTGCATACCACCTCACCTGGGTGGATAATCGTCACCTGCCTGCCCACGGCTGAGCAGGGGAGGTCCACTGAATGAACGTTAACTTCACCACACATGAGAGTTTTAGAAAGAGAAATGCCTGCAATTTGCTCACCCAAACCAGCCTTTGCTCTTGTATCCTCATTCAGGAGATCTATTTGGGGTGTGCATGAGAGTGGAGGTGCTGCCCACCCAACCCAAGCCATCTAAGGAGACCCAGCACGGGTAGCAGAGGCAGCAGTGCAGGTCAGGAAGCTGATATCTACTCCAGGGAAGGAAAAATGAAGGACTTAATGAAACCTTACTTTAGCCTTCACAAAAAATTCTTCTTCCCTCTACCAGTCAATGGGAAGAGGATTTTTCCACTGACATCACTAGGGTCAGGATGCAGTCTGCATGTGACAAAGGGTATCTGGAACAGGACTGAACAGAGCATCTCACCAAAGTCCCCTATCCCTCCACCACTGCCACTTGCTTAAGGATGCTCCTGAAATGTTTTCTGACCCCAACTTTCTGCTTTTTCCCAGATGTACAGGCTGCCCCTTAGCTCTCCCAGTGGCCTGAGAGGCCCCTTTCTCCAGCAGCTGGCCCTGCACAGACAGCTACAATGAATTAAACAGGGGATGGACAACCCTGCGTAGCCAAGAGGATCCTCCAGATGGACGACTCCTATAAAGACGTGTTGCTGAGGCCTGTTTCATGGCACTTTCTAGAGGACTCTAGTTAAAAGATTACCTAGGCAAGTTGATTGAGTGTAAAACGTGCTGTACCTGCAATGTTCTCCTGCTTGGGGCAAATTCCTTTTGTAGGCGTGAGAAGACGGTCTTCTTCATCGGGTGTGACTTGGATCCCGATTTCCACTGGCTCTGACACTTTCCTGAGCTCGGCGCGTGAGGAAGGGGGAGGGCTGCTCTTATCCATGCTCTTTTCATAGCAGACACCACCAGTGCCATTGCACTGTTTTCTCTTGTGCTCTATAAAAACCAAGATGTCTCCCAGCGGGAAGTTCATCTGACACTGTCCACAGGTTAACAAGTCGGGGTCTGTCCCGCCTGCGGCGATGCTGATGCCACCTGGGTCTGCTATTGCCAGGCTCTCATCCTCGTCGGCCAGTGCCGGTTCCACATGGTCAGCCTCTGCTTTGCATGGACAAGGAGAAAGAGGGAGGAAAGGGACAAGGGGAAAAGAGAAAGAGATTGCTTTGAGTGTTCACAGACTCTGAAGGATGCATCACCAGAGGCCCAGCCTCCCCCCACCCCCCCTCAAAGGAGCCAAGCCTGATTAGATCTTTCTTTTATTTTTCAGCTTTTCCGCTCTCCCAGAATGATTTCAATATATTTTGCAACCAAGCCTGCCTGAAACAAAATGGAAAGGCTGACCTGGCATAGCTTTCTTGACAGCTCCTTCCCACTGCTGCCAGCACTGCAAGGATATCAGCAAAGAGCCATTTTGCAAGCGTTCGAGCCCCGAGTCACATTCTGAAATAGTTCCTCTCTTTTTATCCCACCTTCTCATTCCCACCGCGTCTCCCAGCCATCTGGCCAAGGCCCCATCCAGCAAAGCTTATGCACCCAAGTCTTTCCTTCTTTTTCAGAGAGAGGAGGAAAGCTTTTATGCACCAAACTAGCAGAACTGGGCTCCCTCTGACATGAAAAATTAGTATCACCTTGTCCCATTTACAGGTTTACCAGCAAGGTTAAATGACCACCCATTAGCAGAAATTACAACTACTTGCAAGACTAACATAAGCAGGATATGGTCTCATGAGCAGTTAAGGGGTTTCAAAAGTGTGTACAGTAGGAAAGGGAATGAGGCACTTATTTAACATACTGGAATATTGGCTGAGCCTGAAATATTCCACTCTATTTTTCCGACGCCAAATAACCCCGCCACTGCTATTTAAGCTAATAAAAGTTTTTTTGTTTTAATCTTGTCCACAGACCTGTTGAATTTCCTACCTTTACCCCCAAAGACTGGGAAAGAATTTCTGACTGACCTGAGTCAGTTTCTAGGAAATATGCAACTTCTCATTTCACAATTAATAAAACCCAGTATGTTTTAAAGCAGTATTTAGAAGATAATTTTTACACTATAAAATAATTATGGATCACAATCCGTTTCTGGGGCAAAACACTTTTTTTGGGTTGTTTTCTCTTGTTCTGCCATGTAACTGCCAAATCATACAAACCTTGGACTTTACTCAGGCAAAATTTCCACTGACTTTTGCCTAAGGCTGGTTTGCTCTGCAAGGACTACAGGATTTGGGCTGAACAAAACAGAGGAACTAACAGTATGTAAATCAGTGACTGAGACCTCTAATCGAATCAGGATTAAAGGAATAGGAGGCAAAATGCTCTCTATTAGCCCAAGCAGTTTCCTCATGGATTTCCTGGGGAAAGTAAGTAACACAAATATCTCAAAGAAGTAAGATTGTGATAAACAGATGTTATAATTCAGACCTGGATTCTTCTCCAGTCTGAAAACAAAAGGATTTTTGTCCCACTCTTCAGCAATTGAAAAAAAAAAAAACCAAAACCATAAAAAAGGGGCAAGAGGTAGAAGGTGGAATGCATTGCCTGGCAACAAAAACGGTTAAGCCTTGAAAAAAGGTAGTTTAGAAAAAGAATCGCTCCCATTTTTGCCTTCCAGAATAAATAACTGATCAGCATATCTAGCAGCTGTATTACAAGATGCATCAGAGCTCTCTAACAGCACAGCAGAGAGCAGCAGCACCAGCGACAGCAGAAAAGGACAGGGACCCCAGAGAAGTGCCCAGGCATGGACCATCCTGCTGGAGCAAATGATGGGCACGAGAAGGCTTATGTTTCCCCACTCGCTCATTCTGAAAATCATTAATTACCTTTTCCCCCTTAATCTAAGTTTAAAAGGAGTTTGAAGACAATACTAAGCAATTAATTCACCAATTTGTATCATGAAAAGATGTCTCCTTGCCTTAGTGAAAATGTAACTATAACCCTGTGCTGAAAAGACACTGCTGGGAAGGGAGCGGATGCCTGAGAACAGCGTGTCATGATGCAAAAGGTAATTATTTAGTGCTGAAGTTCCCTTTAATGATCTAACATTGAGCAATATTGTTTATATTGAAGAGAGCTTGCACCTTTAATTACCAATTACATATACATCATTTTAGAGCCTAAAGAAAAGGACTGTGAAAAGGGTCTTTTAGAAATGTGCACACTATTTGTAGCCAGAATTCCTATTAAGGGGGAACAGTGTGTCAAAATATTAAAAAAAAAGGTACAGAGAGGCACACACAGGCATGAAGATACACAAGCAGGAGATGGGACAAAGAGCTGGAAAAGACAACACGAAAATAGGAACTGAACCAAGGGTCATAAGAATAAAAGGTGGCACAAGGGAAAAATGCTTGTTACAAGTTTCACTAACATTCCTGTAAAGCCTTTTGATTAAAGTCTGTGTCTTAAATTACAAAGGCTGAATTTTGGCATTTATATATATATATGTAAGAAATAAAAAAGAAAAGCATGGATCTCAACTTTATTATCTTTTTGATGTGAGGATTTATACTTTTTTGCCTGTGATTTAGATTGCGCTCTTCAGAAAACGCAGCAAAATTGCTGCATTTGATAAGGGTCCTGACCACGCGTCTGTGGAAACATGAAGGAGGTTTGAACAGCTAAACTGTTACGAATTCTTTCTTTTCAGTTCTACGCTTCATTTGAATATTAGTTAAATCCACATATGCCTATTCGCTTACACTCGCTCACTCTCTCTTTCCAAGGACTCTGCAATGGCACTTTTTTAAAATAACATCTGGTATTCCTTCATATTTTGGCAGTCGTCACATCACCGAAAATCAGCTTTTCGTTTTCTTGGTACGCCGAGCCCTCGTGATCAGTAGTAATTGGGTTTCAAACTATCAAAAGATTTTTTTTACTCAACTCTATTTCTGATTTGAGCTTAATAAATCATCAATCATGAGACCAGCTATTCACCCAACAATGTAGAAGCTATATTACATCCCCTTATTCACGACATGGAAAACAGACATAAAAGAATGAAAAACAAAATACTGAATAGATCTTCAAATGCATTTTATCCATGTCAATTTGCATTTATTTTTTTTTACTCAGAATAAAAAAAAAAACAAGAAAGAAAAGGCTTCCTATTGACAACTCAATTAAGCCATTAAAAACCTACATTCAAGTAACATTACAGGAGAGATTTAAAACCCACAAAGGAAAAGAGAAAAAAGCCTGCAAGTCCAGCCCATAACGCATCGGGTCATGCCTGGTTAATACAACAGCCAAGATCTTAGGCTGTTTAAGGAGCCCTTTAATACCAGTGGGGCAATTTAGGCCAGTCTCAATCTGAAGTTCTGACTCTGCTTGTGTCTGTGGGTTTAAAATGAGTCGCTTCACATTATTTGAATTTAAGTCTGTGGTTTTATTGCTGTTGTTGGTAGATGGGTTTAGAGGTAGGAGGGTGTTTCTTCACAAGTATTTATTTAAAATTAATTTATATTTTTTAAGAAGAAGAAATTAGGCCACACAAAATAGGAGAAGGGAAAACATCTCATGTCACTTATATGGGAAAAGTAAAAAAAAAACAAATGAGCAATTTCCAGCCAGGACTCGTGCCCTGGTTCTTTCAGGTGTGTTAAGGTGTGCCCAGTATTTTCCCTACTTCCAGAGATTCCTACACAGAGGATTGCCTTGGCATTGCCTGCCTGGGGAGCACAGCGAGTTGGCGACGGGCAATCTTTGGGGACATGAGTGACACAGTTGTTATATGATGGCTTTCTGAAATTAATGCAACTTTGCTTTACTTAAAAAAGCATTACACTTGCTAACTGGACTCTAAGCAGCATCTCCAAGGTCTCTGGCTGCTTACCACCCCAAAATACAGTGGACAAACCCCTTAATTCCATAAAGGCACTGTCACAAAGCCACCAGCACTCGTGCTCCAGCGTGGTGACATCATTAGAGCATATGTGCCCCATGCAAACAATGCTCTCATGCCCAGTATTAAAGTGAATGCACATGCTAACTACTTTCTGCCTGTCAGTTGTCTCAAAATCTTACCCACTAATAGTGGAAAAGACTGTTTTGCTAAAAATCATTTCCAAGGCCTCAAAGGACAGAACCACGGATGCTTGTTCACAGAGTTTGAGTGAGGCTGGGTCCAGACAGCAATCATTTATTTTCTTGTCTTTTTATTGCACTGCAGAACCAGGGTTTCCTTATTTTTCTTTTTCCACAGTATCAAAATGAGGCAAAGGGGGCAGAGGAAACATTTTGGTGTTGGGCCAAAGTGAAACATCCCCCCCATGGCTGGTTTCTGCACAAATCAGTAACGGGGTGGTGAAGGTGAGTGCTGCCAGTGCCTTCATGGCAGAGGTGCTGCTGGGAGCCCTGCCTGCCCCAGCACCCTTGCCACAGCCACTGCCCACCCTTATCCCACCTGGGAGACAATCACAGGCTACCCCAGGGGCTACCCTTCTCTGGGACAAGCTGGAGGTGGCCAGGGCCCACCACAGGGACAGAGTTCCTGGTGGCCAGGCACAGGATACTGCCTAGAAATGTGCTGCAGCACGTCAAGTGCACTGTTCTCCTCACACTGTCACTGCTGTCTTGAAGGCACAGCCAGAGAGAGCTCAGCCTAGTTGGGGAGCGAGCACAAAGGACTGACTTGCTCTTCAGGGTGTTGGCCCAAAGCAGGCCTGAAAATGATGTCCCTTCAATCAACACCCACATGTCACATTTACTGTAACATCAACATGCTTAACGGAAATAGCTCGAATCACACGCTCTCTGGCTGGGTTATCGCCGAGATCGGTGTCAGGATCCTTGCTGCACAAAGACTAACGCTGCTCGAAGCGGGCGACGCGGCTCCTCGCCGTCGAAGTTTATCAATAAGCTGCTTCCAGAGCCTCCCAGCAGCTCCCCGCAGCCGCAAGGTGCAGGGCTGAGATTGTGCCTACGTATTGCATCACCATCACACCCAGCGGTACTCGGCGCCGCTTATCTGCCACCGGGGCTTAATTTTTCTGAAGACTGCAAAACAATCGTTCGTGGTGCTTAATTTTTTTTCCTAAATGGAAGTCTGAGGCTGAGTTCGCCAAAAGAGGCAACTTGATGGAGAAGCCCCCGAAACGCCGGGGACCGCGCTGTGCCTCAGTTTCCCAGCGACTCTCCGGTATGTGCAAAGTGCACAAAGGCAGCCGGAGCAGCGGCAGGCGAGGCGGCTCTGCCGCTCCGGGCGAGCGTGGCCCCGGTGCAGCCGCAGAGCCGCCGCCGTCC